>JAJSOF020000009.1:160819330-161094330 GCA_025594305.2 Periplaneta americana | reverse complement strand
TAATAATAATAATAATAATAATAATAATAATAATAATTTTTATTTATTTAGAATATTAATGTGCGAAACAACAGCACAAGGCCAATAACAGCACAATAATAATAATAATAATAATAATAATAATAATAATAATAATAATAATAATAATAATAATAATAATAATAAAATTATTAATACATAGTAGGTAAGTAGATTTATTCTGAGTAGAAGTTATTAATATCGAGGGATTTTGTTAATTCTGTTCTAAACTTTTACTAACCTTTAGTTTTCCTAACAAGTGGTAAGAAAACTTGAGTGATGCGAATTACGCTGAGAAGATTCACTTCAACAGCCTGGTTGTACACAGCAAATGGTACCCATTCAACCTCACCAAATGGCGCCCATGTCGCACTGTTCAGTATAGCCCACAGACCTGTAGAATTTTACTTATGTAGAAATATTAATATATTAATTAAAATTACAATATTGCTGCATGATATTTATGCATTACCAAAAAGTATCATAACTAAATGTTGTATACAAGTCAAGAAGAGGTAGAAAGATTTGTCTACTTTGATTGTTGAATTAGATATTCCAACTTCATTGCACCACAGGCATATAAGGGACCAAGGTCGAGCCCAGTACCTGTCATGCAATAGTCAATTGCGTAACTACCAGAAGGGATAGGGATGCTGCATGTCCAGTACTTCGAGCCACCACATATGTTATTAATCAGTTTTTCTTTAATTGGAGTCCTCCATCTAATGGGGGCTCTTCAATTTTTCCGATCCCAAGACATGGCATACCTCATTTCAGATGCTGTATCGGTACCTTGAAAAAAATTTATTTTGTATAGCCGGGAATCGAACCCGGAACCTCCTGCTTTACAGCCAGAGCAAGCTAATCTATACAACAAGAAAGCAGCAACAGATGAGGTATAGTATATAAATGAAGAAATATGAATGTAATCCAATTGTAAGAACTGGCTTCAAATTTATATAAATAATTTTTTTTAAATCGTAAAAATATTTTTTTCATGTAGCAGAAGGACAGTGTTTTACACATATCAATTTTCATTTTTGTACAAGATACAGTAATGGAGGAAAAAAAAAATGTTGAATATTTCCAAAAATTTTACTGCTGTAAGCTGTACCTAACCTCTTAATTCACACATGTCAAATCCAATAGTTTCTCCTATTTTGAAATTCTCGGTAAACCAATATGATTTAATGCCATGATAAAATTTGAACTGGCATTCTTAGTTTACAGTTTATCATTCCAAACTTAACCTCACATTGCTATTAATTAGCAACAGATGCTTCCAGGAATATGTTTTGGGAGAGAGCATTTGTAATCAGTGTCAGGAACGAGGTTAAAAAACTTGGGAACATTATAATACCGGTAACTATAAACTATGATAAAAACTACTAAACATTTCTATCTCATCCTCTTTACCGGAGGTTTCATGTGGTAGATTCTCCTTGATATATAAAGCCGCTGCTAATATCTGTCTCTCTGAAGTCACATCTAGCTGCAAAACATGAAGACGTCCTGATGATTCCTCCTTCAATTTCTTTGCAGTTTCGCTTCCGGCATCCTTGTCTCGGAAGCCAGCAAATATTGTAAACCCCTGGTAGAACAGATAAAAGCAAAGTAAGTGAAATATTCATTGGAATATAAAGAAGATACAAAATAAAAATAATTAAGAAATTGGACATGTCAGTTCTTTTATTAATTTTCATTTAGTTGCTACCAGGTAATCAAACTAAATGTTTTTATGTAAGAGTATAATACTGAAAGAACTACGTGAAGTTATGTCACCATATCACGTGATGAATGTGGCTGTGAAAATAACAGTCCAAGCACAAAAAGAAATATTATTATTTCCTTATCTGTCTTTTTCAAATGTGTATAGAAATGTAAGATATAAAAAACACTGATTTTAAAATGTAATTTAGGCATGATTTTAAGCAAATGTTTACAAAAAAATAAGGAAAATATAGTTAGGTATGTATTGGAATTTGTCATGAAATGCAAACTATTTAGTCTTCAGTGTCCTGAAGCTTACAGTTTTTCAAAACACTTCTTTAAACCATCATAATACTGGGTGTTCAGTTCAAAGTGTGTCATGGCTCGCTGTATGCCATCACGTGGCTAGTCGGTGAGCCTAGAGAATTCAATCTTCCTACACTTCCGCAGAGGTGTATTACTTATCTGCCAGAGAAGTTGCCTACCAAGTACGGCGTTCATTCAGAAGAATACTTACCGATACGTACGGTAACGCCGGTAGTGGCAGGAATGTGAACTGCTTCGAAACGTGTACTGAGGTGAGTTTTTTTTTACTGTCGGGATATGGGGAGAGGGTTAAGACGATTACTTACGTATTTGTTGACATTAACTTCGACGGTCAACATGGACACGGAGCATTTGATTTGTATTGTGGAATGTTGCCATACGCAACCGATGATAAGAAATAACCTGCGTACGACTTGGCCGCGCAAAACACAGTTCGAAAGAGGTTATGGTAGCACACAGACCGTACAGACCGCCATCTGTTGCTACGACGTTCAAGTTATACCGTACACGTTCTCAAGTTCAGATTGAACCCCTTGATTAATAGGCAACTTCTCTGACACAAAAGTTGAAACTCGCTTCAAATCGCTGACTCATCAACAGTGACGTCATGACACACTTTGAAATGAACACCCAGTAGTCTATTACTATTTTTAGGACCTAAAAGAAGTAATTTATAATGTAGATGAAATGAGTAGGCCTACTTACACTATACAGAAACCAAAGGAGAAAATAGTTCAAAACAGAATAAGTTAGAAAATGTTATGAAATTACAAATTGTTAATATCATAAAATAATCTTACAATCACACAGTGTACTGCCAGTATAAATATTTCGGACAGTCCTCTATCTCTAGCTTTGCTTTTTTCAAGACTTCAGAAAGAAACTGCAGGACTTGCAAATCCAGTGACTTTTTCCCCACGACAATAACTGAATATTCGTGAAACATACATATTTCTCAATATTTAATCAATAATGTATGATCATAGACAGTCACGAGAGCTATTTGGCAAATTAATCAATTTAAATTGTTAAAGAAAATGGAGTCACATGATTTACAACGTTCGATTCATCATTTCAATCAAATTGCAGAAAATTTCAATATGGAAATTTCAATTGATAGGTCTTAAGTAATGACCTGTTTTTTAGGAAAAGAACCAGTCCGAAGAAAAATTTGCATTAATAATAAATTATATAACATTAAAATGGATCTGAGGGAGGTGGGGTATGATTCTAGGGACTGGATTAATCTTACTCAGGATAGGGACCAATGACGGGTTTATGTGAGGGTGACAATGAACTTTCGGGTTCTCTAAAAGGCATTTGTAACTAAGTAATAAATTACTGAAGCAAGTACAACAATTTAATTTTCTTGGAAACCAAATCACACATATGAAGGAGGAAAAAACCTTAATGAAAAAATTATGAAATTTAAAAGAGTGGGGTACCATTAATAGGATATTTAAACCAACCTTGGTACAGAAACACACGCGCATTTGAATTTATAGAACATTGGTCAGATCTATATTATGTTTTGGCAGTGAGGCCTGGACAATTCGTAGTATTGTTATACAAAGATTAACTGCGGCAGAAATGAAACATGAGGCATACATGAGATCCACATGAATGGACCACATGAGAAATTGTGACATTATGTTGAACCTATCGTAGATTACCTACAAAATTACAAGCAAAATTGGAAATCACATGGAAACAAATGTTTCGATCTAGAATTCCACGCCAAATGTTGAATTATTGTTCTGCGGGCAAGAGATCCTTGGCAGACAGTTAAAACGTTAGCGAGAGACTGTAATGAGCTACTAGGCCGAATACATGGGGATGATGATGATGATGATGATGATGATTATTATTACTATTATTATTTAATCATTAATGATTACTGTGGATGGCCATTTTAATGATTGCCATTTATGCCATTTTCTTGGTTCAGAATCCTTACAGAAGTGCAGATTGAAGAGACTCAATTCTTGAAGGTAAGAAAAAACAATTTATTTTTCCACAGATTTCATTGGTGTGTTCCATTTCCATTTTATATGCCCACATGACAGAGACTACACATGCGTTACCTATTAGAATAGCATGAAGTTCCACTTTTATAAAGAAAGACTTACCAATATGATTTCTAACTCTGTGCGTTTCAATATCACAAAGCAGTAGTTTAATTTTAATCACATGTGTTGGTAAAAATAGATAGGTAAAAAAATTTGACAAATGTAAATCTTTTTTCTTTCAAAACATGAAACTGTTGTCAGTCTCTTCAAAAGCAATTTGTTTATATTAGCTTATATTTAAGTGTTTGAATAATGTAATTATTATTGTTATCTGACGATGCCATGAATCCTTGTATTCTGACGGCTAATAAATACATACATACATACAAAATCAACTCTAAACTTACTAAGTCGTCCAGTTGGCGAGCAATTGCATATCCTATTCGGGAACCACAATCGGTTATGAAGACTGCTTTTCCGGCTGCAGTTACCTGCAAATAAAAGCATAACATTTTAATAAATATATTGCAAAACTATTTATAACTTCAATTCTCCAGAAAGTTTTTGTTTGGTAGTCAAAATAATTATACATCTTGATTACACAACTTTTAACACTGTATCACTATATGACTTTCTTGTGTTAAATTCTATCGTACCTGATTTACATGTTTCGACCTATTATGGGTCATCCTCAGAACTGGTCGTTGTTGGTCTTGGCGCCTCTTGTTTTGTTTCCTGTGAGGGTGTGTTTGTGTGGTGTAATGTGGAGTCAAAGAGTGTGTGTGTTCTGAAATTGAGTTGTGTGTTGAGAATTTCATTGGGGTGTGTTTTTGTGTGTCTGTATATTTCATATTGTTTCATTACACCACACGAACACACCCTCACACAAAACAAAACAAGAGGCACCAAGACCAACAACGACCAGTTCTGAGGATGACCTATAATAGGTCGAAACATGTAAACCAGGTACATTAAAATTTAACACAAGAAAGTCATATAATACATATTCCAAAATAATTAATTAAATTCCGGATTTGCCTTTACATTTATATGTTACACACAATACGGTAATGTTTTCAGACTACTTTCCTCAGAGAGAATGAATGAGTTAACGAAGGTCAGCATTATCTGAGTATAAACATATCTACAAAGTGTCCCATTTATCTTGTGTACCTATTATAACTTCTTTGTTTGGATAGGTATTGGAATTTTTGTTTTTGAGAGTTATGTTAGAACGAGGGGCTAACATGAGTGTAGAGATTTGGTGCATGTAACTACATTATGGTACAAGATACACGTGACGTCATCAATTTTTCAAATAGTACTACATACTTTAATCATGTTAGATTGATTACACACATTAAGACGAGTTCAAAAATGTATCACAATGTCACCTTCCCAATCAATAACAACAAAATTCAAAATGAATGCCATCAGAATGTGCCGTTTGTTGTGGAGCCCCATTCATCTTGTGTATTAACTTACACAAAACGAAAGACGACTGACGTTCGTACACGTTGTGTGTTGTGTGATTGCTGTCTTAACATGTAAACAAACCACAACTACTGTCGACGCCACAATCCACATATAGTGGCCTGCACGTTCTCCGGACCTGTCGCCACTCGACTACTTCCTGTGAGGAACTGTAAAGGACAGTGCGTACCAGAACTTTCTGACAACACCAGACGACATGCAGCAACGCATTCGACAGGCTTGTGTGTCCATTCAGCCAGCAATGTGCCGGGCAGTCATACGGTCTTTCGGGGAATGCCTTCGAATGCGTATTAATGTGAATGGTGACTCTCAAAGCATAACATTAACACATTAGGAATACATTCTTGTTTCGTTTTGTTGTTGTTATTGATTAGGAAGGTGACATTGTGATACATTCTTAAACTCGTTTTAATGTGTGTAATCAATGTAACATGATTAAAATATGTAGTGCTATTTGAAAAATTGATGACGTCACGTGTATCTTTTACAATAATGTAGTTACATGCACCAAATCCCCATACTCATGTTAGCCTCTCGTTCTAACATAATGCTAAAAAAAACAAAAATTCCAATACCTATCCAAACAAAAAAAATTAATAGGTGCACAAGATAAATGGGACACTCTGTATATCTGTATGTTTTTGCCAAAAAAATACCGTATTGTTAAAATTTTTATTTCAATAGCACACAAAACAACGAAAGAAAATTTGGAAACTGGAATATTAAAAACTGAATAGGATTGTTTATATAATTAATTGGCGTATCAGCCAGAAGGAATTTATAATAATAATAATAATAATAATAATAATAATAATAATAATAAGAATAATAATAATAATAATAATAATTATTATTTATTTATTTATTTATATATTTATTTATTTATAATATTAACGTGCAAAACAACAGCACAAGGCCAATTACTGTTTAGCACGATATAAAACAAAACAAAACAACAAATGATGATGAGCATGAATGATAGAAAATGGCAGTGAGATGAAATACAAACAATATAATAGTCATCACTAATCTTTGACCAAATGCAAGAAAATATATAGCAATATGTAACAATAATAACAAATAAGGATATATCATGATAAACGCAAAAGGTGTATACTACACAGTAAATGGATCCAAGCTTAATCCATGCAAATTAGCATATTTTATACATCTGCAGATCGGGGAGAGAGATTTTGAATTTCTATTATAAAAATGTTATGAAATCTTAAACCCTTAGCGGGAATACGAAGACTGATATTGCTTATGAATGAATCACAATCAATATCACCCTTAATGACTTTACAAAAAATAAATAATCAAGATCTTGACGTCTGGCAAATAAACTGCAGCAGTTAAAATATTTACAGTTAATCTCATATTTATAGTCATCGGAATTTGGTAAAAATCTATAAGAACAAAGGGAAATAAATTTTCTTTGAATATTCTCCAATTTAGCCGAGTCAGTGGAAGTAATGGAGTTCCAAACAACAGATGCATATTCAAGCTTGGATCTAACCAACGTATAGTATAAAATTAATAGACACATAGGGGTGGAAAAAGAATAAGTTATAGATCTAATTAGACCAAGCATTCTTAATGAATGGGTATAAATATATTGCACATGATCATGGAAATATAATTTAGAATCAAGTATGACACCAAGATCTCTAATACTATTTTTCTTAGCAATTATGACATTACTAAGAGAATAATTAAATTTTAGGGAAGTAGTTTTCCGTGAGAAGGAAATGACAAAAGTTTTGGATTGATTAATTTTCATTCCATTTTCAACAGACCATCGCGAAATTAAATTAATGTCATTTTGTAGAATTTGACAATCAGCCAAACTATTAATTTTACGAAAGATTTTGAGATCATCCGCAAATAAAAGACAGCTAGAACTTATTCTTTTACTTATATCATTTATAAATAATAAAAATAAGAGAGGTCCCAATGTAGACCCTTGAGGAACGCCACATAAACTATTAAATGGAACCGAGAGAGAATTACCTAGTCGAACACAAGATTGTCTATCTGTTAAATAATTTTCAAACCAATTAACATATTGATTGGAGAGACCAAAATTACTTAATTTATTTAATAAAATTTTGTGAGGAACAACATCAAATGCTTTGCTAAAATCAAAATAAATTGAGTCAATTTGACCTTGAGTTTCGACTGTGGGCATTATGAGATTCAGATAGGAAACTAAATTAGTAGTAGTAGATTTCCCTCTAGTAAATCCATGTTGGGCTGAATTGATCTTATTTTTAACATAAAATGAAATATGTTTATGTATTATTTTTTCAAAAATTTTAGAAAAATTGTTCAGGATAGAAATAAGTTTATAATTAGTAACACTGTATTTATTACCATTTTTAAAAACTGGGATAATAATAATAATAATAATAATAATAATAATTATTATTATTATTATTATTATTATTATTATTATTATTATTATTATTCAAAACAGAACGAAAACAAGGAAGACAATTTTGGCATTTATTTATCTCAATTATGATAATGTTAAACAGAAGGACTGAATGTAGTGTATTATCAATATTTCTTACATTTAAACATATTAAAAGCAGCCGAATCATGTAAAATTATACCATTGTGTTCAAGGGCGCTGTGGTGTTTATTTCTGCAGTAACCGCGTATGCTATACGTTACTGTGTAACTTCCGTACTATTAATAGGGAAATATGCCAGTGGTCACGTTAATTTGGCAACTCGTATAGATTCAGGTCACGACAACTAAAATTAGTGTCCCCAACTTGATTTTGTATGTATTGAGTTTACAGTGTAACAAAATGTATTTGTGTTGTTAAAATAGAATAAAACGCGAAAGAATAGAATGTAAACATCGTGCTAAAGGCTGTGTTGTACAATGTTAACGTACTTCTATTGCTTGTTCTCTCAAAGAGCACTTTAAATCGTAGCATCGGCACCGGTACGTGATTGACTTTCTAACTAAACGGTGCTTAAGAAATTGCCATTAATTTCTTCTTTCGGTTATATTAAGACTGCTACAAGTGTATGGGCAAATATTAAGTACAAAAAATCCAATTTGTAATACAGGTCTCGTAATTGTATTGTATTGTATTGTATTTATTAACATTCCACGGTATTCATACATGCTTACAGCTAGAATATGGAACAAGTCAAAAAACTTAATACTATTATAAAATCTTAATTTATAGTCACAGTCTAGATGAAATATATACAGACGAGATTTACAATATAGTCTACTAGTACAACACATAGTTTTAGTATCAATTTCATGAAGTGTTATTGAATGTCATGAATTCACCTACAGAATAGAAAGCGTGAGAAATTAGGTACTTCTTTAATTTGGCCCTAAACAATTTTATGTTTTGAGTTTCATTTTTATATCGATAGGAGGCTATTAAAAATGTTTACTGCCATATAACGCACTCCTTTTTGATAGCACGATAGACTTGCCGATGGAGTATGAAAGTCATTTTTTGACATGTATTTATGCTATGAACTGTTGAATTAGTTACAAAGTTTTCACGATTACATACGAGGAAGATTATTAATGAAAAGATATACTGACAAGCCATGGGCATTATTTGTAGTTTTTTGAAAATAGTCCTATACGATTCCCTAGATTTGACACCTACTATTATCCTAATTATTCTTTTTTTGTAATAGAAATATATTGTTACTATCTGTGGAATTTCCCCAGAATATTATTCCAAAACTCATTACCGAGTGGAAGTATGCAAAGTATATTGTTTTTAAGGTATTGATATTTACTATCTTTTGCATAGATCTAATAGCAAAACAAGCTGAATTTAGTTTGGGGGTAATTTCTTTAATATGATTTTTCCAATTTAACACATTATCGATTTTTAAGCCAAGGAATTTGGTTGTTGTTATTTCTAATAGTGATCTATTATTAATTATTGCGCTAGAAATTTGCGACGTTGAATTTGGACAGGATTTAAATTGAATTATGTTAATTTTGTTACAATTTAATACTAATTTATTGACTGAGAACCAGTCACATATTTTGAAGAGAATTTCCTCTGTTGAAGATTGGAATGTGTTGGAGTTATTGGCTGTAATTACTATACTTGTGTCATCTGCAAATGATATGGGATGACCTACATCTTTTATTAGGGGGGGCAAGATCATTTATAAACACTAGAAAAAGTAGGAGACCTAATAGTGATCCTTGAGGAATTCCATTACTAATAGTTCCCCATGTCGATGCAGATTTCATAGTTGTATTGATTTCAACTTTCTGTTTCCTATCTATGAGATATGAGTGAAACCATTGATGTGCAACACCTTTAATTCCATAATAATCTAATTTATCTAGCAACCACCCAGTTATTGGCACCTTAAGGACATTGGATGAGGAAATCTTAAATTTCTATGAAAATACTCTTTACTGGAACTTAGAAAAACTCTCATAAATAGAGTAAAGATTGACGAATGCAATGGTAATATCAAATAATATTTTATTTCACAATTAATGCAACAATGTCTTGTTAAATATTTAGGATCAAATATGCCAGTTATTGGCACCCTCTGTAAAAGGTTGCATTTTTATCTATAAGTCTCATTTCTTAGATAATTTCCTGCGCTGTGGGGCGTAGACTGCGCATGCGCAGGAAAGTTATTAGGCGCAGTTCGTCCATCCACCTTACACTGATGGCTAATGTGTGGCATAACTATTAGGACACGGAGCTAGCTTGAAGTCCTTTTACAAAGGAAATATAATTGAATATGGGTGAATATTCTGAAATGGATAAATGTATGTCCCGGCTGATTTAAGGAGTTTCTTGAAAATGTTAACTGATTACTTTTGCGTTTAATTAACTCTCACATGTTTTAGTTGGAAACAAAGCATAAAAGGATTAATTTTAAAATTTATAATTAAAAAATAACGTCCAAACGTCAAAATGTAACTACGGTCCCTATGTCCCCAACTACATTTCACTCTGTTTTACTAAGTTTTTCTCGGGAATGTTTCGATTTGATTTTATTTCCTCGACCAAGATTATAAAAATAAATAGTTAAAATACTTATGAAAGACAGGAATTGTTGTTTGTTTAATTCTGAAAGGACACAACTTTAACGTAAATTTTGTCCCCAAAAATTTCGTAACGCCGGTCCCTCGAAATAAAAGAGCTACACAAAAGACAATTTTGCTTCGTGTGGTGAATTTTAACGGTTGGTAGTGATGAGAGGTCAACATGATATGTCGTAATTTATTTTATTGAATAATACAAAAATCATCACTGATGACTGAATGTTATGTTTTCTATTGGTAACACCGGTCCCAGGTGGCATTAAATATAGTTTGTATATATTAAACTTTCGTAGTATATGCAAAACATTACAATGTTTGTCGACTAAAAAATCTAACCTCCATGATATTTTTAACGATTTATTTTGTCAGAACTATTGCGGAAATTATACTAATTTGTAACGGTCCCTGTAACGTCGGTCTCTTTATTGTGGGACCGAGGTTTCATTTAACATACAATTATTAAATACTGGTGGCCAAAGTAACTTCGAATATTATTTCACGTGATTATTTATAGGAAAGAAAAAAAGTCTGATTCAAAGTAGGAAATATGAAAGGGAGAAGATACGTAGGCAGAGGGCAAATATGACTGAAGAGGAGTTGCAGAAAAAAAGGGACTATGGCAAAGAATATAAAAAAAAATAAAGAAAGAAAATAGCAGATATGACTGATCGTGAAAAAAGAAATGTTCGAAGACAAGTGAAATCTGAAGTACAGAAGTTTAGAAGATCCCTTAAACAATGGGCTGTAAGGGAAAGATAACAACAATCCCTTGGTTTTTTTAATTAGAAAATCTCACATAAAATTTTTTTAAGCTCAACTGATACCAGAATCTTCAATAATAGAAGCAAATGTAACCAATGTGAGAAAAAAGTACACAATTTAATATAATATATTTTTTCCAGTTTTGTTATTCATATTTGCCCATTTCAGAATATTCACCCATATATGCCTTACTATTATCCCAGGCTTCGAGACTTCGGACGTACTGAGTATACTGGGTGTTCAGTTCAAAGTGTGTCATGGCTCGCTGTATGCCGTCATGTGGCTAGCCGATGAGCCTAGAGAATTCAATCTTCCTACACTTCCGCAGAGGTGTATAACCTATGAGGCAGAGAAGTTGCCTAGCAAGTACGGCGTTCATTCTGAAGAGTACGTAACGCCGGTAGTGGCAGGAATGTGAACTGTTTGGAAATACGTACTGTCGGGATATGGGGAGAGGGTTAAGACGATTACTTACATATTTGTTGACATTAACTTCGACGGTCAACATGGACACGGAGCATTTGATTTGTATTATGGAATGTTACCGTACGCAACCGATGATAACAAATACCCTGCGTACGACTTGCCGGCGCAAAACACAGTTCGAAAGAGGTTATGGTAGCACACAGACCGTACAGACCGCCATCTGTTGCTACGACGTTCAAGTTATACCGTACACGTTCTCAAGTTCAGATCGAAGAACGCCTTAAATAATAGGCAACTTCTCTATCATATAAGATGAAACTCGCTTCAAATCGGTGACCCAATAACAGTGACGTCATGTCACACTTTGAAATGAACACCCAGTAGTGGTAAAGCGTACAGTGGGGGTATTGTAGAATGAATGCCAACAAATACAGTACGCAAAGAAAAACGCTCTGGATTTGAAGATTCTGACGAATAATTTGGTTTTCATAAAACCCATTTTGAAACTGTGTTTGAAGCTATTACACTGTTAGAAAAGTCAGAGCAAGAGATGCCGGAAGCCCTCAAATTAATTGAGGAAATGACACAGAGAATTAATGAGACACCAAGTACACTGGTTACTGAACGTGTAGAACAGAAGTGGAAATCGGACCCAATAGAGCAGTTCAGTGGGAAATACGCATAACGGCGTCCATACCATAAATTTTCGGACATGGGTTTCCTCTTAAAACTGATATATTCCTATTAAATTATATTATAATAATATGACATGTAATAATAATGAAATTATTGAAATTGATGTATTAGAATGTTTTAGAAAATTACAACCCGAACATAGTATAGGATTTTTTACGTTCTAACTGTACGAAGTATAGAGAAAAAGTGTTGTGATGCAGCAAAATAAGAATTTCTGAAAATTTTCGAGATTAGTCTACATGTTTTCAGCAACTACGATATCAGGTAAACTAGCTTACATTACGCCATCTATCTGTCCGTTCCTCTGTGTAGGCTTTTATGATTTATCTTTAACTATTAGACAAACTTTGTTCATATCCAGTGTCTACATGCCAATTTAACTTAAAATATAATCAACTTTATCAAAAAGTTAATGGTTGCGATTTACTCGAAATCGGCTATAAACATTTTTTCATAATTTTATTTTTTATACAAGGTGAAATTATAAATGAAACGATATAGATCAATTTTATTAGGCCTATTTATTTTATTTATTTACTAGAGCTTCCTCAAATTACAGCCTGCAATTAGACAAAGCATAGATGATGAAAGATAACAGAGTAAGAAAAAAGTAAACAAGTATACAAACAAACAAACAAACAATGTAGTTTACAGAATAAAAAATAGTTACAAGTAAAGAAGCAATGAAAGCTAATAAGAGAAAGAAAAATGATAATGGTGCGTCAGTTTTTTCAGTACATTGAATTAAAGTCCATTGCGCTGCTCATTCGGTCTCAAATTTTGTTAATACTACTGTATCTTCTTTTTTATATTGCTTGTATTATTTTATTTGTATTTCTCTTTGTTTCTTTTGTAATTATATTTCTTTATTCTGTATATTTGAAATAAATAAAATTGAAAAATAAATAAATTGAAATATAGGTGGTTCCGTAAAAGTTTGACTGACTAATAGAGACCTTAAGACAAGAAAATTAGAGTTAGTTATATTTATATGAACTACTTTGTCAAATTGACTTAATTCTCGTCGTTATGAGAATAGACCAAAAATATATACCAGTACTTCAATATCGTACAACAAATTAATAATATATCTGCAAAATTATGGGCCTATTACAAATCGGAAACCTCAACAGAAATATTAAGGCTTAAAGTTTCTTAGAGGGAAAGAAACTGGCCACACTAACCCATTGTCTTTTGGCTTAGTTGCCTCATGAGTGATGCCTTATTGGTGTCACTTATGAGGTTCATACCTCTCTTCGGGCATTGACTAAACAACAGACAACAACATTTTCTATACGAAACACTTTATAAAATTAACATTCCAGAAATAGAATAAAATTATGCCGGTACTATGTCTATATAAAAACTTTTCTTTTCTGTGTAAGTGCGTAAGCATTTCCTAGATGGAGGAGACAATACAATTGACAGTTTAACGTTGGAAGCAGAGTCCCTCTTTGAAGTACAGGGACATCATTTTATTTTTACTTCAACTTTTATTGTACCTGAGTTTTTGAATGTACTTCACTCCCACCCCTTCTACTAACGAAGTTCCAACCCAACTGTCCACACAGAAACAAGGCCGCAGTACTGAGTTAGTGATTATAGTACGTTTCAGAAATATGTTCGCGTTTTCCAGCGACGAAAACTTCCAATATTGAATCATATTTTCGCACAAGTACTGTCGTCCGTTTGCCTACGTCGCATCCCGATTTCCCCCCCACCTGCTTCTGCTCGCTCCACTGTAAAGACTAGTGGCTGGGCTTTCTTAGCTATTTTCTGAAAACATTAATTTCTGTTAGGAATTAATTGGACGTCTACGTAATATTATGCAACTGTTTAAAATAACTTAAATAAAAGGACCTCGTTAAGTAATTAACTGTCACGTGATTCCCCCTTTCTACGATCCTGCGACATAACCACTTGGACGGACAGTAGATAGCATGTCTGATTAATTTTATCTGTGCGGGTCGGGCAGAAGTGAAGACTGAATTTACAGTACGTAAGGTACTCTTTTATAGAGTAGGTACAGAATTATTTCAACATGAGTTACTAAGTATGAAGGACGAATCTGGTAATTGGGATTAGATGCAATAGTCTATAGTGCGATAATATGCACAAAAGAACTGAAGCCTGTATCGAAATGAACGGCCACCATTTTGAATATGTGTTTAAATATCCATATTATGATTATTTTTCATTTTAACTTCATTCTCTATATCGTACGCTAATGTGCTGTAGACAGTATAATATACACAGCATAATGAATACGTTCGCATGGATAATAACTCAGTTCGTGAGTAAAAACACTTACTGTTAATACTGTACTGTATTTTGATTAAATAAAACCTATTGAAAATTATCACACTCAAAATCGCGATATTTCCTAATTTACGTAAATGGGTGAACTACTTTTCTTCCCTCCTATACCTAGTAAAGTGATCTGTTTGTATTTTACGCCAGTATCATCGAACTCCAGTCGTGAAAGGAGGTAGCAAACGGTGTTTCCGGGTCTCAATCATTAATCCAAAGGTATAGCCAGGTTAATATTAAAAATGTTAGTAAAAATAAAATGATGTCCCTGTGTAACACTACATTTGTCACCGTTCAACTACTCAAGAGGACAAGTATCATATGTTCAGCTAGGAATTAAAAGAACATTTAGCAAGCTTTGCTACATTGCATGTTTTTGTCATTAGTGTTTTATCAAAAAATAATTTTATTCATAACTTATATTATTTTATTCAGATAAACAAAATATTCAGTGTTTTGGCGGATGTTTATACACATTTATGCACAGTCTGTAGCTATAGCATTTAATGTCTGCAATGAGTAGGCCTACAAGGGCGTGATATGATACATCAAGTATAAATAGGACAGGAACCTACTCTATTTTGAAATATGCGTAGAATTTATAAATAATTCGGGATGACAGATGAAGATACAAGCGATAGAGACAGATGGCAGAGTTTAGTAAAGAGCATACATGAGCTGTAATATAGTATCTACACCTGTATCATATGTCGAATGTTTGTATGAAAGAGAACATTTATTTTTTACAGAGTGTAAGGGATACAAGTGCCGTCCTTTTCACAGTCGTCGGGTACGGTCTACAGGTTCAAAAAATGTCCCTAAAACATAGGGTCAAAACTTGATAGTTTTCCCAGAAAAAAATATTTCTTCTCTTATTTTATTGGCGTTATATTGCTTATATCGTTAGTAAAATTACGAAAACAATTACATCAGTAAGTATATCTAGCAAAGAGTTAATATTAGTTTAAATACATATTTGTGTGTTCTATTACGTTTTCATGAAATTGAATATTTATTTATTTATTTATTTATTTATTTATTTAAATTTAAATATACAGAATAAAGAATATAATTACAAACAAACAAGAGAAATAGAAATAAAATAATACAAGTAATATAAAAAAAAAGATACAGTAGTATTAACAAAATTTGAGACCGAATGAGCAGCGCTCGTGGTCGGTCGCAGTTCAGATATATTATTAAAATAAAATAATAATAATAATAATAATAATAATAATAAAAATAAATAAGTAAAATAAAATAGGAACTAAAATATAATTACAGCGGCAATGGAATTATATAATATAATATTAACACTAGAGAAGAATAATATCGCACGTGAAAAGTAGGACTAATATATATTTCAAAATTATAGAATACAAATATAATATAGGTTGATTAATTCATACACATAGGCTATAAATTTATTTAATCAAATTGAAGATATTAACACGTTTCTAATTTTCTTGTTATATGTTAGTGGGTTAAAGCATTGTACAACCGAGGGCCAAAATTTATGCTATGCTTTAGACCAGCAGATATGAGACATTTAGGTTCTACTGATGTTGAATTAATATTTCGTCTTGTGTCATAATTGTGTGTCTGTAATACAAACTTATTACGATTTTTATGATAAAATTTTAACAGCGTATACTTATAAATTTGTTCAATATTAAATATATTAAATTCAGAATAAATTAATTTAGTTGGATAATCGAAACGTTTCTTCAAACAAATTTTAATTATTCGTTTTTGTAGTAAATTTAACGGACTAAGATTAATTTTTGTACTTCCACCCCAAACAATTATACCATATTGAATGATAGACTGAATAATGGCCAAATAAACATTTCGTAGAACTCTAATAGGTAAGCAGCATCGAAGATTAACGAATTTATAAATTGTTTTACGAAGCCTCTTACAAAGATAAGTAATGTGATGAGGCCATTTTAAATTCTGATCAATAATGATACTCAGATATTTGACATACGTGGCTTCTTTCAAATAAAATTGCATGCTTAAATTTGTTAACATTCTGGCGTAAGAGACGTGGCATAAGCATATAAACGTTACGACAAAATCAAGAAGTCATACCATCATTCACGATGGGAACATAAATATAACAGCAAACATACTTGATAACCATGGAAACATAACAACGACGCCATTTCCTCATATTCTGTCGTATACTTCAGCGCTCCACGATTGTGTTCTGTTTGCAAATCACGTAAGCATAAGCATGAAAGTTTGGAGTTTGCAAACTTTCATGTTAACATCTTACGGTAATGTTTATGTCAATGCTTATGTGAATCATTGTGAATGATCCCATTTGGTAGCTGGGCGCAAACGTCTGTGTTTATGTTACGGTTATGTTTAATTTTCATTGTGAATGGGCCTTTCAAGCTCCCTGTCCATAGGTCTACTGCCGAGCGGATGAGAGTTCGGTACCAGGTACTCGATAAACAACTTACAATGTCATTCACAGTTTAGGAATATCATGTGTTATTAATTTATGGAGAAAGTCGTCGTAATTCAAGTGAGGCAAGATGATGTGACGTCAATATTTTCCGCAATGAAGGTTACCTAATCGGCGAACTTTTGTAGCAGTTTCTCAACGATTATTAGAAAGTAGAAGTCTCTTACCCCGTTTCGAAAAACACACAAACCGAAATTTCTTTTAAAATGATACTGCTTCTTTATGGAAGCGGGGGAGATTAAAATGTTGCATTTTTTTAAAAAGTTCGTGTGATTTTATGCAGTAAACCATTATTCTTTATTTTTTAGACGTAGGCTACAATAAATAAAATGGATCAATATTCCCAATATTGTTAAATAAAATGGAAATTTACCATAAAGTTCTATTAATGAGATTGAAAGTTTGTAGGCTATTTGCTGTTCGTTTTATGTAAACAACGGGCCGCCCCTGCATTAGAACAGAACGTCTGTTTTGTACCGGTATGTCTGTATCCGCTTGAGTTGTACTGTGTACTTGTAAACTCCCTCCTCCCCATCCAGAAACGTTGCCAAACGCCTAATATTGTAAACTTTAATAATTAGTCACACAAACACACACACAGAGAGGGATTTAGCGGGTATTTTTAGCACTTACAGCGGAGAAATAACATTACTTTACATTGACAATAGCAATTTAGCGGTTTCTGCACTGTTTGATAGTACAGGGACATCATTTTATTTTTACTTCAATTTTTATTGTACCTGAGTTTTTGAATGTACTTCACTCCCACCCCTTCTACTAATGAAGTTCCAACTGTCCTCTACACACAGATCCAAGACCGCATATAGTAAAGAGCACTGAGTTAGTGAGTATAGTACGTTCCAGAAATATGTTCGCGTTTTCCAGTGACGAAAGAGCTTTCAATATTGAATCATATTTTCGCACAGGTACTGTCCGTTTGCCTACGTTGCATCCCGATTTCCCCCATCTGCTTCTGCACGCCCCTCTGTAAAAGCTGGGCTGTCTTAGCTCTTTTCTGAAAATATTAATTTCTGTTAGGAATTGGACGTTTACGTAATATTATACAACTGTTTAAAATAACTTAAATAAAAGGGCCTCGTTAAGTAATTAACTGTCACGTGATTTCCCCCCTTTCTACGATCCTGCGGCATAATCTCTTGGACGGACAGTAGATGGCATGTCTGAGTAATTTTGTCTGTACGGGTCGGGCAGAAGTGAAGATTGAATTTACAGTACTTAAGGTACTCTTTTATAGAGTAGGTACAGAATTATTTCAACATGAGTTACTAGTACGAAGGACGAAACTGGCAATTGAAATTAGATGCAATAGTCTATAGTGCGATAATATGCACAAAAGAACTGAAGCCTTTATCGAAATGAACGGCCACCATTTTCAAATATGTGTTTAAATATCCATATTATGATTATTTTCCAACTCAACTTCATTCTCTAAATTGTACGCTGTAGACAGTATAATATACACTGCATAATGAATACGTTCGCATGGATAACTCAGTTCGTGAGTAAAAACACTTATTGTTAAAACAATACTGTATTTTGATTAAACAAAAACCTAATGAAAATTATCGAACTTAAAATCGCGATATTTCCTAGTTTACGTAAATGGATGAAGTACTTTTCTTCCCTCCTATACCTAGTAAAGTGATTTGTTTGCATTTTACGCGAGTATCATCGAACTCCAGCCATGGAAGAGGATAGCGAACGGTGTTTCCGGTTCTCTAAAGGTATACCCAGGTTAATATTAAAAATGTTAGTAAAAATAAAATGATGTCCCTGTAGTTTCTAAGAATCGAATTGGCAATACTGAATTTTCCGGCCTCATCTTCGAACAAGTAAGGCCCAATTACACCACCAGCTAAAAATCTGAACTAAACAGTGGCTCGTGCATGCAACGGTTTCTTATGAATCACTCGAGAGATCTCTGTGCCCCGAATATGACAATTGTTTGTTTACGTATCCATGCAGTTGGAAGTGAGCCTCAACGCTAAAATTATTTTCTTTGAGAAATCGCGGTTCACTTCTTGGTTACAGAACATGCAATTAAATTCTCTCAACACTATTAACTTTGCCTCATGACGGTGTGTTCAGTCCAGTATTATATGAAAGGGCCGGGCTAGTTTTTTATCCACCAGTCTACGGACTGAGCGAGTTTTCAAGTGACATGCGCAATATCACAAACTTGTAGACAAGGATTGGCGTTGTTTTGGAAGAAAACAAGCTTAAAATATGACAGAGATCTCAAACATAATCACATAGGTATATGTACAAATCATACAATGGCTAAATGGACTGAGCGAGTTTTGGGACCACACTCCTCAGTTATTTAGTTAACTTGTTTCTATTGTCTTTATGTAATTTTGTGTAACTTATAATTGTTTTGAAATAAACTATTAATTTAATGTAGCCTACTTTTCCTCGTACTATATTTTTTATAACCTGGTTGAAAGGAAGAGAAGGCCTTTTGGCCTTAACTCTGCAAGGCAAAATAAAGCAGCAGCAGCTGCTGTTACTGCTACCACCACCACCACCACCACCACCACCACTACCAGTACTAGTACCATTATATTATTTTCTGGATGTTTCACATGTACTTCAATTTCTTAACGTAAATCAATATTGCTACACATTAGGTATCTTAGAAGTAATTTTGTATAAATGCCATACGAGCTTATACAGGGACATCATTTTATTTTTACTTCAATTTTTATTGTACTTCACTCCCACTCCTTCTACTAAGGAAGTTCCAACTCCACACAGAACCAAGACCGCAGATAGTAAGCAGTACTGAGTTACTGAGTATAGTACGTTCCAGAAATATGTTCGCGTTTTCCAGGGACGAAAGAGCTTTTAATATTGAATCATATTTTCGCACAGGTACTGTCCATTTGCCTACGTCGCATCCCGATTTCCCACACCTGCTTCTGCTCGCCCCTCTGTAAAAGCTGGGCTGTCTTAGCTCTTTTCTGAAAACATTAATTTCTCTTAGGAATTGGACGTTTACGTAATATTATACAGTTGTTTAATTTAACTTAAATAAAAGGGCCTCGTTAAGTAATTAACTGTCACGTGATTTCCTCCCTTTCTACAATCCTGCGGCATAACCACTTGAACGGACAGTAGATAGCATGTCTGAGTAATTTTATATTTTCGGGTCGGGCAGAAGTGAAGATTGAATTTACAGTACGTAGAGTAGGTACAGAATTATTTCAACATGAGTTACTAGTACGAAGGACGAAACTGGCAATTAGAATTAGAGGCAATAGTCTATAGTGCGATAATATGCACAAAAGAACTGAAGCCTTTATCGAAATGAACGGCCACCATTTTCAAAATTGTGTTTAAATATTCATATTATGATTATTTTTCAATTTAACTTCTTTCTCTATATTGTACGCTAATGTGCTGTAGGCAGTATAATATACACTGCATAATGAATACG
The DNA here is from genome assembly GCA_025594305.2 of Periplaneta americana. NCBI lineage: Eukaryota > Metazoa > Arthropoda > Insecta > Blattodea > Blattidae > Periplaneta > Periplaneta americana. The sequence goes on along the minus strand of JAJSOF020000009.1, from coordinate 161,073,572 downwards.
TTCGCATGGATAACTCACTTCGTGAGTAAAAACACTTATTGTTAATACAGTACTGTACTTTGATTAAAGAAAAACCTAATGAAAATTATCAAACTCAAAATCGCGATATTTCCTAGTTTACGTAAATGGATGAACTACGTTTCTTCCATCCTATACCTAGTAGAGTGATTTGTGTTTTACGCCAGTATCATCGAACTCCAGTCTTGGAGGGGGGAGCAAGCGGTGTTTCCGGTTCTCTAAAGGTATAGACAGGTTAATATTAAAAATGTTAGTAAAAATAAAATGATGTCCCTGTACAATAGGCTACCCATAGGCTAGTTTCATGACTTGAATAAATTCACACAAATTTTCAGTGTAATTTAGAAATTTAGAGTACCATAATATGGAACACTTAAAAATATTTCGCTTAAAAACCAAATAAGATATGTAAAATCATCGGCGTTTTAATTAAGAAACACTTAAAAATTTCCATAAACATTTTCAATATCATATTCAGCACAACGGAATCAATATTCCTGTTGGTAATGATTAGGTGCCGGTATTTTTAACTTTAGTGGGAATATGAATAAGCATCATGCCCACTTAAGGGACAGTGAAAAACTGCATGAATGATTATAGTTCTGTTTCTTTTTTTCCGAGGTTATTTCCGTCATTCACCACAATACACTGCAACACAATGATTTATTATGCCCGCCCTCGCAAATGTAACATTGTTACGCACGTAAAATATAGCTCTGTCTAAAGTACTATACGGTCCATTGCTTTTCCTCGGAAGAACGGTTACAGGCGCTTCGTTCCTTGGCATGTTACAACGTGGTTGCTGTCCTAATTAATTCTAACCTTTCCTGAAAATGACTATGCAGCCATTCAAGGCAAACTGGGAATTCCAATGAAAAAGTCTTTTTCAGAAATATTTGTTTATTTCTAGTGTGAGACATAGATAAGGCTCTAAATTTAAATATTCCAATGTTTTATTTTCAAAAGGAAAATATTTTACAAGTTTTATGGGCATTGAATCTAAGTGGTCTTGGCTAGGTAATGGATACTTTTGTTTCCCTAAAGTTTGCAGCACTTACTCATAGAGAGATCAACTATTAATGTAGGTTTTTCAAAGAGCTATTGTTGAAGAAATATTTTGAGATCCTGCACTGTTAATTCCAGAGATCTAGGATCAAAGGAACTTTTTACTCTGTACTACATTCTTTCTGAATTTTATTTTCGGTTAACAACAATTAGCAATCTTACAGTTCAAGTAAATATTTTGACTTAGATTATGTCACAGTTGTTTTGAAACTATAAAGATGAAGGACATTATCTCATCTATAACGTCCGTGACATGAAACAGCTATAAAATATTTACCGATTATGTTTTTGTGAACTAATTGGACGCTATGAGATTTTCATAGTTTGCAATGGACGCTATGAGAATGAATCTCTTTTTGCTTGAGGCAGAGACCTGAGTTTTACACTTTGAATATTTGAGTTATGAAATTAAACAGACACTTCTTATGCGAAACAAGGGGACACTCGCGTGTTGTCCAGGCTTTGTCCAATGCAATACATTATTAGTTACAGATAGGTATGAACACAAAATATGTAACTTGCTCATTAATGTATCATTGACTCTTTAGCCCTTGTGAGCCGCAGTTTACTTCAAGCTGCTAGACCTAAACACAAATGGCGGGAATCCCATGAGATGAGGTCAAAACGACATCGAGTCCAAGACAACACAGGACGTCAGTTAACATACATCCATGTCCTAAGTGTGATTAGAACTCATGTCAAAACTGTGCATGCGCTGTCTACTGAACCATAGCGGTGGAAAAGAATGCGTTACAACACTAAATTAGTAGAAAAATACTAATATGCTTAATCGATGTTACAGCTGTCGAATAAATAGACTACAAATGTTGGAAATGAACGAAAGATATTATTTAACATTTCAACAGATTTTGCGGTTTAGATCTAACTAATATACAACCTCTTACAGTTAGAGTCTTGTGTATTAAAATCAGAAATATATTTTATAATACAATCAGCTGTATACTTCAGAACACTGTTTACTTTAGGACAGTCGGCATTATTACGTAACTGAGTTCATTTTTATTTGTCCTCTTGGAACACGACACTGCCAAAGACTCTACAAAAGTACTGTAGACTATAAACATGACGGGAGGAAAAGAGATGTCAACATTATACAGAGTGGCGCAGAAATCACTTTACACTTTACATTACACTTATTACTTAAATGATTTCAACTTCTTTTTGTTCAAATTGTTTTTCTTGAATTAACACATAGTTGTAGTCTGTGTGGAACACTCCTGACACACACGAAGACAACGCTCAGTATTCCTGTCTGAAAACTCGAAGGCGTCCTCAGTATAAACCTTCAGCTTTTCAAGAGTTTCTGTTCTCCTCCCATACACCTCACGGGAAATAGAAGCTTTCATCGAGAAGTACAATCTACCATTTTTGTTCTGATGGACAGGTTTATGTTAATTTTCAAAATTATTAGTTTATATATCATTAAGCTCTAAAATTATTATTAGAGAAGGTTTAAATTGAAGAATTACTCTAGAAGATAATTACAATTCAACTAAGCAAAATAGAACTTCTATTTTTACTACATTTTCGTAACGATCATAGATGAGTTATTTTGATAATTTGTTTAATCATGTAAATAATCCATTTCTTATTTTTTTGCAGTGGCAAATACTTGACTTTAAGGGGTTAGGTAAAGCTTACAACAGTAAAATTTTGGAAATATTCAACATTTTTTTCCTCCATTACTATATCTTGTACTATAATAAAAAAGTGTAAAACACTGTCCTTCTGTTATAGGAAAAAAATATTTTTACTATTTAAAAACAATTATTTACATTTTTTTTTTCAAAATTCAGTTCACTGTGCAGTGATGAAGCTTTTCCCACATAACTAAAAAACTATCCAACATTCTGGAATGAAATTTTTTATGTGTATTTATGCATGTCTTATCTACAATATGATGCAAGTTCACTTCTCTACCTTTAATAGATTGTCTGATAAAAAATAAATTCATTTAAAAATGGTCTAATATCAGTATTTTATTCTAACACAAAATAAAAACAAATATTATTTATTAAGAAATGTAGTTGGAAGAGCATGATATTGTAAACATGAATTTGAGCAATAAATTAAAAGAGAGAGAACATGAAAAAGTTAACAAGTTTATGAATTATGAGGGAAACGCTTCATCACTGCAATGTAAACTGTCACCATTCTGAATTTTGAAAAAAAAATTCTAAATCGTAAAAATATATTTTTTTTTCATATAGCAGAAGGACAGTGTTTTATACATACCAATTTTCATTATTATACAGGGACATCATTTTATTTTTACTAACATTTCTAATATTAACCTGGCTATACTTTTGGATCTATGATTGAGAACCGGAAACAGCGTTTGCTACCCTCTTCCACGACTGGAGTTCGATGATACTGGCGTAAAATACAAACAAATCACTTTACTAGGTATAGGAGGGAAGGAAAGTAGTTCATACATTTACGTAAACTAGGAAATATCGTGATTTTGAGTTTGATAATTTTCATTAGGTTTTTGCTTAATAAAAATACAGTGTAATATTAACAATGACTGTTTTTACTCACGAACTGAGCTTTCCATGCGGACGTATTCATTATGCAGTGTATATTATACTGTCTACAGCACATTAGCATACACTACTGGGTGTTCATTTCAAAATGTGTCATGACGTCACTGTTGTTGGGTCACCAATTTGAAGCGAGTTTCAGCTTATATGTTAGAGAAGTTGCCTATTATTTAAGGCGTTTTTCAATCTGAACTTGAGAACGTGTACGGTATAACTTGAACGTCGTAGCAACAGATGACGATCTGTACGGTCTGTGTGCTACCATAACCTCTTTCGAACTGTATTTTGCGCCGGCAAGTCGTACGCAGGGTATTTGTTATCATCGGTTGCGTACGGTAACATTCCACAACACAAATCAAATGCTCCGTGTCCATGTTGACCGTCGAAGTTAATGTCAACAAATACGTAAGTAATCGTCTTAACCCTCTCCCCATATCCCGACAGTGCGTATTTCCAAACAGTTCACATTCCTGCCACTACCGGCGTTACCGTACGTATCGGCACGTACTCTTCAGAATGAACGCCGTACTTGCTAGCCAACTTCTCTGCCTCTTAGATTATACACCTGAGCTGCGGAAGTGTAGGAAGATTGAATTCTCTAGGCTCGTCAGCTAGCCACATGACGGCATACAGCGAGCCAAGACACATTTTGAACTGAACACCCAGTATAGAAAATGAAGTTAAATTGAAAAAATAATTATAATATGGATATTTAAACACATTTTTAAAAATGGTGGCCATTCATTTCGATACAGGCTTCAGTTCTTTTGTGCATATTATTACGATATTCACTTCAAGATCTGGAAGATGTTTCTGAGAAACATAGCTTATAGAATCATAAAATACAGATGTCTTGGAAACTGCGCACGTAATGAGAAAGTTTGCAGGCGTATTGCGAATTATAAATTACATAATTTAGGTTAGACCTACCCTGCCCAAACAGCGCTGAACGAGCTTGCGCGCTCCTTCGGAGCGGGAGAGCCGTGTTTACCGCTCGCCGAAGCGGAGAGGAAGATACATCAGAATGACATAGACTTGCTATGGGTAGAGGAGAGGGAAACAACCACTCGGCTATCTAGTGGAGTGCAGTGTGTAGGCCTATTCTCAGTAACTGTTTCACGTTGCTTACCTACTGCTACAGTACAGTATGGAGGAATCTAAAAGACGGAACATAACATTTAACATTTAACGATTTAACGATTTACAGCTCGAACTTATTGATCTTCAATGTGACCTAAGGGCTAAAGATCGTTGGAATAATACTACTAGCCTGGTTGAGTTTTACAAGACTAAACATTAGCAATAATATCCACGACTACACAGGCTGGCTGTGAAAATGATTGCTATGTTTGGCTCAACATTTATATTTGTGAGCAACTGTTTTCTATAATCAACTTTAATAAAGGCAGACATCGAACTTCTGTAACTGATGTTTCATTACGATCTGTAGGCTACTGTTCCTTTCAGCTGCCAACAGCATAAAACCTCGTTTTGATGTACCGATAAATAAAAATATAACAAAATGATATTGTACATTTAAGTAGCCGTAGAATTTCTATTATTTCTGTAAAATAAATATTTCTTTATTAATTAATAATAGTCCAAGATAGTTTTGCAAACACTGAAAGGGAATTCATTTCATAAACACTCGTAATAGTACTTCCTTTTGTGTATATTTTGTACGAGATCACCCCTTCTTCCAGTCCACCCTTATACAGAGCGCAGCTAATATCTGCATTCCGCTCATGAGCTGTGAGCCGGCTCGGAGAGCGCAAACCTTGTGCAGGCCTGGGTTAGACTATCTGCGGAGTCAAAGAGGAACGCAGAAAATAGGAAAAATTGGAGAATGCTGGGTTTGCAGTGAAGAAAACTATGAATGAATATCTGTAAGTATATATGTAAATAAATACTTGAAGTCAAAAGCTGCGTATCTAGAAACGTTAAGAAAATGTATATCTGGTCTATAGAATTAATATTTTCCTTAATATAGGCATTATTATTATTACTTACTTACTGGCTTTTAAGGAACCCGGAAGTTCATTGCCGCCCTCACATAAGCCCGCCATTGGTCCCTATCCTGAGCAAGATTAATCCAGTCTCTACCATCATATCCCACCTCTCTCAAATCCATTTTAATATTATCCTCCCATCTACGTCTCGGCCTCCCCAAAGGTCCTTTTCCCTCCAGCCTCCCAACTAACACTATATGCATTTCTGGATTCGCCCATACGTGCTACATGTCCTGCCCATCTCAAACGTCTGCATTTAATGTTCCTAATTGTGTCAGGTGAAGAATACAATGCGTGCAGTTCTGCGTTGTGTAATTTTCTCCATTCTCCTGTAACTTCATCCCTCTTAGCCCCAAATATTTTCCTAAGAACCTTATTCTCAAAACCCTTAATCTCTGTTCCTCTCTCAAAGTGAGAGTCCAAGTTTCACGACCATACAGAACAACCGCTAATGTAACTGTTTTATAAATTGTAACTTTCAGATTTTTTGACAACAGACTAGATGACAAAGGTTCTCAACCGAATAATAATAGGCATTTCCCATATTTATTCTGCGTTTAATTTCCTCCCGGGTGTCATTTATATTTGTTACTGTTGCTCCAAGATATTTGAATTTTTCCACCTCTTCGAAGGATAAATCTCCAATTTTTATACTTCCATTTCGTACAATATTCTGGTCACGAGACATAATCATATACTTTGTCTTTTCGGGATTTACTTCCAACCCTATCGCTTTACTTGCTTCAAGTAGAATTTCCGCGTTTTCCCTAATCGTTTGTGGATTTTCTCCTAACATATTCACGTCATGCTGATGTAACCCTTTCAGTTCCAAACCCTGTCTGTTATCCTGAACTTTCCTAATGGCATATTCTAGAGCGAAGTTAAAAAGTAAAAGTGATAGTGCATCTCCTTGCTTTAGCCCGCAGTGAATTGGGAAAGCATCACATAGAAACTGGCCTATACGGACTCTGCTGTAAGTTTCACTAAGACACATTTTAATTAATCGAACTAGTTTCTTGGGAATACCAAATTCAATAAGAATATTATATAAAACTTCTCTCTTAACCGAGTCATACGCCTTTTTGAAATCTATGAATAACTGATGTACTGTACCCTTCTTCTCCTATTTTTTCTCTCCAATATCTGTCGAATACAAAACATCTGATCAATAGTCGATTATTATTATTATTATTATTATTATTATTATTATTTACAGCACTTCTTTTTACCAAGGCAACACCAAAAATGCTCATTACGTAAAGACGAATATATCAACACTGAATATTTGCAATTGAAATGATTTACAGTACCTTTAGATTGTGATAAAAGAACACGGCTCCTAAACTGGAGATGGCAAACCACAGGAAAAGGGTGAACGTCGAAACCTGAGAGATGTACAGGGTGTTGAGGATCGTCGACAGGATCACTGCTGCTGCATGTGAAAATACGACGGGAAGAAGACATCGGTCAAACAGGTCCCACGGCAATTCTTCGCTTTTCCCCATCGTTTCGTTAAAATTTCAATGTCGTTGCGTCGTTCACTCCCTTTTCCACCAGTCACTTCCTTCTGCACCACCACGGCCGCCGTCGCCGCTCCCTCCTACTCAAACACACGCGAATTCAGGCAAAGCGCCAAATTCTCAAAAACAGCTTCCTGAGCCAAAAACACTGGGATGACTTCACAACCGCCGCTGCACTATTTACACAACTGTTGCGGACGTGCTTCTTACAGCTAGAGACACCTAGTTGCACACTTCTAACATCGCGACCGTTTTTGTCTTTAAAGAGGTGCATTGATTTGCAGCAAGGTTAACGAGGTCGTTGTTCGTCAACTTCTGACCTTTCAACGAGACGAAAGATTGAATTATTTCCTAATTACGACAGTACAGCTTACTTTTTTTTTAATCGAATTTTGCATTCATTTTATCATTTAATCTCCAGCTAAAATTTTTACATGTTCAATTAATTTAGTAGGCCTAATACTTAACAAATCCTTTGCTAAATAAAGTAGGCTTTACGCCTTTTCACATGGTCAATTTAATTTCAGAAAGCGTCACATATATTTTAGATTAATCAATTGAATTTCAGACAGCTATTTCAGGTTAATCAATTTAATTTCAGAAAGCGTCATTTGTATTTTAGATTAATTAATTTCATTTCAGAAAACATCATTTGTATTTCAGATTAATCAATTTAATTTCAGAAAGCGTCATTTGTGTTTCAGATTAACGAATTTAATTTCAGAAAGCGTCATTTGTATTTCAGATTGATCAATTTAATACTAATTTCAGAAAGCGTCAGAAAGCGTCACATATATTTTAGATTAATCAATTGAATTTCAGACAGCTATTTCAGGTTAATCAATTTAATTTCAGAAAGCATTTCAGATTTGTATTTCAGATTAATCAATTTAATTAATCAATTTAATTTCAAAAGCGTCATTTGTGTTTCAGATTAACGAATTTAATTTCAGAAAGCGTCATTTGTATTTCAGATTGATCAATTTAATTTTAGAAAGCGTCACATATATTTTAGATTAATCAATTGCATTTCAGACAGCTATTTCAGGTTAATCAATTTAATTTCAGAAAGCGTCATTTGTATTTTAGATTAATTAATTTCATTTCAGAAAGCATCATTTGTATTTCAGATTAATCAATTTAATTTCAGAAAGCGTCATTTGTGTTTCAGATTAACGAATTTAATTTCAGAAAGCGTCATTTGTATTTCAGATTGATCAATTTAATTTCAGAAAGCGTCATTTATATTTTAGATTAATCAATTGAATTTCAGAAAGCTATTTCAGGAAAGCTATTTCAGGTTAATCAATTTTTCAATTTTGTATTTCAGAAAGCGTCATTTGTATTTTAGATTAATCAATTTAATTTCAGAAAGCGTCATTTGTTAATTTCAGATTAAATCAATTTAATTTCAGAAAGCGTCATTTGTATTTGATTATTTTTCATTTCAGACAGCATTTTGTATTTCAGATTAATCAATTTAATTTCAGAAAGCGTCATTTGTATTTTTAGATTTTGTATTTCAGATTGATCAATTTAATTTCAGAAAGCGTCATTTATATTTAGATTAATCAATTGAATTTCAGAAAGCTAATTAATCAATTTAATTTCAGAAAGCGTCATTTGTATTTTAGATTAATCAATTTTGTAATTAATCAGAAAGCGTCATTTGTTTAATTTCAGAAAGCGTCATTTGTATTTCAATTGATCAATTTAATTTCAGAAAGCGTCATTTATATTTAGATTAATCAATTAATTTCAATTAATAATTTAATTTCAGAAAGCGTCATTTGTATTTTAGATTAATCAATTAATAATTTCAGAAAGCTCATTTGTGTTTCAGATTAATCAATTTAATTTCAGAAAGCGTCATTTGTATTTCAGATTAATCAATTTAATTTCAGAAAGCTCATTTAATATTTTCAGATTAAATCAATTTAATTTCAGAAAGCGTCATTTGTATTTGTATTTGTATTTCAGATTAATCAGATTAATCAATTTAATTTCAGAAAGCGTCATTTGTATTTTATATTAATCAATTTAATTTCAGAAAGCGTCATTTGTATTTTAGATTAATTAATTTAATTTCAGAAAGCGTCATTTGTATTTCAGATTAATCAATTTAATTTCAGAAAGCGTCATTTGTATTTCAGATTAATCAATTTAATTTCAGAAAGCGTCATTTGTATTTCAGATTAATCAATTTAATTTCAGAAAGCGTCATTTGTATTTCAGAATAATTAATTTAATTTCAGAAAGCGTCATTTGTATTTTAGATTAATTAATTTAATTTCAGAAAGCGTCATTTGTATTTTATATTAATCAATTTATTAATCATTTTATTTAATTTCAGAAAGCGTCATTTGTATTTCAGATTAATTAATTTAATTTCAGAAAGATTAATCAATTTAATTTCAGAAAGTCATTTGTATTTCAGATTAATCAATTTAATTTCAGAAAGCGTCATTTGTATTTCAGATTAATCAATTTAATTTCAGAAAGCGTCATTTGTATTTCAGATTAATCAATTTAATTTCAGAAAGCGTCATTTGTATTTCAGATTAATTAATTTAATTTCAGAAAGCGTCATTTGTATTTCAGATTAATTAATTTAATTTCAGAAAGCGTCATTTGTATTTTAGATTAATTAATTTAATTTCAGAAAGCGCCATTTGTATTTCAGATTAATCAATTTAATTTCAGAAAGCGTCATTTGTATTTCAGATTAATTAATTTAATTTCAGAAAACGTCATTTGTATTTCAGATTAATCAATTTAATTTCAGAAAGCGTCATTTGTATTTCAGATTAATCAATTTAATTTCAGAAAGCGTCATTTATATTTCAGATTAATCAATTTAATTTCAGAAAGCGTGATTTGTATTTCAGATTAATCAATTTAATTTCAGAAAGCGTCATTTATATTTCAGATTAATTAATTTAATTTCAGAAAGCGTCATTTGTATTTCAGATTAATCAATTTAATTTCAGAAAGCGTCATTTGTATTTCAGATTAATTAATTTAATTTCAGAAAGCGTCATTTGTATTTCAGATTAATCAATTTAATTTCAGAAAGCGTCATTTGTATTTCAGATTAATCAATTTAATTTCAGAAAGCGTCATTTGTATTTCAGATTAATCAATTTAATTTCAGAAAGCGTCATTTATATTTCAGATTAATCAATTGAATTTCAGAAAGCGTCATTTGTATTTCAGATTAATTAACTTAAATTAAGAAAGCGTCATTTGTATTTCAGATTAATCACTTTAATTTCAGAAAGCGTCATTTGTTTTTCAGATTAATCAATTTAATTTCAGAAAGCGTCATTTGTATTTCAGATTAATCAATTTAATTTCAGAAAGCGTCATTTGTATTTCAGATTAATTAATTTAATTTCAGAAAGCGTCATTTGTATTTCAGATTAATCAATTTAATTTCAGAAAGCGTCATTTGTATTTCAGATTAATCAATTTAATTTCAGAAAGCGTCATTTGTATTTCAGATTAATTAATTTAATTTCAGAAAGCGTCATTTGTATTTCAGATTAATCAATTTAATTTCAGAAAGCGTCATTTGTATTTCAGATTAATCAATTTAATTTCAGAAAGCGTCATTTGTATTTCAGATTCATTCATTCATAGTGTTCTGCCCAAGGGCAGGTCTTTCACTGCAAACCCAGTATTCTCCAGTCTTTCATATTTTCTACCTTACTTTTGTCTCCTCATATGACCCACATATCTTAATGTCGTCTATCATCTGATATCTTCTTCTACCCCGAACTCTTCTCCCGTTCACCATTCCTTCCAGTGCATCCTTCAGTAGAGAGTTTCTTCTCAACCAGTGACCCAACCAATTCCTTTTCCTCTTCCTGATCAGTTTCAGCATCATTCTTTCTTCATCCACTCTTTCCAACACAGTTTCATTTCTTATTCTGTCTGTCCACTTCACATGCTCCATCCTTCTCCATATCCACATTTCAAATGCTTCTATTCGCTTCTCTTCACTTCGTCGTAATGTCCATATTTCTGCCCCATACAATGCCACCCTCCACACAAAGCACTTCACTAGTCTCTTCCCTAGTTCTTTCTCCATAGGTCCGCAGAAGATGCTCCTTTTTCTACTGAAAGCTTCCTTTGCCATTGCTATCCTCCTTTTGACTTCGCGGCAGCAGCTCATGTTACTGCTTATAGTACACCGCAAGTATTTGAAGCTGCATGCTCTTTATGGTCATAAACTAGAATATTATTAAATGATTGGGGTTTTCAGAGGTTTTCTCCAACCGGTGAGGCAAATGTCAGGTAATCTATGGCGAATGCTCGGCCTCATCTCGCCAAATACCATCTCGCTATCACTAATTCAATCGATCCTAAATAACGTACTAGTTGATACAACGTCGAGAAATAACTAACTAAAAGAAGTTTCCTGGTAAACATTTACTGTGTATTCGCTGTTGTCATCCTCAATATATCTTCGCCTAGAAGTCGATCTAGAGTTGACGAACTTCTGTCGGAAGTTTCCTGATTGAGAAGAAACTGCAATTCATTGTAATACCTAGACCTAGAATTTTTAAACCCTTAAAAATCAAAATAAGTTGGGCTCTAAACTTATCAAAACACACAAAAAATACTGTATTAAGAACCTAAAAATGCAATTTCATGCAGCTAAAAACACATTGTTGTGCATCTAAAATGTGTTTCTATCCACTCAGACTAAAATTGCTACAAAATGCAAAGGATTAGTGAGTATTTAACATTACGACATACAGTGACAGAAACAGTAAACGAATTATTGTTTTAGAAATTTTATTTTCATTACGTCTCAGTTTATGAATAATTATTAATCAATTCATCTGTCTAATTGCTCTATATGGCTGCTGATACGTAAGTGTTAACATTACAATGCTACTCATTAATTTACAAATGAATTTACAATTTACACATTAGTCATAATTACGGTTGTAATACATGAGCAAATTTTTCTCTAAATTTTTGTTGTGAAACTTAGTCTTTTCTCATAGACGATTCCATGTTTAAAAAAAATAGCATTTGACATATGGGGCTATTTCATGAAATGTCCAGTTGCCATAGAAACGCCTACCTACCATAGAGCTTCTACAGGCTCATAAAATTAAGACTTTTTTTCCTAAAAGAAACATTTTATAAGCGGAAAAAGCTCTTTGCAATGATACGAAGTAATGAGTGCATATTTAAATCTAACTACATTTATCATTGCGATTTATTTAGGGAGAAGTAAGCCTATATTTTCCCCATTCACCACTTTCCCACTTCCTGCTCAGTCACTTTCCAGGAATTTCTTCATTCTTACAAACAATTACAAGACTTTTGAACCAAACTGATCCTATGATATTCAAAACTTTCTCTTTCATTACTACACGAAAAAAAAAATTAAGAACACATACTAACAAAATTAAAGAATGTATTTTTAGGCACCATAAAACCCCTTCCAAACATTAAGACATTTAACTGTTTTTAGTTTATTCCTTTGAAGGAAAAAGCAGGTATTACGCCTTAACTCTGATGTCTACAGTGAAGCATCACACACATCGTAGACAGAAGTTCCGGATTTTTGGAATCATTCACTTTTCGAAAAGCTGAACGTAGATTGTTAATCTTTCTCATGAACTTTGGATCGGGCTTCGATACTTCCAATTTATCAACAAGACTATTATTATAAAAAATAATGTCGCTGCTTGTTTCCATATTTTTTGCTGTTTACGCACGCCAACGTCAGACCAAACGCTGCTGCGTCTTTATGATTGGTCGGCACACGCACAGGTCTACATAGGTAGCTAGGAGGAAAGCTCACGAAGCTAGCTTGAAAGAAGCACTCAGTGTTGCCAGATCTAGCTTTCAACATTTAGATCTAGCATAATTTATTATAATCAATTTAGCGCCTAGCGTCTGGATGTTAGCATGATGGAAAAATTTAGCATAATTTCGTTCACGTATTACAAGTAATAGTAATATGCGTTACAAGAGCGGTATGTTGAAGTTTTCATGTTCGAGGAAAAGTTTGAAAAAGCGAAACGTAGTTGAACTTTTTTAATTTCCGAGAATTGAAAGAAAACATACTACTCGTGTATCGTACATTATTTTGTGCGAAGATCGTTTATTACATACCTGAAAGAGGAATTTCTAGTTAGTTGCAATGAAATCTCCATCTTGGTTTCTGTTCAATGACGGCAAATTTGCAAAACAAAAATATCTATCTTCAACAATGTTGTTTTAAAATGTTTTCTGTGTTTACTATACTCCAGCAGGCCGTGATATACTGTACGTCTGTTTTTTTTTCCCAGTCTATAAATGCGAACTTAAAACAAAGGTTATGTAATGATTTATTTTTGATTTTAATATTTTAACAATATTATTTATATAACATATTGCAGTAATAACATCGGCATCTGGAATCGTGTTGATTTTTTCACGGCTTCCTTAATGTTACTTGCATCACGAATGCAGTAACTTTAGTGGAGTTGTAGAGTTTACTTAATTTTTGCAAATATTTAAAAACAATACTTAAGAGTGCAATTTAGGTGAAATTGCAGTGGTAAGTTTCAATTTATAATTATTACTATATTGAACGTCTCTAAACATAATATGTTAAAAGCCTAAAGCAGTAAAATCAATATGTCACTTAAGCGGTAAGAAGAGGGAAATTGTTGTGTGTGTTAGGTTGGGAATACTGAATGTGGAGTTTTAGACTTTCCGCGGATTGGTTTTGTGCGGAAACCAAGCAAATACGCACGATCTCGCACAAAATAAATTATACGCAAGATACACCTACCTAAATGTTATATAGTAAAACTCTGATTTAATGCTCCCGCTTATAACGCTTCCGATACTTAAGAACTAGAGAATCTACTACTACTACTACTACTACTACTACTACTACTACTACTACTACTACTACTACTACTACTTGTGGCTTTTAAGGAACCCGCAGGTTCATTGCCGCCCTTACATAAGCCCGCTATCGGTCCCTATCCTGTGCAAGATTAATATAGTCTCGACCATCACATCTCACCTCTCTCAAATCTAGTTTTCCCCACCACGGATTCGCGAAATACTGTTTTTCACTTGATGAACGCAAAAGTTTTATGTTTCGAGCCCTTCCAGATCGAAATAAGTTTTAAAGTCGCGGAATAACCCCAAATTTCTGTTTTTAGAACGCATTTATACAAAATTGACTCTTTTCTAGAGAAATTTCTATTCTTTTTAACAAAATTTTAATTTGAAGTGTACAAAAGTTATATTTATTGAAAATCAAAGAAATATGAATGTCAATTAATATAATAAGCTTTGAAATGTATTATATCATATCACGTTGTTAGCAGAAGAGGAGATCCCGAGCCTCCTGGCTGAGAGCCAGGTATTCTATAAATAAATAAATAAATAAATAAATAAATAAATAAATAAATAAATAAATAAATAAATAAATGAATGAATAAATGCATAAATTAAATAAATAAATAAATAAAATTAAATAAATAAATAAATAATTAAATAAAGTAAATAAATACTTAAATAAATAAATAAAATAAATAAATAAATAAATAAATAAATAAATAAATAAATAAATACTCTCGCAATCCCAACACATGTAAATTGTTTACAGTACAATGATATTTTTTACGTCTCGAAATGCCATCTTGTCATCTTCACTTGGTTTGTACGTAATGTTGAGATTACTTTCCTCACTATACAAAAAGGCCTAAATGAGATACAAGAATTTCATTTGGTGTCGATTTTTTTAGCTATATTGGTCTTCACTAACTTCGTACTGTACAAGGCTGAAGACAAATCGAGTATGAACTGGAAACTTGAACTTCTTACATAAAAAAATTAGCTTCCCCGTATTTTCTCATGCGTGTGTTTCTGCGTGTAGCGACCAATCATCAAGAGTGAATAGTGAGGCATAGGCCTATTTGACACGATGGTCTTCAGTTCAGTTTTGTGTCAGCTGTAAAGTTTTGCGATTGTTGTTCATTTATTGTAGATTTAATTTAGTAAGTAAAATTGACAAGAACGAAGAAATTGTGTTAAGTGCAGTGATATACAAGTGTGACGCAAGCTAACACACTACAGCTGATCAAAGGCATTGTTACACACGTGTAAGTACTAAAGATGACGTATAAAGAGAGTGGCCACTTATGTTAGAAGCCCCTAATGAAAAAAGCACATAAAATTAACCAAGCAGAATTCCTGTTTCGATTCATATCTTAGCAAACACTCACACGTATTAACATCATTATAATGTGACAATTGACAGCTACCGGGGTAGACAAGGTGGTCGCGTTTGCCTGCTGATCCCGAACTTCACTCAGGCGTGGGTTCGAATCCCGTTTGGGCCGATTATGGGTTATTTTACGACGCTGTATCAACACCTAGGTTATTTAGCGTCTGAATGATATGAAGGTGATAATGCAGGTGAAATGAGTCCGGGGTCCAGCACCGAAAGTTACCCAGCATTTGCTCATATTGGGTTGAGGGAAAACCCCGGAAAAAACCTCAACCAGGTACCTTGCCCCGACCGGGATTCGAACCCGGGCCACCTGGTTTCGCGGCCAGACGCGCTGACCGTTACTCCACAGGTGTGGACGGGGCCGATTATGTCTGAGTTTTTTTAAAGAATTTTTCTTAACTGTAAGATGACTGTTCAATAATTCTAATGGACTGTATGTCGCCAAATATCATCTCGGCATCACCAATTCCATCGATGCTAAATAACCTAGTAGTTGATACAACGTCGTTAAATAACCCAGTAAGAAAAGACAAGCGTGATTGTAAGGTTTGTCATTTAGTATAAATAAAATGAATTTATCTACGATTTTACTATGTAGCTTGAATATTAGCACAATTTCGTTGCGTAGCAACCACGCAGGGCTGAGGCAGGTTGTGTTAATGCCATATTAGAACACCAGCCGTACCCGTGCGCTCCGCTGCACCCGTTAGAAATAAATTTAAAGTAATTACATAATTAAAATAGGACGTTTGATCCAGGGAACATTCGTGTTTGATAGAAGGATAAATCGTTTAATATGTTACTTAATTTAAATTGCATCCAAATAATTAAAATGCGATCATTTTGGTCCAGGGACACTCATTTGGTGCAATGACAATTCCTTTAACCTGTTTCTTAATTTTTATTACATGCAACCATAGTTTAATGAAGATTGACATCATTTAGATTTAATGTGTATATTTTATTTTACTTGTTATAGGTTTCACTGAATTATGGTAATAACTTAATTTTAACACTTGTTTTCTACGTATTCAGTAAATGGCGCTTGGCCCACTATGGTTGTGAACCCTTAAAATAACTTAAATTATATAATATAATATAATATTATATTATATTATATTATATTATACTATATTATATCAGAAGTTACTGTAATAACATTATAGCATTATGTCCACCTAGAGAAACTACACTTTCCAATGGTGAAATAATAATTAATTATACAAATCGGTTAATTTAGCTTCCGATATTACTTCATACAAACACATAAACATTCTCTGTAGGCTATCTTTCATAGCTTTCGATTGTTGCTGTCCAAGGCCCCTTATAGACGAAGTCATTTGTTTTTTAATTCATTACACGGCCTTAGATGGCAGTTATTTTAATTTTAAAACTCATTTATCTCATTAAATATCAGTCCTATCAAAATTTTTCAAGGAATAAAACGTATCACAAATTACTTTTAAAGAAACTTTTGTTATGTAACATTTTTCACAAAAATCAATAATAAGCGAGATATTTCGATTTATTTAATTCAGGCCTCCTTATAACCCCCTTTTAAATAATGTATTTTGAATGCCATATAGCCTAAAATCTAAGTTACAACGAACTTAATTTATATTACAATTTTCATCGAAATCCGATCAGCGTAAAAAGGTAACATACAGACAGACAGACAGACAGACAGACAGACAGACAGACAGACAGACAGACAGACATACAAACAAAAATTTCAAAAAAGCGATTTTCGGTTTCAGGGTGGTTAATTATATATGTTAGGACCAACTATTTTTGGAAAATCGAAAATTACCAGAAAAATTTCGGCTACAGATTTATTATTAGTATAGATTAATACATACAGAATTAACTATGCGACGATTTTCTTATGTTAGTTTTAGAATGATCAAGATTTCATATTCTATTTTTATAGCAATCACATAACAATTAAAGACTGTTAACTTCATGCAAAAAAGCCACCGGCGTGGCTCAGTCGGTTAAGGCGCTTGCCTGCCGGTCTGAAGTTGCGTTTGGGCGCGGGTTCGATCCCCGCTTGGGCTGATTACCTGGTTGGGTTTTTTCCGAGGTTTTCCCCAACCGTAATGTGAATGCAAGGTAATCTATGGCGAATCCTCGGCCTCATCTCGCCAAATATCATCTCGCTATCACCAATCTCGTCGATGCTAAATAACCTAGTAGTTGATACAGCGTCGTTAAATAACCAACTAAAATAAAAAAAAATAAATTCATGTAAAATTACATTACGGATCTATTTTAATTGGTTATGTGGGACATAAAATAACAATTAAATATAAATTACAGTTTACTCACCACAAATATTGTTTCTGAACTGTTTAATATTAGACAACTTCAAGAGTTAAACTTAATTGCATTATTTTGCACATATTCATCCGTAATTAAAATTTGTAGACTTATGTCTACTGGTTCAGGATACGAAAAAAATTAAAGTTCGAGCTCCGGAGACCTATATTGTCCTGACTGGTAATTTTTGCGATTTTCCCCAGTCTATGATGAGTCTGGAATCTTGTTGATTTTTTCACGGCTTCCTTAATGTTACTTGCATCACGAATGCAGTAACTTTAGTGGAGTTGTGGAGTTTACTTAATTTTTGCAAATGTTTAAAAACAATAATTAAGAGTGCAATGTAGGTGAAATTGCAGTGGTAAGTTTCCAATTTATAATTATTACTATATTGAACGTCTCTAAAAATAATATGTTAAAAGCCTAAAGCAGTAAAATCAATATGTCACTTAAGCGGTAAGAAGAGGGAAACTGTTATGTGTGTTAGGTTGAGAATACTGAATGTGGAATTTTATACTTTCCACGGATTGGTTTTGTGCGGAAACCAAGCAAATACGCACGATCTCGCACAAAATAGATATTAATTGACTTTAGGTTCTACTAAAATTCTATTTCACTAATGTTAGCTTCACCAAAACGTTTGAACGGAGTCGCCATTTTCAGTCGACTATCTATGCGGGAAAAAAATGACCGCAAAGCATGTTTTATAGTACGTAAAGAATTTGCAGTTTGAAATGTTGGCAAACAAAGAAACAAATGCTAGGTAAGTGATAAAAACAAACAAATACTAGTGAAGTGATAAAAATGAACAAATGCTAGGGAAGTAACAAAATTGTGCGATAAGCAGCCATGATTGGTTGAAACTCGACGTTTCGTACCGGTTTATTGGTCAAAAGTAGTATGAGGTGGTAAAAGTGTAATAGTCATCATAATACATTACCTTCTTAAATTGACTGGGCATATTGGGAATTATTTGAGTAGCTTTCCAAAAATATGCTACGAAATGTTTAATATAATTTTTTTCCTCGAAATGGGAGCAAAAATGAGCAAAACTGAATTATTTTTTTTTTGTTTGAAATATCCAAAAAGAATAACATCTTGAAATTAATGACATTATTTACGGTTCACCTTGTATAACTTAGATAAATAGAGGAATAATTCCAGTTTAGTAAAATGATTGTCGAAAGTTTGTAACAGGGTGTCTTATTGAACAGAACTACGTAGACTCTTGCGGAAGTTTCTATATAGTCTTAAATGACCAAGTTGTTATTTTTTTCTCCTCTCCTTTCTTCTTTTTTTTTCTTTTCTTTTTTATTATCTATTTGTATTTGAATGCCATTTAGTACGACTTTGTTAATCAACATTTTATGTCTTGTAACCCACATGTATTCTCCTATTAGTATATTAACTGTATAATATATCTCAAGTGAATTAATCGTCGAATTTATCTCGAGCACTTTAGGTCTTATAAATTGTGTGTTTGTGTGTGTGAGTGTGTATAATCCCCTTATGTTATGTAACTGATTTTGATTATGTTAAGAGTGTTTGAGAATAAGGTGCTTAGGAAAATATTTGGGGCTAAGCGGGATGAAGTTACAGGAGAATGGAGAAAGTTACACAACACAGAACTGCACGCATTGTATGCTTCACCTGACATAATTAGGAACATTAAATCCAGACGTTTGAGATGGGCAGGGCATGTAGCACGTATGGGCGAATCCAGAAATGCATATAGAGTGTTAGTTGGGGGAAAAAGACCTTTAGGGAGGCCGAGACGTAGATGGGAGGATAATATTAAAATGGATTTGAGGGAGGTGGGGTATGATGATAGAGACTGGATTAATCTTGCACAGGATAGGGACCAATGGCGGGCTTATGTGAGGGCGGCAATGAACCTTCGGGTTCCTTAAAAGCCATTTGTAAGTTAAGTAAGTAAAGTAAGTAATTTCCTACTTTATTTTATATATTATGTAACCGATCTTGACTATTTGTAATTTTATTTTATGTAACGAGCTTGACTATTTGTAATTTTCTACTATATTTTATGTAATTTCTAAGGTATCTTCTTTTGTGTTGTTTTGTAGGCCTAATCTAATTTTGTATTTCATGTATATTATTGAAACCTGGTTGAGTGGAAGAGAAGGCCTCATGGCCTTAACTCTGTCAGGCAAAATAAACCTACTACTGCTATTTCAGGCCTGACGGCGCCAGGGTACTATTCTGTTTTCCATATTATCGTCAAATTTTGCATTTATAAAAAGTCATATTTAATTCATATTTCAACAATTTCTTAGTGAGCTCTACTCCACAGATTCGAACCCAAGCATTTTCGCCTGACAGTCCACAAGTGGTGGAAATAGTGATGGTGATAATGATGATGATTGTGAAGACGACAGAGAAGACGAAGACAACTACAGCCGCCACTACCGAAATCCCAGAGACAGGGCACTTTTTTGTTTAGAAATGCATCACTTAACATTCCTTTTAAACTACTGTATAAAATGTACGAGACAGTAGCCTACGTTATGTAGTAGGCTAATCTTAATTACAATTATAAATTTTTCGGAAATATGTGTCAAAAGCATAAAAATCACCGTGACAGATATGCACTGAAACACATTTAAAATGGCGTTAACATGCATGTATGCAAGAAATTTCGATCTTTTTAAATTTGTGATTCAGGTGACCAATACATTTGTAAATCATATACAAGTTATTTTATTGTGATATCTGCATTATAATTTTAGTTACAGCCCATTGAATTTGACATTCCTAAGTGACTGCCCCATTCTTTATACTGTACTCAGTTTCTCAGTAATTACATTTTTCTTGATAAAAGGTGTATTTTCTGAAAAACTACTACATGGAATTGCATGATATTTCTTACGATTATTAAGGACTTTACTAATAGATGGTAGTATATTATACACACTACTTAAAGGGCGTAATTGATATCTTGTTATTTGAAGTGTTCTATCAGTGAGGAAGTGTGTAGTGTCAGTAAAGTCTATTGTGTAAGTGAAGTGGCTGAGCAAAGTATTTGAACAGTGAAATGGTTAGAAGTGTTAGTGAAATCAGGTAGAATCAGTGCAGTGAGTGAGTTGACAGCGAAATAAGTGTAGTGCCGAAAGGTACTTGTGCAGGTATGAACCTGTCACACTCGTGGGTCTTAGTTCGAACTTAGGGTTAAGATACAAATTAGATTTACTTTAAATGCTATTTAAGTGACCTTGCTTCATTTAATTTAGGATGCTCATTATTATTATTATTATTATTATTATTATTATTAATTATTGTTTTTTATTAGTTGTGTTTATTATTAATTGTCATTGTTGAGTGTAATTAGTTACCACTGCTACCGGGTATATACCCATTTGCAGTGTGAATAAATACATATATATTATTAGATATATTGTTTTTGATACTGAACCCAAGAACTTAACACTATCTGCTAAATACTGCCTGTAAAAAAATTCAAAACTTAATAATTCAATAAAAAATTATAAATAAAATAACTAAAGCGTAAGTTGTAAATATTATACATTCAGGTTATTAATAAGGTACATAAGATATTGCATACAAATTTTGGTGATATTGTCAGTTTCCATTCTTACAAAAAATTACCTTTAAGTTATCTGTTTTTTTATTAATGTACTAGCCGTACCCGTGCGCTCCGCTGCACCCGTTAGAAATAAATATAAAGTAATTACATAATTAAAATAGGACGTTTGATCCAGGAACATTCGTGTTTGATAGAAGGATAAATCCTTTAATATGTTACTTAATTTAAATTGCATCCAAATAATTAAAATGCGATCATTTTGGTCCAGAGACACTCATTTGGTGCAATGACAATTCCTTTAACCTGTTTCTTAATTTTTATTACATGCAACCATAGTTTAATGAAGATTGACATCATTTAGTTTTAATGTGTATATTTTATTTTACTTGTTATAGGTTTCCATTGAATTATGGTAATAACTTAATTTTAACCCTTGTTTTCGACGTATTCAGTAAATGGCGCTTGGCCCACTATGGTTGTGAACCCTTCAAATAAGTTAAATTATATTATATAATATTACATATTATATTATATCAGAAGTTACTGTAATAACATTATAGAATTATGTCCATCTAGAGAAACTACACTTTCCAATGATGAAATAATAATTAATTATACAAATCGTTAATTTAGCTTCCGATATTAATTCATACAAACACAGAAACATTTTCTGTAGGCAATCTTTCATAGCTTTCGATTGTTGCTGTTCAAGGCCCTTTATAGACGAAGTCATTTGTTTTTTAATTCATTACACGGCCTTAGATGGCAGTTATTTTAATTTTAAAACTCATTTATCTCATTAAATATCAGTCCTATCAAAATTTTTCAAGGAATAAAACTTATCGGAAATTATTTTTAAAGAAACTTTTGTTATGTAACATTTTTCACAAAATCAATAATAAGCGAGATATTTCGATTTATTTAATTCTGGCCCCCTTATAACCCCCCTTTAAATAATGTATTTTGAATGCCATATAGCCTAAAATCTAAGTTACAACGACTTTAATTTATATTCCAATTTTCATCGAAATCCGTTCAGCCATTATCGCGTGAAAAGGTAACAAACATACAGACAGACAGATATACAAACAAAAATTTCAAAAAAGCGATTTTCAGTTTCAGGTTGGTTAATTATATATGTTAGGACCAATTATTTTTGGAAAATCGAAAATTACCAGAAAAATTTCGGTTACAGATTTATTATTAGTATAGATGAAACATGTTGCAGAATTACTGGCATTAGGCATAACAGATAGAAATTTATACAGTAGTTGCTTACAAATGTGTGTACAAAGCATGCCAAATTCCGTTTAAATTGGATATATCTACCCAGAGACACAACTTTTTTTTTCAACGGAAGCGAAGAAATATTGTGCTTGTTGGCGTCACCTTAAAATGTTGAGACTGTTTAGAATTTAATAGCTGTCAATGTGTTGTCATGGTTACGGGTACGGTTGTAATGACTAATGAATAAGGAATGGTTAAATAAACCAAATATTAGGTACACACTCAGGTAAATTAAGCAGAGTACTTACGTTCACAAGATGCCAAACTCTAGGATTGCTGTCTGGACATTTCTGCGCTGTGCATATCCACTACGATGCACGAGAAATGGGCGATTTGCTTCGAATGCGCGTACCTAATTTTCTGCATATTGCACAACACAGATATCCACATAATACTGCTCGCTCGGAATAACATGATGATAGGCCGTTGATTGGCCGAAGAGGGCTGCAGGGAATCATACCGCTCGACTAAACGGTGGGATTGATATTAAACGATGCAAGCTACACTAACCGGACGGCGAAATACAAGGAATCTATTACTAATAATAAATCTGTAGCCGAAATTTTTCTGGTAATTTTCGATTTTCCAAAAATAATTGGTCCTAACATATATAATTAACCAACCTGAAACTGAAAATCGCTTTTTTGAAATGTTTGTTTGTATATCTGTCTGTCTGTATGTTTGTTACCTTTTCACGCGATAATGGCTGAACGGATTTCGATGAAAATTGGAATATAAATTAAGTTCGTTGTAACTTAGATTTTAGGCTATATGACATTCAAAATACATTATTTAAAAGGGGGTTATAAGGGGGCCAGAATTAAATAAATCGAAATATCTCGCTTATTATTGATTTTTGTGAAAATATTACCTAACAAAAGTTCCTTGAAAAATTTTGATAGGACTGATATTTAATGAGATAAATGAGTTTTAAAATTAAAATAACTGCCGTCTAAGGCCGTGTAATGAATTAAAAAACAAATGACTTCGTCTATAAGGGGCCTTGGACAGCAACAATCCAAAGCTATGAAAGATAGCCTACAGATAATGTTTCTGCGTTTCTATGAAGTAATATCGGAAGCTAAATTAACCGATTTGTATAATTAATTATTAATTCACTATTGGAAAGTGTAGTTTCTCTGTATGGACATAATGCTATAATGTTATCACAGTAACTTCTGAGTGAATCGAGGACAGGTAAGATTAAAATAGCTTCTTATGCACAGAAAACTTGATAGGCTATTCTGTATATTCGTTTCCTGTATTTCCTAAACTAATTTTTATGACCAAATGAGTGGTCTCTGGATCAAAATGATCGCATTTTAATTTTTTAATTCAATTTAAATTAAGTAACATAATAAACGATTTATCCTTCAATCAAACACGAATGTTCCCTGGATCAAATGTCCTATTTTAATTATATAATTAAATAGAGACGTAGATGGGAGGATAATATTAAAATGGATTTGAGGGAGGTGGGGTATGATGAGACTGGATTAATCTTGCACAGGATAGGGACCGATGGCGGGCTTATGTGAGGGCGGCAATGAACCATCGGGTTCCTTAAAAGCCATTTGTAAGTAAGTAATTACTTTATATTTATTTCTAACGGGTGCAGCGGAGCGCACGGGTACGGCTAGTATTATAATAATTATGTAAAGATTACGTAATATTTGAAAGAAATACAGTGGAATTCCACAAATAGACACAGCAATGGTCCGTGTGCGAGACGAGGTACGAACGCTGTCTTTCTACGGAGTACTGCGGACATTGGTAAACATAAGGTCTGTACAATGTTTTTTATGACGTGCGGACCGAAACATAAATAATTAACGTATATAATTTAGATAATATATTGTAGTACATGCAAAATATATAACAAAACTAATCCGGGATTAAGTATAATATATACGTGATACATCTGAAACAAAAAACAAACTTCTGGGAGGAAAAACTCTCTAAATATATCTACATACGGGGCTTTCATTTCACAACTTCCCACTCTGAATAAATAACTAGTTAATTGAATTCAATTTAAACCAAAAAAATACGCAAATTTAGATATCAAGAGGGAAGTCTTAAACAAGGTTTAATTGCATTTTAGATTTCACCTCCCACCCCCAGCCATTCTCACTTCGAAATTTCAAATGGCACCGCTATATTTTTAGACTTAAATATGAAAGAGCATTCAATTGTTTATACACCACATTCGTTTGTTTTCGCATCTTTTCTTTTCTTTTCTTTTCTATCGTCGCCTGGTAACCTGCTGTTATTGTTGATTAGAGCTGAAGAGAATAAAGCTACAAAAACTTATTGAGCATTTCTTGTAATAGTTGTGTTTGTGTATTAAATTATTTTAAAATGGTGTATACCCTTCAAGAGAGAACATAAATCATTCCTATTGATTAAATTGAGGAAATACACAAAATAAGCTGTGTTTTCATCCTACAATCAACTGATAATAACAAAGCTTCTTATAATCACTACAGACTGCCTCGTAATTAGATGAATTTTGTTTTATCCTATGCACTGTTCTGATCGAAATGTCAAATTCTTGAGCGATGGCTCTGATTGATTCACCTTTTAAAAACCGTTCCAATAGTTGTAACTTCTGCTTCAACATAAGTACATATTTATTGTTCCCTGCCTTGCTGCCAACGTGTACCAGTATCTGCACACTACAGCACAGGTTCAACTGGTTAGCCCTGTGCAGCACGGGACAGGATGCGTTGACTTACCTTGTATCGTTTATTACACGAGAGTGAGCGTCTATTTGTGAAGTTCCACTGTATAAAGAATATGTGATATATAATAATAATTGAGGCATTGACATGGGAAAGGTCGTAACTGCCAAAAATTCGAATTTTTAGGTTTTTCATTGAGAAGGTAGTAAATGGCCATGCCAATGGCACAGAGAAGGTAGTATGACCGTATGTAATGAAACGAAGTTGGAAATGTAGTCACTAGATGTTGTAAGTTGTATGTGCACAGCTGTTGGCGCGGAGAAGGTAGTAACTCCTTTTACAACATCAGAGTGGGCTGATAACTGTGCAGGGCAGAATAAGAATCGGATGATTCTAATGGCCCTGATTTACATTATTGCCAAGAAACATTTTGATTCAGTGGACTTGAAGTTCCTGGTTTCAGAACATTCCTACATGCCATGTGAGAGGGAATTTGACATCATAGAGAAAAGAAAAAAAAAAAAGATGCAAGACCATGGTTCCAGAAGAGGTAAGACCTAATAATGTAATAATGATGAAGGATGAGGATTTCTTCGACTTTTCTGCAGAATGTGACAAGTTTTTGAATACAACTCCCATAAAAATCAGCACCCTCAACTGGATTAGACTCTCAAGAGCTGATTTTATTCTAATAAAAACAAGACAGTCATTTAATGACCTTGAAATGTGGACAGAGCACAGGATTTTTAAGAAAGGACAGTCATTAACGTCAATCACTAACTTGCAGCGCTTGCAACGCCTTGAAAGAAGACCAGTCGACCCTGATGCCAAAAAGAGAGACTTGTTATCTATGTTAGACTTCCTCGATGAAAAGTATCATGCATTTTACGGAAAAAATTTGTGCATAATGTATAAATAATGTTAATTCTCAGTTTGGCTAAGGAGTGGTTTCAATGTTGTATTTTCATAAAATAGGATTTCACAGATAAATCTGTGCCAGACTTTTCAAATTTCATATGTAACACAAACATGAGTGTATGCCTTTCATTTAAAGCAATTTCTGTAATAATGTAAGTGAGAAAGTGTTCATAAATTTGTTTTTTGCTTCCCTAAAACATTTTGTTTTTGGCAGTTACTACCTTTCCCATGTCAGCGCCTCAATTGCCAAAGAATAATTTCGCACATAGCACAGTGGTTAGCTGCTCAGCCTCTTACCATGGAGGGTTTGATCCCTGTCTGGGCCAGGTGGAATTTATGGTGGACAAAGTAGTGCTGAGAATCTTTGTATGGTTTTCTATTTCCCTTCACCGTTATCAATATTCCATCAACACTTCACAGCCACTCTTCAATCTGCGAAGTCCCGAGTCAGACCTCAAAAAAAAAAAAAAAAAAAAAAAAAAAAAGGACTAGAAATATAAACAAATTTCACACTTTGTGCTAAATGAAGATGCTTATTGAAATATAGTGATCTAACTTGTTTCCGAAAAACTTCAACGTAGAACCTTTAACTTTTTCTGCAATACCTTGCCTTCCTTAATAAACGGGGTTATTAGACAGTTGAAGGTGAAGGTCGGGAAATAATAGTTAATTTAGTTACGAAGGTCATAAGAATACCAGGTGGCCCGGGTTCGATTCCCTGTCGGGGCAAGTTACCTGGTTGAGGTTTTTGCGCGGTTTTCCCTCAACCCATTACGAGCAAATGCTAGGTAACTATCGGTGCTGGACCCCGGACTCATTTCACCGGCATTATCACCTTCATCTCATTCAGACGCTAAATAACCTAAGCTGTTGATAAAGCGTCGTAAAATAACCTAATAAAATTAAAAAAAATCATAATATTGTTGTGAAATGAGTAGATGGGGAGGTTACCAGAGTAGTCTAGGGGTAACAAGTGGGACTCGTGCCCGGGACCGTGCTGCGATGACAGTTCGAAACCCGCTTAGACTAATTACTATTTAATTTTATGTTTTTTCCACTTGTAAGGCGAATGTCTAGTCATCCTATGGCAGATTCTCAGATTTATCTCGCCAAAATACAATCCCGCTGTTACCAATTCCATCGACGCTAGATAGTCGCACAGTTGATGCAGCGTCGTTATATCTGTATGTTAGTCAACAGCCCGAAGACTGCAACCTCAAAAGTGACACCAATAAAACATCACTTATGAGGCAATTAAGCCAGAAGATAATGGGATAGGATGGGCCCTTTCTTTCCCTTTCCATTGCATACATCTCAGACCAGTAACATATTACAGTAAACAAACTTCAGATTTATACAAACAATTTTTCTTCCTCTAACACACTCTATTGTATTATCGCAGCGCTCTCATGGTTAACATTCGGCAGGTCTTTGAGCGGCCTCGTGCATAACATTCGGCAGGTCTTTGAAATTTAATTGCATTATTGTTTTCAATTTTTTTTATGTCGCCGCTCCAATCACTCGCCTCAATTTCAATATTGCAACCAATAAGCTGCTTCCATTATTAAATGACACCTACTTGTCTAATCCATGTGGACTAAAACCGAGGTTGCAATGTCTTGTGCTGAGGACTAACATTAAGGTACTGTATGTGATTAAAAAATATTATTAAAGAGTTATTATTAAGAGTTAAGAATGTCAACGTACTCGTATATGAAATAATAATAATAATAATAATAATAATAATAATAATAATAATAATAATAATAATAATAATAATAGCCATTTAACAATATAACAAACCTAGTGCCTATTCTTATCGAGGAAGTAGATATGACAACGTGGCAAAATTATGTTTTAAAAGCACACCGCACGTTATTGTATGATTTACAATTCATTTTAATATATCAATATGCCTGGTAAATTATTAATAAGTATTTAATGAATTTCAATCTTAAGGCATATAAACTTTTTTTTTTAATCCTCATCTGAGAATTGCGTATCAGTTAAGTTGACAAATCTGTTATTGTTCATCGGTTTTTGAGTATTACTTGATGATTGTGACAAATTGGACCTGAGTTTTTGCAATTTATTATTCAATGTTTTATACTTATTCTCCATTAAAATCTTTATTTTGTTATTTATTATTTGATCTAAAATAGGCCATGCAGTAGTTGAAGCTTTTGAATTTTGTAGATGAAGGTCATATAATTTAGAATTCATGACAACAGTTTA
This sequence comes from Periplaneta americana, assembly GCA_025594305.2. NCBI lineage: Eukaryota > Metazoa > Arthropoda > Insecta > Blattodea > Blattidae > Periplaneta > Periplaneta americana. The sequence continues at coordinate 161,045,128 of JAJSOF020000009.1, read as the reverse complement.
TATGCCTTAAGATTGAAATTCATTAAATACTTATTAATTATTGTATGATGCCGACATGGTAACCATGAGAGCGCGGCGATAATGCTGCCTGATAATAGTTATATATACATACATATCAGCCAGACCTGAAGATAAATGTCATAGAAAGAAATAATTTATTTGCAGAGAACTTACCCTCCAAAGAGACGGGAATAAATTCACTTCTGTGTCTGAGTCTAAATTGTCGGGGATCCATGTTCTTCTTTCCACTGCTCTTATACATAAGCAATTCCTTTTCGCACAAACTCTTAACATTTCGATATCTGTTCAACGCACTGGCTGAAAGAAGACTGACAAATTTTTACCCCCACCATCGACTTTGTTGTTTGTTGCGGCGCATAAAACGTCAAATCATGTCATTCCGAATACGCAGTAACCACACTGTTATACCTTATTTTATTTCAAGGAGTGCAGTTCGGTGGCTCCTTTGAACACCCACTTACAGATTTATGACTTCCTACACAAACAACTCTGACAATTCCATCCTGTCCCCTCGTCCCAACATTGCACAGTTGCCACAGTCATCCTGGTGACCTTCGAAATTATGCAGTGAAACTGACGGGATTCTTGGAATTCGGAAAAGATGCGACAACTCTGCCTCCACGTGGATTTGAGGGGAACCTGTCAATTCTTCTGAACGAAGGTTGTGATTGGTTACTAACAGGAGAAGACAAGATTTCCGTCACAGTAAGAAAGACATTTATTTATGACAACCAATTAGTAGTGGGTAGTAGAAGATCTGTCGGCAAAGTCTTTTCTATGAAACTGCACTCCATGAAATAAAATAAGGTATACTATTACTTCTTAATTTCTGCTTAGAGATGTACTTTTGTATACTGTACGTGCAACACGGTGTTCTAACCTACTGCTATAAATAGTACTGTAATAGGCCTACATCAGCTTGTAAATTTTCTGTACACGATTTGATGCCTAATATTTTCAATTCAGTTCCGCGCCTTCCGCAATTTTCAATGATCTTAGAGCAGCAGTGGCGAAAATGTGACTCGTGAGCACATTGTGGCTCGCAATGATAGGTATGAATTTCTGTTGTTTCCTACCTCCTCCAACCCCCACCCTCTTACTCACTGGAGTCAAACTCCGTTCCATTTGTATTTGTCTCTGACCTGCGAGTGGCGTATCGTCTCAATGTCTCTCTCGAAACCATGTACCTCTACAAAAACGAAAGTTTCAAATAGGATGGGAGGACGCATTTTTTTGCTGCCAATGTGATGAGAATATTATATGTATGATTTGTTCACAAGTATTACGAGGAAAACAGTTGTATAACATAAAACGGCATTATACTACATATCACTAATGAAACATTAAAAGATTAAGTGTTATTATTATTATTATTATTATTATTATTATTATTATTATTATTATTATTATCTCTGTACGTCAATCTTTTTTTCAGCAGATGTACGAATAATCCGGTTAGATCTTCAATTTAAGCTCACAATTTTACACTGTGATGTTAAATGAAAGCTAGATGTAAGGACTTGCCAAATGTTGAACTTTTCAAATCTTTGCGAAAAAATAAATATCCGAAGCTTCGTTCTTTCGCTTGCTCTGTTGAAGCCATGTTCGCTACAACTTACGTTTGTGAAAAATTATTTTCAACAATGAAAATAGTAAAAACCTAATTCAGATCACGACTGACAGATCGTGATCAACTACGACCGACAGTAAGTGACATAATCCCTGATTCTGAAACTCTGTCGCAGGGACATTCTGAAGACAGTTCATTTTAGGCTGTGATAATGTGTCCTATGTTTTCTTGTTAATTTCTTTCGTTACACGTACTAAACATTAGTTTGTAACCTTGTACTGTATAAAATTAGGCTATATTTAAGTGCTTGATTTAAGGAAAATGAAAATCCGTTAATAAACCAGACAGTTGCTTCATTCCACTTCTGGTGTTCGCCCCCCTCCATAGATACTATGCAGATTGCAGGTTACACAGTGGCTCGGCGCACAATCACATTTTCGCCACGGCTGTCGTATAGAAATCTTCCAGGACCTTCGCAACAATCCTAGGATATAGGTAGGCCTTTTGTATTTTTCGTGCATCAGATAGACACTTTAATGCCATAAACGTGACATGGAACCCATTATTTTTCATTTCTTTCCAAAGGAAGTCATGATAACACGTTTGTCACCTTTAAAAGATCGTCTTCTGTTAGCTTTAAGTGAGGGTTTCCCATTCACAACGAAAATTAAACATAACCGTAACATAAACAATTCATCCCATGTAATTTTATTCGCAGATGATACAAGTGTAATTATTTCAAGCAAACAATACGATCATTTTATAAACACTTCTAATACAGTGCTGAATCTAATGAATGAATGGTTCCATGCAAATAAACTAGCACTTAATGTTGATAAAACCAGTGCAGTCAAATTTAGTACACACAATAGTGCTCAGGTTTCCTACAGTATTCGATTAAATGGAACTCATCTCAAAGAATCTATAAGCACAAAGTTTCTTGGTTTAGAATTGGATAATCACTTGAACTGGAAAACGCATATAGAATGTATTACTCGTAAATTGAGCTCTGCCTGTTATGCATTAAGATCCTTATCTACTATTGGTGATATAAACTTACTTAAAATGTCATACTTTGCATATTTTCACTCTGTAATGAAATATGGATTAATATTCTGGGGTAACTCGTCTGAAGCTAAACACGTTTTTGTTTTACAAAAGAAAGCTATAAGAATAATGGCCGGTGTGCATAAAAGGACCTCATGTAAAAATATTTTCCGAAACTTAGAAATCTTGACTTTACCTTGTGAATACATTCTTTCCCTAATGATGCTGTATATTAAGAACCAAGATAAATTCAGTACTAATCAAGACATTCATCATTTTAATACAAGACATAAATCAGATCTTCATCTACCCTCTGTTAGTCTAAGCTGTTTTAAAAAGGAGTTCGCTATTCATGTATAAGTGTCTTCAATGCACTGCCTAATTATCTTAAAGATTTGAAGAACAACGAGAAAAGGTTCAGAAAAGAATTAACCAAATTTCTACATACTCATACCTTCTACACATTTGATGAATTGTTTATGCTTGTGAATTGAATTATTCTACTTAAATGACATGTACAATTTTATATAGCTCAACTAAAATATGTTTTTATATTGACTTAATCTGTTTACTATGTATTGTATTTTTGTTTAGCATAACTGATGAATTGTATGTACTGTAAATTGAATAGTATACTGTATAGGTCAACTGATGAATTGTTTAAGCTTATAAATTGAATTAATCTACTTCATATGAATTGTATAGCTTAACGAAAATAAGTTTGTAAATTGAACTAATTTGATTGTATATGTTTGTATAGTTTGGCTGATGAATTGTATATGTTCTTAAAATGATTACTAGTCTGTGTAGCTCTACTGAGGAATTGTATATAGACCTACTGTAAATTGAATGGTAATATGTATAGCTCAACTGATGAAATGTTTATGATTGTAAATTGAATTAATCTACTTGATATTAATTGCACAAATTTGTATAGCTTAATGAAAGTATGCTACTTTGTATTGTATATATTTGTATAGTTTTGGCCGATGAATTGTATATGCTTTAAATTGAATAGTAATCTATATAGCTCTACTGATAAATTGTTTGTGTTTGTAATTTGAAGTAGTTTGCATGATATGTATTATCAATTTCTGTATATCACAACTGGTTGAATTGTTTATGCTGTAAATTTAATTAAATTGATTTGTATTATAATATAGCTCAACTTATGAATGATCGTTTGCGTTTGTAAATTTAATAATCTGATTGGCTATGTATTGTATACTTTTAGTAGAGCCATCGATGTAGCTCAGTCGGCAGACTCGCTGGGCTGCTGTTCCGGAGCTGCGTTCGGGCTTGGGTTGGATCCCCCTTTGGACTTTGGTTTCTTCCGAGGTTTTCCACAGCCGTGGGACTGAAGCCGGATGGTCTATGGCGAGTCCTTGGCATCAACACCTTTGATTTGATTACCCCTTTGATTTGATTACCTGGTTGGGTTTTCCGAGGTTTCCCCCACCGAAAAGGCAAATGCCGGGTAATATTTTGGCGAATCCTCGGACCTCATCTCATCTCACTACATCTCGCCAAAATGTAAAAAAATTGTACAACATTGTAAAAATTGTAGAAAATTACTAAATTGTAAAACTATAAAAATTTGTAAAAAATTGTAATTGTAATATTGTAAAATGTTGACATGTTCCACATCTTAAAGCTTCATTGCTCATGTAAGATCTATGGAATAAAATAAATGAATGAATGAATGAACAGAAGTTTGCGGCCAGGCTACCAAATAGGATCATTCACAATGATTCACATAAACACTGACATTAACATTACCGTGAGACGTTAACATGAAAGTTTGCAAACTCCAAAGTTTCATGCTTATGCTTACGTGATTTGCAAACAGAACACGATCGCGGAGCGCTGAAGTATACGACAGAATATGAGGAAATGGCGTCGTTGTTATGTTTCCATGGTTACCAAGTATGTTTGCTGTTATATTTATGTTCCCATCGTGAATGATGGTATCCCCAGCGAATAGGGATTATAAAGAATGGACACTGAGCGAATTTTCCTGTGTTTTGTTTCTCTGTGCGCCAGCGTTTAGTTCCACTTTCAAGCGCTAGAGGTTAGTGTAATCGAGCACACGCTAAGATAATAATTGAGTATAGAGTTGAGACACAGGATCCAAAAATCGCCTACCTTATTGCATAATCCAGTAACGCTTTGCTTCAAATAAATTCAAGTTAACAGCTTTTCCTTATTTCTCAATTACAAACTAGTAGTAATAATAATTTTTATATTTCAGATATAATAAATTATATTATAAAATAATATAATACATTATAAAATTATGTATCAAATTCGTTTAATATTTGTATATAATATAATATAGGTATATGGTTTTACTTCTCGTAAGAGTTTTGTTTTTCCATTTTCACTGCTATCAAATCATTACATATTTTAATTGTTGTTGGGGGTCAACGTCTCAACTCTCATCATAAAGGAACTCTAGACTCTAGACATTACAGTTAATGACGGATTTATTATTTTATGGATCCAATTTATTTTGAGTACATAATGTACCTAGATGTATTAATTGTATGTGTTATATTTCCGCTGTGTCGACTGCTAGCTGGTGTGATGTCAGCGCCAACTCTAGGGAGAAAGCAGAATCTCACGCTCTAGCTGGCTTGAAGGTCATTGAAATCAGTCCGGCTACATCAAAGATACCGACGCGAAGTGTCCATTCTTTATAATCCCTATTCGCTGGTATGACTTCTTGAATTTACCGTAACGTTTACATTCTTAAGTTAACGCTTACGTTATGTTTAATTTTCATTGTGAATATAAAGGCGCATCCAAACTTCGAAGGGGACGGGCCTACAATTCGCATTTCCTGTTGACCTGTAGCACTTGTCGAATGATTCAACCGCTAATTTTATTAATGTATGTGAAAAATACCCAAATAGTAACTACAAATTGTATAAAGTAGTACAGAAAAAAAGTAAATAGTGGGTAGCCATTTTCCACGAACTAAGGGTGTGTGTCGCGAAGCTAAAGATGATGGCATTATTTTTAGTCCCATCAGATTTATTAGCATGTCAAAATCTGATAGTTAGACGTGCCTCGTGAGTAACTGAAGTCAGCATGAACGTAGACCAGAAGTCTGACGAGCTGCCTAGGGCTCGCAAGTTACGCGAGTACGAGTAATGTGGATAAGGCTTAAGAATTTCTGTTCCAGTTGCAAACATGATAACATAACCATTAGACAACTGAGAGGGTATTATAATACACTTACATTTTACATGTTCCTCTAGTATTCACCTTGCACTCTTCCCCCTTTTTCCTTGTCCTCTATTCGTCTTTGTATTCACCTTATTCTTCTCTTCCTTTATTCTCCTTGTATTCCTTTTGTTCTCCTTGTCTTCTTACATGCCCCTTGTTCTATTTGTATTTCCCTTGTTCTCCTTACCTTTTTGTTTTCTTCTTATTCTCCTTATTTTCCTTGACTTCCCCTTGTTCTTCTTGTATTCCCCATATTCTCCTTGTATCCACTTGTTGTATTGTATTGTATTTATTAACATTCCATGGTATTCATACATAGCTTCACAGCTAGAATATGGAACAAGTCAAAAAACTTAATACTATTATAAAGTCTCAATTTATAGTCACAGTCTAGATAAAATATATACAGAAGAGGTTTACAATATAGTCTACTAGTACAATACAAAGTTTTAGTATCAATTTCATGAAGTGTTATTGAATGTCATGAATTCACCTACAGAATAGAAGGCGTGAGAAATTAGGTACTTCTTTAATTTGGCCCTAGATAGATAATTTGTATAAACAAAAGCCGCCCTAAATAAGGGTTCGATAGATCGGCCTACTAATCAATTCATAAAGAATAATAAGTAAACAAAACAATTTTGTGACATTTGGAAAGAAAAAGAAAAAACATTAAGATAAGAAAACGTAGGAAATCATTTACAATAAAAATTTTGTTGGTTACAAATGATTACTAATTATAGCTAAGGATGATTTTAACACGTAAGATCCTATGGCATCAATCGTTGCATCAGAAATTTGGTATTGTTTAAGTTGATTTAAAGTTTCACGTGGGATCGTGCCACGGGCACCGAACATGAGCCCAAAAACTGTCCAATGTGTGATGTGGTATTGTGCTCCAAGATGCAGACAACAAGGCTCATATATGACTTGTTTTTCACGACACACCTCTTGTGGCTGTTACTCATGCATCTCGAAACGGATTGTGGGATCAAGAATGACACGCTTATCCTTCTGCCGATCAATTATGATGATATCAGCCCGTCTAGTAGAGCCATCAGAAGAGACGCAACTAACCTCCTCATAAACCTCATAGGAAGCATTCTGACGGATTGAAGCTGCGATGTTTTGAATTTCATTTTTATATCGATAGGGGCTATTAAAAATTGTTACTGCCATATAACGCACTCCTTTTTGATAGCACGATAGCCTTTCCGATGGAGTATGAAAGTAATTTTTGGCGTGTATTTATGCTATGAACTGTTGAATTAGTTCCAAAGTTTTCACGATTACATACGAGGAAGATGGTTAATGAAAACATATACTGACAAGCCATGGGCATTATTTGTAGTTTTTTTAAAATAGTCCTACACGATTCCCTAGATTTGGCAACTACTATTATTCTAATTACTCTTTTTGTAATAGGAATATACTGTTACTATCTGTAGAATTTCCCAGAATATTATTCCAAAACTCATTACCGAGTGGAAGTATGCAAAGTATATTGTTTTTAAGGTATTGATATTTACTATCTTTTGCATAGATCTAATAGCAAAACATGCTGAATTTAGTTTGGGGGTAATTTCTTTAATATGATTTTTCCAATTTAACAAATTATCGATTTTTAAGCCAAGAAATTTGGTTGTTGTTTCTAATAGGGATCTATTGTTAATTATTGCGTCTGAAATTTGCGAGGTTGAATTTGGACAGGATTTAAATTGAATTATGTTAGTTTTGTTACAATTTAATACTAATTTATTGACTCAGAACCAATCACATATTTTGAAGAGAGTTCCTCTGTTGAAGATTGAAATCACCTTGTGTTCCATTTATTCTTCTTGTTCCCTAGTATTCACTTTCTTCTGATCCCCGTTTCGCCTTGTCTTACACTTGTCTCTGTATTCGTCTTGTTCCCGTCTTCCCATTGTTATTATGTTTCCTTTGTTTTTCTTGTCTTCCCATTGTCTTATATTCGCCTTATTTTCTTTCTTTCTTTCTTTCTTCTTCTTATTATTATTCTTGCAGTGTAGGCTTTCACGGCCGGAGTCTATTATTATTATTATTATTATTATTATTATTATTATTATTATTATTATTATTATTATTATTATTTCGGCTATGTTCTATACTTACAGAAATCAGTACTACTTGATTATAAGGGATCTATTTTAGTTAAATAAATAAAGAAAATATATTCTAATATGTGTAGTAGAAATATTATATTTTGACTTAATATTTAAATGATTACAATATTTTAACATATTCGTAGTAATAATATACACTTAACTGTATTGTATAATTCTTCTATCTGTGTATGCGACTCTGAATAATGAAAGAATTTAATACCCCTTACCTAATTGAAAATAAAAACTTCGTTTTGGATGATTTTTATACTAGTACCATAACCATTTGTTGTTGCAAAATCTGATACTGTTAATCAAGACTTTCATTCCTTTTTATAGATGCTTATATTTCTATCATAAGTGTCATACCTTCCAGTTGTAACCATACTATGAAATACTGTATATAAAATAAGTATCTGTCATCACTACTATATACAGTTCTCTGCTTCATACATAGATCTATTAGCTTCAGAAGCAATTCTCCTTCTCTTTTACTGTATAAGCACCATACAACAATACACCGTGTCCCGCTTAGAGGGGTCGAGAAATAAATGCTCACCATTTAAAATCAGAATGATGAAGATATCGTTTTGATTTACATCTGACAAGATGCCGAAACTGTCCAAGTTTTTGCGCCAATGGTTTAAAAACAGTTGCAAATTCATGCGCATGCGCACTAACGTTTATCGTGGAAACGAGCCTGGCGCCATTCAGTAAAACATTCCTTCATCGAGGCGACAATCAAAGGGAATGTGTATCTGGACATGTGCAGAACTTTTGTTGTTGATCGGTTTTTCAGCAACATGAGGCTTCATTCCATTATTATGGGGCAGTGCGTGGCTTCTTGAATGAAAACTTTCACCTAGGCCACCTAGGTCACCCGACTTGACCATTGATCTTTCTCTGGGGCTTTATGACGAAGTTGTGTACAGTTGACACTTTGGAAAAACTGATACAACGCATTATAAATGCAGCCGCGCTAACCACTCCATAAATGTTATGGAACACTTGGCAGAAGATTGAGTACCTTTTGGATGTCTTCAGGGTAACTCGAGGTGGACACATCGAGTTGCACTGACCATTCTCCGAAACTCGGAGTGTTTTTACATCAAGTTGTACAGGGACATCATTGTATTTTTACTAACATTTCTAATATTAACCTGGCTATACCTTTGAATTAACGATTAAGAACAGGAAACACCGTTTGCTACCCCCTTCCACGACTGGAGTTCGATGATACTGGCGTAATATACAAACAAATCACTTTACTAGATATAGGAGGGAAGAAAAGTAGTTCATCCATTTACGTAAACTAGGAAATATCGCGCTTTTGAGTTTGATCATTTTCATTATGTTTTTGTTTAATCAAAATACAGTACTGTATTAACAATGAGTGTTTTTACTCACGAACTGAGCTGTCCATGTGGACGTATTCATTATGCAGTGTATATTATACTGTCTACAACACATTAGCGTACAATATAGAGAATGAAGTTAAATTGAAAAATAATCATAATATGGATCTTTAAACACATTTTTGAAAATGGTGGCCGTTCATTTCGATACAGGCTTCAGTTCTAATGTGCATATTATTGCACTATAGACTATTGTATGTAATTCCAATTAGCAGGTTCGTACTTCGTATCAGTAACTCATGTTGAAATAATTCTATACCTACTCTATAAAATAGACCTTACTTACAGTAAATTCAATCTTCACTTCTGTCCGATCCAAAAATATAAAATTACTCAGACATGCTACCTACTGTCCGTCCAAGTGGTTACGTCGCAGCGTCGTAGAAAGGGAGGAAATCACGTGACAGTTAATTACTTAACGAGGCCCTTTTATTTAAGTTATTTTAAACAATTGTGTGGGTATAATATAATAATATTACGTAGACGTCCAATTCCTAACAGAAATTAATGTTCTCAGAAAAGAGCTAAGACAGCCCAGCCACTAGCCTTTACAGAGAGGCGATTAGAAGCATGTGGGGGAAACCGGGATGCGACGTAGGCAAATGGAAAATGATGCAATATTGAAAGCTCTTTTGTCACTGGAAAACGTGAACATATTTTTGGAACGCACCGTTCGCTATGACCGTAAGGCTACTATGACTGTATATACGGTCTTGGATCTGTGTGGAGGACGGTTGAACTTCATTAGTAGAAGGGGTGGGAGTGAAGTACATTCAAAAACTCAGGTACAATAAAAATTGAAGTAAAAATAAAATGATGTCCCTGTACAAAAAGTTATGTTATAAAACCATTATTTGTACTTTAAATTAGCACTTATTTCTCGATCCCTCTAAGCGGGACACGGTGTAGTTAATCGTTCATTATTCACAACATGTCCTGCCTAGCAGCGTAAACTACAATTTATTCTAAGACATGAAACAGGTTCTATAACGAACAGTATTGTCATTCAAGTGTGAAGTTAGGAATCAAAATATTCAGTTTAGTTCCAGCTTCTCAATTTACTACTAGTACATAATGTTATTACGCAAAATGGCAAATTATGGAGTCTAAGAAACATAAAATTAGCAACTAAGTATGGTTTAATATAATTTTTACGGTGTTCAGCAATGTTCGAGGTTTTTGGATTTTTATATCGTGCCATAAATACAAAGACATTCAAGTTTCGGAGTTATGTATCAGCTCCATTGTTAGGAACAGAAAAGACAACATAATCTACATCTATGACATGGTGTAAAAACCCAAGAACCTCGAGCTACAAAATTGGAAACCTTAACAATCAACTTGCGCGTAATGAAGAAACTTTCATGGCTATGCCTGTAAACAATTAATCTTCACAATCTAAATTTAATTGGACATTCTAAATTGATTCATCCAATATTTAGTCTATTAGCTACAGTATTATATTCACGTTTGAAGTGTTATTGTAGTATAGCTGTATTACCGGCACTTGTTTTCATAATTACAAGACAGTGTATGCGGGATGACTTAAGGAAAAGTGAAGTTTTTTCGCATCAGAGTATATAGCATGTGCCGCGCCGTCCGTCTTTTGTGTACCTGGCGAGTACAGCAGCGTACATAACGAAGGAACCCCGGTCTGTTCATAGTAACATTGCAACGCAATTTGTGCAGTTGTGTTATCCTGCTCAAGTATTTAGTACGAGTTGAATATGTTGTGCTGATCCATTCATAATGGCAAAACGTTAAATTCGTTCAGAGTTACGAAATGCAATTAAGAAGTATGAGAGTGACATTTTATGTATTAACGAAGACAATATGACAGCAGATGTTGTGCTAAAAAGGATAAATGTTCATCTCCCCTCTTGCTTAAAAAAGTCCCTTGTGCAGACACGTGCATTTCCCTATTTCGATTATGCGGACATTTTACTGACTGACCTCTCCAGCGACAACAAAATGAAACTTCAACGTGCTCATAATTTGTGTGTACGTTTTGTAAGCAATGTTCGTAAATATGATCATATTACCCCATCCCTGGAAGCAATAGGTTGGCTTAAACTAGATAAGAAAAGAAATTTACATTCACTTCTCCTTCTCTTCGAAATCTTGAACTCTTCTATTCCTTCGTGCCTGTCGTCTCGCTTCACTTACCTTTCTTCCCACCACAATCTGAACACACGCTCTCGTCATGAAACAATACTAACAATACCATCCCATCGCACCTCCTCATACTCATCCTCTTTCACAATAGCCCTGCCAAGACTCTGGAATTCGCTACCTGCTAGCATCAGGGACTGTCGAAATAAAATTGAATTCAAACGAAAACTTACTAGGCACTTGGTCAGTAATTGATTACTTGTAAATAGTTTCTTTAATCTATCACAAAACATTTCAATATTCAGTAATTTCATCACTATACAATTTTGTTATTCTAGATTTAATTTGTAATTCAGTAAATATAAAATATTCTTTGTTTCTCTATGATAAATTATCTAGCTTTAATTATTCAGGTAATCTTTTCGTACTTTGATTTTATTGTAATTGTAAATTTAATACTAACTGTAATATTATTTGTAATTGTAATTGTAAATTTAATACTAATTGTAATTTTATTGTTGATATTGTAGTTGGAATCTCCTGGTAGAGGGGCAGAGAAGGCCTGACGGCCTTATCTCTACCAGGTTAAATAAATAAATACTACTAAATACAATATCGTGTGTAATGTATGTAAAATTGAAATAAAAACCAGAACAACTCAGGCTATAGAGAAACATTGCAACAGTACATCACACAGGAAATGCGTTGAAATGAAATCTGAGGAATCATCATCATCATCATCATCATCATCATCATCATCATTTAGTTGTGCGTGTGTAACGACACGTGCAACATGATGCTCAGTACAAACATTCCTCTAAAGAAATTGAGTGATCCCCATTTTAGAGGTTTTCTTCAGAAATTCTCTCGATACAAAAACTGTTTAAGCGATAGGCGAAGACGATTCAGCTTCGACAACTTACGAGAATATATCGTCGTTTACTGCAACGCTGGTAATTGCATCAATGATGACGAGGACTGAACCTTGCAAGGTATGTGCTACAGTACGTCATTTTTCTTTTCCTTCTGACTGTACGGAGATACAGTAGCATGTTGACGTCGTCTGTTTACCTTTAAAACCTGTTCAGCCAATGGTCTGAATGAAAAAAAATGTAATATGCAGTAAATATGCACCTACATTCAACGATAAGTCATCCCGCATCCACTGTCTAATAGATATACATTTCTACAAAATTACCAAAGCAAACCTTCCAATACTGGTAATTACAGTTAAGTAACAGAATTCGAATTAACGGAAAGATGGGGAGTCATTCCCCCGCTTGTAAAAGCCTTTCCTTAAATTCAATATAGTTATCCCTCCTCTTCATTTTTGCATAACCCCACAAAACAACCGCTATGAATGATAACCAATGGTAATTCTTCTCTGTCCATAGTCCCACATCTCATCATCGTTATATTAAATACATACAGGTATCAGCTCTGATGTTAATCCCTGGATCCAATAGACACCGGTAAGTTTTTTTCGTTCCTCCCTTGATGAAGGAGACTATACAAAGCTCCGAATCGCTGTTAAGTTGTAGTTAGTATTTCTAAAAATATATATTCAATAGCTTAAAGCAGCGCTTCTCAAACTATGGTCCGCGGACCACCTGTGGTCCTCGAGTTCTGTCTTTGTGGTCCTTCAAAAAAGACAGAAGAAAAAATAAAATTCAAACGAATTGCGTACCAAACTATAGCTGAAAATTTCAGAGTTTGGAAATGACACATGGCATATCGCCTTTCACTTTTTCTCCCAGTACTAATATTTTATGAAATTTATTACCCTAACCGTCTACCCACTTTCCACTCTACTCTCAGCAACAAAAGAGGGATTTAAAGCACTATGAACGTGGCGTTCCTCGTCATATTTTCCCTGCATATCTGGCGCCGTGCCTGCAACCCAGCCAGGGACCACCCGAATGCATAACAGAGGACCAAAATACCGACACCCAGTCTGCACATTGAAATTGGGGTGTACTGTACGTCATACACCAATAATAGAACGTGCCAAATTGCATCTTTACTCGTTAAAAATCGGGCATGTTTCTGCATTAATTTTTTTATTTGTTTTTCCAGATGACGATATAAGAAATTTTAGACTCCGCCTATTTTAAAATCCATCAGGTTTACTTTTTACACTTGCGTGTTTCGTCTCTAAGTGCCGTTTCAATTTCACGGGTTTCGTACACTCGTTTAAAGCACTTCGTAACAAACAACGCACCGAGGTTTTGGTTCACTCTCATTGCCACACCAAGTAAGTTCAAGTTCCAAATAACTCTTATCATATTTACGAAAATATTTTTTTCTTTTAATAGCTACTACTAGGATTAGATATTTCTTTAATGGCACTATAATTAATATATTTCTTCACACACAGCTTCTGAACTACTAGCACTGCCTAAATGAAGCGTATCATCATGTTCCTTTCTTTTCAAAGATCCGGATCGAAGCCGTTTTCCATTGTTTATAATGGGCACTATTTAACAAAGACATGGACAACTACTAGCGTGTACCACATAAGAAGGATTTCAAACAACTAACTGCTAACAGGCAAGCGATGAATCAACGATGCACAGAATTTGACAAGAGTCTAGGGAGCGTAAGCAATTCTGCTCCTCGCAATGCCGAATGAGGGCGGAAAGAGGCGAATGCCATACATACTATGCCGAATGACAGCGAAAGCCGTAGAGAGGAAGCAGGCAATAGTGCTCCTCGGAATGCCGTGCGGTGTGGAGATTTTGTATTTTAAATTAAATCAAACTTATCTTTAAAGACCTGTATTTCAGCATCTGCGTACATATGACATGATTCACCATTATTGTGTTTGTCCGAAGATGAGAAGGGAAATTCTGCACGTGCTCACTGATGTAATAATATAGTTTTTATGTTAAAATATATCTTGAGGTAGGCCTAACTGAATTTGCGGTCATTATCTGTATTATAATTAAATATAAATAAATCTAATTACAATTAAAATGGCAATGTTAATGCACAAAACAGATGTATACGTTCATTTGAACTTCACAACAATGTAAACGCAAAGAACAATTTGTTTAAAGCATTTCTTAATTAATTTTTGATGTTTCCAATTCCGCCAACATAATATAATAATTTCTGAATTACCGTAACAATTGTAAAATAAGAAAAATACCAATGTACGACAATGCTTTCCGTCATTGTTAGTAGTAAATATATCCTACATCAGTATAGTAATATATACCAATATTCATCAATTCAATGAATATTTGTGAAGGAACTATCAAAAAACCTTTAAAATTAAGATTATTCTAATAATTTTCACACCTCTGTAATACAGACAATGACCGAAAATTCAGTTAGGCCTACCTCAAGATATATTTTAACATAAAAACTATATTATTACATCAGTGAGCACGTGACCGCACGGCATTCCGAGAAGCAGTATTGCCTGCTTCCTCTTTTACGGCTATCGCTGTCATTCAGCATAGCAGGTATAACATTCGTGTCTTTCCGCCCTCATTCGGCATTGCGAGGTGCAGAATTGCTTACGCTCCCTAGACTCTTGTCAGAATTTGTTATAAGCTACTTGTGATTGGCTACAAAAAATATAATTACGAAAGTATTATAATTAATTAACTCTATTTTAATATATAACTATACTGGTATTAAAATATGCTACAAAAATGATAAATTTGCTTTCGAAGGGAACAAGAGTAAGGTGGTCCGCGGAACTGTTCTGACTTAAAAAAGTGGTCCCCACTTCAAAAAAGTTTGAGAAACGGTGGCTTAAAGTATAATGAAAATATCCCTTAGTCGTCCAAAAATGTAATTCGAACACTGTTAATGAACAATTGTACCTATCTATTCAGAATGAAATTTATTGGATAGAATTTAATATGAATAATTAATGCAAATCCAGTAAAAGGTAATCCATACTATAATTATTAGTATAAAATAACATTGCAATGCTGATTACTTCATAAATTATTTACAAATATTCAAATGGTAATGAAGCAAATAATCTTGAACCCTTTTGTTTATTGTGGTGTGTGGCATTCAATAGGCTATTCCTAAATTTTTAAATTGTGACAATTATCTTTAGACAGAGATATGCATTTTATATTCTAGATTTTCTGTTTCATTTAGCAATGGATACGTACCGGTACCGGTATCTATCTGTTAAGAGATTTTTTTTTTTTTTACATATTAGGAATAAGAAGGATTTGCTAGTTGTATAAGTCTGTTTACTACATGAATGACCCCATTTGTACAAAGAATGTCGGGCTTCTCTACCAAAGCGATCCCAGCGTACACCGAACTACGTTTGCCACGCCAGCGTCGCACAAGAAGTGGTTCAGAGTTCACACTGGTTACCTGATAATAATTCCCAGGAACTAGTCCAGATGTGAATAAAGTGTCAGGAAGTACATGATTACGCATAATCTGAAAAAAAGAGCAATTTTTTTCCTTAAGTTCACTTTTCCATAAACATAATACGCATTACCTAAAAAGTTATAATAATAATAATAATAATAATAATAATAATAATAATAATAATAATAATAATAATAATAATAATAATAATGTTTTATTTTCGCTGGCAGAGTTAAGGCCATAAGGCCTTCTCTTCCACTCAACCAGCCTTAATCAATACAATACATATTTAAATTACAAATATTTACACTACACTTAAAAGATTCTCCAGCTATATCCTTCAGTTAAGTTTTAAAGTTTTAAAGACTAGTAGACTACATATTTATTTAAATTTAGTTAAACCTATAAGGTAAAGTAGTAACTTAATTTATGAGCTAATTTAATTCAATCAATTATAATTAATTTGAGATAGCTAGTAAAATGATGAAAATTAATTTAATATAAGCTTACTAGGACTATGTTACAGGGAGAAAAAAATGTATATAAATCTAAAATGTATTTCTATAATGAGAATATTAATGTAATTGCCATCAGAGGTTTTGTAAATCTATTTAGATAAATTAATGATAATAATAAGAATGGACAGATGTTAGTTTCATTATAGGTAATAAATATTAATCAGCAATTAATCTGTTAAGTAAGAATTTATGTAATTTGACCTAAATGAAGTTATTGTCCAACAACCCCTTACATCACTCGGAAGCGAGTTCCAATTTCTAGCAACTGAAACTGTATGAGATGAAGAATATAAAGATGTCTTGTGGTAGGGTATAATGAGTAAATTGTTATGATGAGATCTTGTACTTAGCTGATGATATGCGGATAAATTTTGAAAACGAGAAGCCAAATAGATTGGGGTAGCGGTGCGCAGAATTTGAAATAAGAGAACAAGAGAATGCAGGGCTCGTCGATCGCTTAGCCTTAGCCAAGACAGAGTTTGGAAAGACGGGGAAACATGATCATACTTACGAATATTACAAATATAACGGACGCACGCATTATGCACACGTTGTAGCCTGCTGCTCAAATTTGCATTTAGGTTACTTAATATAATATCGCAGTAGTCAAAGTGAGGCATCACGAGTGTTTGTACAAGGATTAATTTCAATTTATCGGGAAGAAAGTGCTTCAGTCGCTTTAATGAGTGAATAATAGTCCGATAACCTTAAGAGTAAAACCTAACCATTTTTCCACTATTACTGCATATGCTAGTGGATTATAGTGATTTTTTAGATGTCAGGTTGAATTTTCTTTTACCAACTTGGTTTCGAGTACTGACAAATACTACAACTGGCAGTTATTTTCTAACTGTTATGTTGGCAGCAATAATTTTGTTTTGTAGTAGAAGGAATCTGATGAAATTGCAGTATTTAACTAAGCTTGTGAAATTTGAACGTAATTAATAATTAATTAGTAATACCGGTATTAATATTAATATCGATACATAATTCAGTTGTGTTGCGTTGTGAAATAGCATGGTAGCCACTTAGGAGTATGTATTTTAAGTAGGCTGTACATTTCAAACTGGTATTCTGTTTTCGGAATTCGTACTAATCATTTCACGTCATCAAACAAAATACATTTTTTGGTTAGATCTCATGTTTAGTCAAAGCAATGCATTTCATGTTGTCAGATGAAAACAATTTAATATTACATGATATTAATCTACTAAAACCAACAATGTGCGAGATGTTCAGGAGGAAAATGTAATCTCACAAATTATTGAACCATTTAGAAAACATTTTTCAACATAAAACAAATAAATAAGCAAGACATTATTATTATTATTATTATTATTATTATTATTATTATTATTATTATTATTATTTCAGTACATCACATTGTCATTTTTACCCTCTTTGGTGATATCTGGTTTTAGTTGGCAACACTGAAGAGACGGTCAAATTAGCGTTTTAGGAACTGCTCTTATGTGTTCCTCACTACAGTACCGGTACACATATAAATAAATTACAGGAATAAAATTTACAGTATATCTAGTATTAAAGTCGACCTGGTTGACGAGTTGGTATAGCGCTGGCCTACTATGCCCAAGGTTGCGGGTTCGATCCCGGGCCAGGTCGATGGCATTTAAGTGTGCTTAAATGCGACAGCCTCATGTCAGTAGATTTACTGACATGTAAAAGAACTCCTGCGGGACAAAATTCCGGCACATCCGGCGACGCTGATATAACCTCTCCAGTTGCGAGCGTCGTTAAATAAAACCCTAGATCGTATATGTAACAGATAACTCCTCGCTACATTAAAATCGGCAGCACTTTGAAGAGAACAACTGCCAGGATCGCCACCCGTCCACAGTAAACGAACACGAGAAGGCAGCACAGTCGCTAATACAATTCAAATGGGAATTATGACGTGACTCCTTATGTAACAACTAGATGGCAGCGTAGTAAACCTGACAAAAGTTGTTAACCTCAAAGCCTATAACCCCTACATATCTGTTACATATATGATCTAGGATAAAACATAACATTTAACATTTTAACATCTAGTATTAACACAGTCTAGTACATACAGTTACCAGTGGCGTATACTGGTTTAAAGGGTTTGGGCTACCGCTGACCCTATTATTACACAAAATATATCTAACAATTACTTTAATTTTAATTACTGTGGTAAAACTAATAATACAAAATTATTACATTATGTTATATTATAAACTTTTTCTTTTATAATTTCCTTGGGCTACCGCCGGTAGCCCCCAAAATACGCCCCTGACAGTTACGAAGCTTGAGTTGTAAGAGTGCTAGGAACAATAGACTGTGCCGGTACTATTTCGCATTGTCTGTAACGAGGCGATATTAGCGATCCTAGTGGTTAGCAACTATCTATGGATGCATATTTACTACGTATTGAGCTTCGTGACTGTATATACTAGACTGTGGTATTAATATACGCATGATTGTACGTACCGAGTTCACAATGCGAGTATCTGCCATCATACGGTCGTATGCAAAGAGGTCAGCTTCCCAACGATCTATGGCAGCATCGGTGACAGCAAATACGGTGAATGGAGCCTTATCTGATTCCAGTAATTCAATGAGAGATGGAGATGTCTGTAAATATGTTTGCTCACTATCACAACAATTCTTTATATATTAATAATATCTTACATGCACTCCATGTTTTTACAATATCAAATGAATATATGGATAATGAATTTTCCCTTAACCGTAGTGTCTGTGTCTTCAAGACTTAGTTAAAACTCCTGCGACGGTTTTTGTAAAGTAGAGCTACTACTAAAACGTATTTTCTATTTCATTATCTCTCCATCTTTTTCCATTACAGCCTTACCGTCACAAAAAAAAGCTTTGAATAGCCTAAAAAATTTGAAGTGGCCGTCAAACAAAGAATTAGCGTCACGTATCAAAATCAGATCATTTTGAAAAATAATACTAGGCCTATTGATTGCGTAAGTTTCTTAAAACTAATTTTATTTTGGCAGGCAGTGTGGATGCTTGAATATAATTTGATCTTGCATTAATTATACAATCAAATCCCTATAATTCGCGTGCTGTTAATTCGCTTTGCGGGTAATTCGCGATCTCTTTTTTTGGAGGGAGGCAAAGTAAAGTCATTTCCGTTTTTACTCGATTTATCCTCAACCCAGATTATCCGGACCTCCTTCCAGAAGGACGGAATGCTGGGCTTAAGAAAGAGTTCAGGCACATCTGAAGAAATTTGCGATCTAAAATCAGAGAATATAAAAAAAAATCCTCTAAAAAATAACAGATTGTTTTTGTTAAACTAGTGTCTTGTGAAATTTTGTGAAAACTTGTGTTCCTTGTTTTAAGATTTTATCCCACTGCAGCACTACATAATGTTATACTTACTTACAAATGACTTAAGGATCCCGAAGGTTCATTGCCGCCCTCACATAAGCCCGCTATCGGTCCCTATCCTGAGCAAGATTAATCCAGTCCTTACCATCATATCTCATCTTCCTCAAATCCATTTTAACATTATCCTCCCATCTACGCCTTGACCTCCTCAAAGGTCTTTTCCCCTCCGGCCTCCCAACTAACACTCTATATGCATTTCTAGATTCATCCATACGTGCTACACAGGGGCGGCCCGTACTTATGTGCTACAGTGCTACAGCACAATGATAATTTTTGCACAAATAATGTATTTGCAATACCATAGTATTTGATCTGCCATTTGACAATTTCCCGTGGTTATGTTCATGACGCGTTATAGAGTGTTTAGTCTTCGCTCTTCGCTCTTTGGTGCCTCAGGGGGTACGTTGTGCTACTCAGAACTCTGCATGAGAGTGTAGACAATTAATGCGCATGTGCGAAGCTGAAATCACTGCCCTGATTGGCTATTTTTACGCGGGGAAGTGCTGTAGTCAGCTTCAGCACAACACAGCTTGGAGATTGCAAAAGTAAAGCGTAACGAAAGAATGCTTGTTTGTGGAAGAACTCGGAACTATGTATTTAGTAATTCAAGTGTCCGACTGCTGCTGCCATCTGCCTGTTTTTTGAGGTTCCTCCTGAATCAGTCAGCAAGCGACGGAGAATGGAATCCCAGAAAATTGATGCCAAGGAAGTATATGACCGTATAATTCAGGAAGCTACTCACCCTTTCCAGTCTTAGCTACCTAGACGCAACAAAATTGTTAAACAGCAAATTTTTTGACAATTTTTCGCATAATTTTCCTGAACGAGAACTTGAAGTTGCTGCCAACAGCTATACTGTACTGAACAAAAGAGTGTTAAAGGCACAACTTTGAGTTCTATACGGAAGACCCGACTTCCGGAATATAGATGGTTGTTCAATTGTTACAATATATAGTCTCCAACAATTCATAGGATCCATTCTGTGAAGTAACGAAGTGTTAAATATTTTGGTTACAAAACCAATGACCACTGCTGAGCCAGAAAGAAGTTTTTCTTGCTTAAAACACATAAAAACGTTTTTTTAAGGAACACTATGTCCCAGGATCGCCTCACTGCTCTTGCAATACTGTCAATAGAAAATAGTATGATGTGTATGATGTCCAAGATGGAGGGTTTAACACCAGGGTAAATGACAAGTTCTGCAGGAGGAAGGAACGTCGTATGGGCTTCATAATTCGTCACTAGGCGAGGCTCAAATTAAGATAAACACATGTAAGTGTATACAGTAGGCAGATATAGAGAATGTAGCACACTCATTATTTTGACCACCAGCCGCTACTGCGTATGGACTTCATAATTCGTCACTAGGCGAGACTCAAATTAAGATAAACACATGTAAGTGTATACAGTAGGCAGATATAGAGAATGTAGCACACTCATTATTTTGACCACCAGCCGCTACTGCGTATGGACTTCATAATTCGTCACTAGGCGAGACTCAAATTAAGATAAACACATGTAAGTGTATACAGTAGGCAGATATAGAGAATGTAGCACACTCATTATTTTGACCACCAGCCGCTACTGCGTATGGACTTCATAATTCGTCACTAGGCGAGACTCAAATTAAGATAAACACATGTAAGTGTATACAGTAGGCAGATATAGAGAATGTAGCACACTCATTATTTTGACCACCAGCCGCTACTGCGTATGGACTTCATAATTCGTCACTAGGCGAGACTCAAATTAAGATAAACACATGTAAGTGTATACAGTAGGCAGATATAGAGAATGTAGCACACTCATTATTTTGACCACCAGCCGCTACTGCGTATGGACTTCATAATTCGTCACTAGGCGAGACTCAAATTAAGATAAACACATGTAAGTGTATACAGTAGGCAGATATAGAGAATGTAGCACACTCATTACTTTGACCACCAGCCGCTACTGCGTATGGACTTCATAATTCGTCACTAGGCGAGACTCAAATTAAGATAAACACATGTAAGTGTATACAGTAGGCAGATATAGAGAATGTAGCACACTCATTATTTTGACCACCAGCCGCTACTGCGTATGGACTTCATAATTCGTCACTAGGCGAGACTCAAATTAAGATAAACACATGTAAGTGTATACAGTAGGCAGATATAGAGAATGTAGCACACTCATTATTTTGACCACCAGCCGCTACTGCGTATGGACTTCATAATTCGTCACTAGGCGAGACTCAAATTAAGATAAACACATGTAAGTGTATACAGTAGGCAGATATAGAGAATGTAGCACACTCATTATTTTGACCACCAGCCGCTACTGCGTATGGACTTCATAATTCGTCACTAGGCGAGACTCAAATTAAGATAAACACATGTAAGTGTATACAGTAGGCAGATATAGAGAATGTAGCACACTCATTATTTTGACCACCAGCCGCTACTGCGTATGGACTTCATAATTCGTCACTAGGCGAGACTCAAATTAAGATAAACACATGTAAGTGTATACAGTAGGCAGATATAGAGAATGTAGCACACTCATTATTTTGACCACCAGCCGCTACTGCGTATGGACTTCATAATTCGTCACTAGGCGAGACTCAAATTAAGATAAACACATGTAAGTGTATACAGTAGGCAGATATAGAGAATGTAGCACACTCATTATTTTGACCACCAGCCGCTACTGCGCATGGACTTCATAATTCGTCACTAGGCGAGACTCAAATTAAGATAAACACATGTAAGTGTATACAGTAGGCAGATATAGAGAATGTAGCACACTCATTATTTTGACCACCAGCCGCTACTGCTGCTACATGTCCTGCCCATCTCAAACGTCTGGATTTAATGTTCCTAATTATGTCAGGTGAAGAATACAATGCGTGCAGCTGTGCGTTGTGTAACTTCATTCTCCTGTAGTATATAATATTATGTTTGTAAATGTTTCACATTTTGTACTTGATTTTGAGGTGTATTTTTGTAATTGTACCTGTAAAAGTAACTTTTAGTGGACTTTAAATAACAATTATGCTGGGTAACTTTCGGTGTTGGACCCCGGACTCATTTCACCGGCATTATCACCTTCATCTCATTCAGACGCTAAATAACCTAAGCTGTTCATAAAGCGTCGTAAAATAACCTACTAAAATAAAAAAAAATAAATAACAATTAAAAGGTTTGCGGATAATTCGCGATTTTCGACATTTCGCAAAAGTTCGTGCATTAATTACTGCGAATTATCGAGAGTTGACTGTATATTTCTTTATTTTTACAAATGTACCTACTGTAATTTATTGCTTCTTTCCAGGTACATTGAATGTAATTATCACAATTATTCATTGGAGAAAAAAAGTATTTTTGGAAACTGGTAGTAATACAAGTATCTCGGTTCATTAATTTGAAAATACTTTTTTTTTTTGGTTTCAAATTGTCAAAAAATACTAGTAATAACCAAGACTTATACAGGTATTGTGAGCTCTATTACGGAAGAATATATTCTCCCATCATAACATTAAAATATTTATTTCCTGATATCTATAATAACTCAGAATTCATTTTCTCTGTTTCAGGGTCATCACGTTATTGGCAGCATAGATGCACTGTTCTTATTGCAAACAATTTTTATGTACCTTTAATGTATTTGTACTTTGAATCATGATTAAAATAAAACCTCCCACCTGAACATATTCCGACCCCACTATAGCCAATTGGCTTGTCGTCAGCATGACATCTCATCCTGCTCTAGGTTTTCCGTGGTTTCCCTTGAGCAATAGACAAATGTCGGGATGAGCCCTAAAAGAAATGGGCCACGGACCACTTCCCTTCCCCACTCTTTCTCTTCTACTATCACAAAGAACTTGCTAATTTCTTAGATAACAACTCTGAATTATGATAATAGGGGAACATAAATATATTGTAAGTTCACAGGGCTAACGGCTTCGAAGCTGGGTACCTGGTTCTAATAAAGTGTACTGGAAGCAATCTAACATGGGGGCATGAGATAGTTACTCTGCCTGCCATTAAAAATTCACTTCACTAAATCCCCAAGGTAAAAAAAAAAAAATTGAATCTTGCGTACACCACTTTTAACACTTGAATATAATTAATTAATAAACTAGTGGACTTACTCGTGTTAAATATGTAATATTTGTCCGGCTTACAGCTGTTTCAGTGCTTCACGCACCATCGTCAGAGCCTGCCAGGCTCAGAATTATTATGAAGTTTCTTATTCTATTTTTTTATTTTGCAGCGAGAGATAGAGGCGGTGGGGAAGAGGGAAGTGACGGAAGGAGGGATGAGGAAAGAAAAATAAAAAGAGAAGAAAACAGACAGAAAGAAAGAGGAGAGAAAAAACAGGAACGTGAAATTTTATATTAAATATATGTTCAAGCCAACGTGACAAAAACTTACCCTATTTAATGCATCCAAGAATCTTGAATAAATTCCTTTGGACTGAAGATACGTTACGATACTGAATTTGGGTGGTACTAGCACCTTATTTATTACATGTATCACTCCGTTACTTCCTTCAATATTTGGTCTAACAATCACAGCATCGTTTACCATTGCCTTCTGTAACAATTTATTGGAATACGGTAGTCAAACTAAAGTAAATAAATTTCTCTTTCTTCATCTGAAGATTCTGCCATTCCATTTTAAGCTCTTTATATGAACAATGATGTTCAGAAGTATATTATAATACACCTATCTGTTTGATATCAATGCTATCATATTGGAAATAATTATGAATTGATGATAAATTGCCAATTTAATTTCTGTGTACTTAATGGGGATAATTTGCCAAGTAATTGTTGCGTACTTTGAGAACAATGGTGGTATGTAAACTTTCCAAAAGAAATGTTGAAAGTGTTTAAGGATACAAAACTATTTTGACTCTTTAGATTTGATATCAAATCGAAATTAAGTTTAGCTGTTATACATTTAGACCTGCTAATAATGTAGCTCATTATTTTGTAATTCTCTGGAGCCTTTTAGTATAATCAAAACAACAAATATTGTCATTTACTTGTACAAAAATAATAAAATATTGAAATGAATAATGTGATTTTAGTATAAGAAATGAACCTTCAAAGAACTTTCATTTTATATCAAATAATTGACCAAATTAACATTTCAATCATTTTGTTTCTCTCATTGGGGACAATTCTGTTACCAATTTCTATTATGATTTGTGCTATATAAATACAGAGTGGATTAGAAGTCGCTTCCCCAAACACTTCCTTACATTTAATTACATTAAATTTACATTCGACTACACAATCCTTTACAGATTTTGTTCAAATGGAGCCCCAGTTTCTCGATACACAATTCACAACGTTTAGACACTGATTTACAGATGGCAGAACATAACTCACGATTTTAATCGATTTTCACGAATGGCTGTTCGATCATCTGTCCCAACTGATGTAGATCCTGCGGTTTCTGAGCAAAAATATCATTTTTGAAGATACTCCACAGCGAAAAATCACATGGAGTCAGGTCATGTTGTTCTGGGTTAATTTTCGATTCACTGCAAGAAACTAGCAGTTATTGCATATAGATGCAACCCAACGCAATAAAACAAAACAACAACAATAACAAGACATGACATCGGAACAAACAGTTGAAGCAAGAACATGATTGCCAACCCATCACTTATTACACCAGCTATCAGTTTATTCAAGTTATGATATCTGTATATGTGTACAAGTATGAAACCTACTAAGAACGAATACTGGGGAAAGCGACTTTTGACCCACCTTGTATAATTGAGAAATACAATAGCGTAAAGAAGGAATCCATTACATTCACTCACCCAACCATATAGTTTCATTCTTAAAAACTTATTATGACTTAAGGATTGAAGTTCTTGATCATCCAATAGGCTATGAGTTAAGTGACGTCCAGAGGTGATGTGTCCTGCTAGGAGAGTGCGTATTTCCATTTGTGAGTTGAGCACTGAACTGTTTCCAAGAGCTATAACACAAAAAGAAAGAAACCATAATGATGAAACTCTACGGGGGTAATTATAATGATATTACGAAAACGGTTAAATCTATGGCACAGGCTCACCAAGGACAACACTTCGGCCAAGGATACCTCACCATTGGTGGTGTCTGCCGCAGTGGCAGACAAAACGTCTGGTAGAAACAACACTATAAAAAATAGTAGACCACCGAGGAAAATCTTCATCACAGATACCGACCAAGGATGCCAACCCTTTAGTTGAAACTTGGCAACGGACATGTAAAGATGTCCGCTGGGAGTTGACGGCTTGGTGCGAGAATGGTGCAGTAAATTTAGAGATGGCCGAATGGACGAAAGAAGAGGAGAATTTTGAAGAAAAATTTTACAAGTTATGATGGACTTGAACATTATTTTACATTTTATCAGCAGCTATTTCAGCAGTTTCTATCCTACCTTTCGATTCCGATATATGCTACTTCATTTTTCATGCCAAACAACAAAAAACACATATTTAAATATTTTTCTTAAATAATTTTCGTATTTTCAGTGCCGGAATGTAACTTTATAAAATGTTTCCAAAGAAATGTATTTCAATTTGACGTCATATAGTAAAATGTTTTTAAGGAAATATTAATGGCAGCATCCAGACACAAAATGGTAAAATTTTAAATTTAAATAAAGTTCTTTACTGAATAACATAACGAAAGCATATACATTAATAATTAAAATGTTTATACAGTACTTGCATCTCAAATAACTTAATGGGATTTCTGATTTAATGAAGTTTTATTCAATGAAAAATTAATAGTCTACTTTTCACTATACTCAGTAGTGACATTCTGTGTTTTCTGGAAGGTCCGATCCCAGTCTATTAATACTACTGTTACTGTACTAGAAATTCATGGCAAACCAGGAAATTATTGTAATACCGGTTTATCTGGATTTGATGTCTGCTCAAGTTCTGACTTTTTTCGGCTCTACACTTGTCCAACCACAGTATAAACACAGTCTAGTATATACAGTCACGAAGCTCAATACGTAGGGAATATGCATCCATAGATTGTTGCTAACCACTAGGATCGCTACTATCGCCTCATCATAGACAATGCGAAATAGTACCGGCACAGTCTATTGTTCCTAGTACCTTCAACAACTCAAGCTTCCTGACTGTATATACTAGACCAGTGATGTCAAAGCAAGCGCATTTTTCTGATCTTGGCGTCGTGCGCGGGCATTAGGCGCTAGGTATGCTAGAAGGAATAAGCAGCCTGTTGGATTAAGAAAACAGTGGTGCACAAACTTCAAACGGAACATGAAATGCTATGTCGTTATTTTTATATGGCTTCTTTCTGTTTAATATTATCTATATTGTCTGTAAAACAAAAGTACTAACACTGATTTCTTAATATTGCAGTTGTGTTTTATATCTTAATAACATACTAGAGAGTTAAGAAGGAATATTCACACAAATTCCATAATAACTACAACTATACTGTACTAAGTGAATTAAACACATCATTCTTAAAGAAAGTGTTATCCCAAAGAAAGACACTGAGTATGACATGATAAGTTGGAATTGATATTGATGGTATCTTTAGCCTTACAAAAGTAATCAAAACAATATTATAGTACAAAGCAAAGTTGTCTAGGTATATCTTTTAACTGTAACTAATATTACATAATAAAACTCTTATCGCATTATGCTTTTAGGTGATATTGGTGCGCAACTTTCTGTTATCAGAATATTAAATTATCTCGAAATCTGCTGAAGCTATAGAGCTGACGTTTTACCAACACATAGGCACATATCTTTTGTTTGTATGTAACAGTATTTGCTTTGTTAATTCATTTCCTTACAAACATTTTCCATGCGAATATTTTCAAACATTTTAATACACTATCTTCAGTAATACGTATTTACGATATATTAGATTTACGAAAACATTGTTTTAGTACCTGTAAGGCTACTAAACAAACATATCTGAAAATTTCACTTTTCTGTAAAAAAGTTGAGAAAATATTCCTTTTGAATAAAGAAGCAAACTTGTGAAAAATGAACATTAAAATTAAAACTCACATTCTTATAATGCACTTATACTTCTCAGATAAATATAGAAATTGCCATGGATACAGTTTTAATAAGTTCTCTTCCCTTTAGCTATTGAATCAGTGCTGGCCATCCCTGTATATAGCTCGACCAAGCGGCATATACCACCTCTTTCGTCTGTCTCTTTCATTTCCGCTGTAAAGCGCTCAGGCTCTCCTGGGCTCTAAAGCGCGCTTGCTCCTATGGGCATCAGTTGACATCACTGAGCTACATAGACATGACATTCGTTTGGGTGAAGTTACGACGTCAACAATGGATATAATAACATTTTATTGACTAGCTAAAAACATTATATCAGTGATGGATATTATTTCATGCCAGTAACGTTATACTTAGGCCTATATGACAGTAATATTATATTGATATTGACCCACCGTATTTATCTTTCACTAAAGATATAGAAATATATAAAGCAATAAATACCTTCTAAGGCGCGGTTGCTTGGGGCGAAGACCGTAATTGTGCCTCTTCCTTTAAAAGCTGATTGAAGTCCTGCAGTAGGAAGTAGTGATCTCAGTTTGGTAAGTCCTAGATCAGTTAGTAATTCCATCAGTGATCGTGCTGAAAGAATACATCCTGCATTACCATATAGGCCCTAATAAAGTCTTAATTTCTTAAAAACATTACGGTATTTAATGTCTTAATGAAATAATTATTAACTTAGGGTCGTATTCATAAACAAGACTTTGGCTGAAGACTTCCCAAAGTCGACTTTCGTAGTAAAGTTTAACTTTGTTAAAAGTCCTATTCATAGACAGTACTTCTGAGAATTTGACTTTCACTTCGGTAAGACGAGACTTGACGATCTTTTATGAATGTTGGCAATCACAATCATGGCCTTCCAAACGAATTAAATTAATGAATAGCTGAAGTAGAGTAGGCATTGCCACAATAAAAGCCATCTTTTGAGTCTCAAATTAGTGAAACAATTGAACATTGGCAGACGTTAAGCGATTGTTGCAGCATTACATAATATTACTAGCCGTACCCGTGCGCTCCGCTGCACCCGTTAGAAATAAATATGAAGTAATTACAGTTAAAATAGGACATTTGACCCAGGGAACATTCGTGTTTGATAGAAGGATAAATCGTTTATTATGTTACTTTAAATTGTATTAAAAAATTAAATGCGATCATTTTGATCCAGAGACCACTCATTTGGTCAAAAAAATTATTTTAGGAAATACAGGAAATGAATGCTTATCACATTTTCTGTGCATAAGAAGCTATTTTAATCTTACGTCTCCTCAATTCACTCAGAAGTTACTGTAATAACATTATAGCATTATATCCATTTAGAGAAACTACACTTTCATATGGTGAATTAATAATTAATTATACAAATCGGTTAATTTAGCTTCCGATATTACTTCATACAAACACAGAAACATTCTCTGTAGGCTACCGTATGTTTAATAGCTTTCGATTATTGTTGTCCAAGGCCCCTTATAGATGAAGTCATTTGTTTTTTTATTTCATTACACTGCCTTAGATGGCGTTGTTATTGTAACTTTGAAACTCATTTATCTCATTAATTATCAGTCCTATAAAAATTTTGCATGGAATAAAACTTATCGGAAATTATTTTTAAAGAAACTTTTGTTATGTAATATTTTTCATGAAAATTAATAATAAGGGAGATATTTCGATTTATTTAATTCAAGCCTCCTTATAACCCCCTTTTAAATAAAATATTTTGAATGCCATATAGCCTAAATTCTAAGTTACAACGAACTTAATTTATATTCCAATTTTAATATAAATTGGTTCAGCCATTGTCGCGTGAAAAGGTAACAAACATCCAGACAGACAGACAGACAGACAGACAGACAGACAGACATACAAACAAAAATTTCAAAAAGCGATTTTCGGTTTCAGGGCGGTTAATTATATATTTTAGGACCAATTATTTTTGGAAAATCGAAAATTACCAGAAAAATTTCGGCTACAGATTTATTATTAGTATAGATTTCAATGTAAAATAATTATGAAGACGTGAAAGATATTAAGAAGATGCCACCAATGACAGATTATGAAAGAGACCTGCTACTAGAACTGGTGAAGACGTATAAATACAATTAAATATACAAAATCAATAGTAAACCATTAATCTTTATATCCATAGAGCAATATCGAAGTGAAATAAGAGTATGCTATTATTAATGGAACAGGTAATCCTTTTTTATTATTCTATTATTCATCAGTGCATGTTGAATCGTGGATATTATTTAATACGGTCAATTTTTCAAATCTGTATCTTGATTTGAATTCATTATCTCTATAAAATTTAATAGGGTTTTGTACATGTCTGATAATATGCCGAGAAACATGAGGGGCTTCAATAATTTCCTGGATATTATCAATCTTCTCGGCAAATATAACAATTTCCCAAATATCAGCCATTTTTCTCATGTCCACGAACGAAGGTCAAAGTCAAAGTCTAGATTTTCGGCGACTTCGAAGTAAAGTCACGATTGAAGTATACTTTCGTCAAAGTGTCGACTGTGAATAGGAAAATGGCGACTTTGTACTTTCCAAAGTCAACTTTGGTCCAAAGTATCGTCTATGAATACGACCCTTAGTATTAATCTGCTATGGTGCTGACTTCTGGAATTTTATCCGTATCATAGATGCAGAAATACCCAGCGTGTTGGAACTATATATCGGCTCCATTATCAGGGAAGACAAAGAAAGGGAACCTATTGGACCCGTAAATAAGAACTATTTTCCAGTCTTGGTTTCCTTTTCCGGTTCTCTCCCCTCTTTCGCAGTAGATGACAGTCGGGTTTATGGTTGCGAAATGTCACTTATTATACGAAATGTCCCGTATTTGAGGCGTAGAAAACTTGTCCCATGTAAATCCCATATAGGATACCAAAAATCTCTTTGTTTACGGATATTATATAATAGCCAAAGTTATTTTCTTTTTACCTCGCTTTTATTTTTTTCTCTACTTTTTGTACGGATATGGTGTTGTAGAATTATGACATTCAATTAACGAATTTTTAGATTTTAAAGAAAAATATAGCCTATAGGGTAAAGGTTGGTAATACTGTGATACGAGTAATATTGTGATGGATCTTTTTGAGAATTCATTACAATTTTACTGAGGGCGAGAAGGACCGGTTTTGTGCAGAAACTTGTCCACGAACATTTCCTTAATACGTTGACGCAAAAACCGATCGTCCTCCCGCTCAGTAAAATTGTAATAAATTCTTAAAAAAAAAAAAAACTATCACAATATTACCAACCTTTATCCTAATTATGAGTTTTTATTATGAAAGCATCCGAGAAAATTTAAGAACTGTTCGTATTTTCGCAAGACAGTACCAAAGAAAACTTACACAAAAACATATTATACTTAGGCCTACACCACAAAAAGATATGGCGAAAACGTTTGTCAAATGAAATGTGTGTTTTATTATAAGTTATTAGACGGAATTTATCAAATTAACATACAAATGTAAAATAAAATTGTAAACCAGTAGATGATTTATTCGCCAGTTTAACAAAGTGTGTGCCATTGTTTGCACTCGTTTTGTTTATGATCTCTAAAATGAAACACAATTATTATAAAATTAATCTATATACTATATAATTTGAACTGGTAATGGAAATTACGGGAAAACTGCTGAACGGATTTTAATAAATGACACCTCATTTTGAAGCTTGGAACCCAAAGTTTTTCAGAAAAATAGTAGTTTTCAGTGAAATATCAATTTTCCTACATTATTTACCTGTTTTCCAAAATCCATCTTTCTTCAGTTTTGAGAACTAATTGCATTTCAGCACGGCCGTGATTTCAGAATAAAACAAAACACACACTACAATAAACAAACAGCTATTACACGAAGGCCATGACCTGCAGGATTGCTGACATATTTAGAGTTCAAATTCAATTGGTTATTAAAAACTTGAAGACTCAGTAAAAATAATTTATAGGTCTGATTCTGCGGTGTATAATTTTCTGAGTACAGCTGTGTATTGGATATTGAAATCTACAAACCATGAAGTGGTATGATTACATTATTACCATTAGCAATGCAATTTCATTATAGTTAATGTCATGATGTGATTATTTTTCATTAAGTATACATATTAATGCTATACTGATGATATGAAAGTGAAACATTTTGGGATTATATAAGTAGATATAGAATGTGTTAAATTAGATCTTAATTTCTATAATTTACTGAGTGGCGGCTATTATATATATAAAACTACAAAACGTATGTAAGATAATAATATTATTAAAAGTCAAATATTTTTATAGTTATTAATCAAGTGGGGTTGGGTCTTTTCATATACTTAATGGCGGTGTGGTGTAGATACTTATATGCGTCATTCTCTTCGGTATTGGCTCGAGAGAGCGCAAAAATTACAGTTCCTAAGGAAAGACGGCATTACTTACTGATAAAATAAGAGGCCTACAAAATTATGTAGTCTATCGATCATTTCAGCAAGATCTCTTAGCAGGATAAAATGATATTACCCTCTACATGCAGCAGCTATACCAAAATGCTGTGTCTAGGCCTATTGTTCCAAAGCATAGCAAACCTGACTTTTACAATCCACTATGATCTGAAATAGCTATTGCTTTACTCCCACATGAAAAACCCACTGATCGCCCTGACATTGTTACTTGCGTTTTCGCGTTGAAACTCAAGATACAAAGGATACATAGGTTCAAGAAAAAGTATTGGACATAAAAACGATTCAGAGGGAGTATGTTTCATTGTTATGAAAGCAAATAACTTTCAGAATGTCTGGTATTCTTCATTGAAAATAAATCTGAAACATTTTTATTTGAACGTATAATGAACTTAGTTTGCAGCGTTTGCTGCACAAGCCACTAGTGTACTATAATCTCTGCACCATGCATCAAACATGTTACAAACTATAGGTATAAATAACATAGTTTTCAACAATTAACTACACAGGACTTACCTCTACGTGGAATTAATACGCGATCTATCAAATGCAGGACTCCATTACTGGCCATGAGATTGGCCGTTGTGATATTGGCTCCTGACACCATGGTGCCTTTAGTCTTACAGCGAGAGTGAAGAACAGTATTGGCTTTTGTATGTAGCGTAGCATTATGAATTGTAGCATAGCAATGGACATCTTGTACGAAATGATGATTAAGTAGGGCTGATGGAAAACAACAGAAACCAACGTTAAGTTATAATAATATTAGGTAGGATGAAGAGAAAATTGAGAATGTGGAACATTTAAAGAACTGTATCATTGAAGTCTGTGCTAAAGTCACCTCGGAAATGCTACAAAATGTTCTATCCACATTCTCAATTTTCTCTTCATATATCAAGTTCTTTATGTAACCCCAAAAGAAAAAATCAAGGGGTTTTAAATCTGGAGACCTGGCCGGCCATTATAGTAGTATTTAGTAGTATTTATTTATTTAACCTGGTAGAGATAAGGCCGTAAGGCCTTCTCTTCCCCCTCTACCAGGGGATTACAACTATAATATGAACAATAAAATTACAATTAATATTAAATTTACATTTACAATTACAATTACAATAAAAATTAAAGTACGATAAGATTACCTGATTAATGAAAGCTAGACATTTTATCACAGAAGTTAAGAACAAAGAATATTTTTGTATTTACTGAATTACAAATTAAATCTACAATAATAAAATTCTATAGTGATGAAATTACCGGATATTGAAATATTTTGTGATAGATTAAGAGAACTACTTACAAAAACCACGTCTGAACGAGTCTCAATTACTGACCAAGTACCTAGTAAGTTTGCGTTTGAATTCAATTTTACTTCGACAGTCCCTGATGCTAGCAGGTAGCGAATTCCAGAGTCTTGGCAGGGCTATTGTGAAAGAGGATGAGTATGAGGAGGTGCGATGGGATGGTATTGTTAGTATTGTTTCATGGCGAGAGAGTGTGTTCAGATTGTGGTGGGAAGAAAGGTAAGTGAAGCGAGATGACAGGTACGAAGGAATAGAAGAGTTCAAGATTTCGAAGAGAAGGAGAAGTGAATATAAATTTCTTCTCTTATCTAGTTTAAGCCAACCTATTGCTTCCAGGGATGGGGTAATATGATCATATTTACGAACATTGCTTACAAAACGTACACACAAATTATGAGCACGTTGAAGTTTCGTTTTGTTGTCGCTGGAGAGGTCAGTCAGTAAAATGTCAGCATAGTCAAAATAGGGAAATACAAGCGTCTGCACAAGGGACTTTTTTAAGCAAGAGGGAAGATGAAAATTTATCCTCTTTAGCACATGGATAATAGAATATACTTTTCTGCAGGTTTCTGTGATTTGCATGTCCCAGTTATTATTATACTGGTCCACGCCGACGAATCCAACGTCCAGAGAACTGTTCATTCAATCTGCTGCAACATATCTGTTGCTTAACTACCAGAATGAAGAATGATATCAATTCTTTCCTCTTTCGATAATGCCATCACGAAAATCAAGAAATTTGTTACATGAAAGCTTCATATAATCACAACAATGCATTGAAACTGTCACAGGTTAACCAAACAGTAAAGCAGGAAAAGTTAATTACCAGAATTGCATAAAAATACCTTTTCCAAAGCCTCCTTAGTACTGTACCATGTTACAAAATATCTGTAGATGCAGTAACTAATGTTTGTGTCATTATGACAGTTATCTTTAAATAACTTGAAAACGATTAGAGATATCTCAAAACGGATTGCACCATTGTTTTTCTCAGAACATTTCACATGATTTTGAGTATCTACATGACCCCCTTTCTATTTAAAATTTCAAAGTTACATTCAAAATGGCGGCTTTTGACATAGCTGAGGGCTAGAATCGAATGTGTCACTGGTAGAGCATTTGGTCTTACAAATACTGGTAACACCTATAGTAATCGAAAATCAAGCATATGGAAGATATTTATATGGTTCCAGACTTTTGATTCACTCTGTATTTTAAGGGTAAATAAATTATGATATAAGTTGTATGTGCAGAGACTCAAATGTAGAATTATATTTAATTTTAAAAGTAAAACAAAAAATGTCTCAGGACGAATATCGGTATTGAGTTACCGGTGTTACCTCTGAATTTACCTGAAGGGCTGAGTAGAAAATAGTTCTGTATGTAGTTGGTGTTAAAATACCACATAAGTATAAGTTAAACAATGTAGCAAAAATAACATTAGTTTAAATAGACTATATCTGAATTCTTTCAATTCAGCTTACCATTAAGGGCCTGTTCGTTATAAAGCAGTACTTGTAAACGGTCTTCTGTTATCTCTCGGAATGCTTCATCTGTAGGAGCAAAGAAAGTGAAACTTCCAGCAGCTCTGAGAGTTGATCCAAATTGAGCCTAGAAATATGGATAAGTAAACTTTGGTTTAGTGATCATACAAGTACTGTACAAGGTGTCTGATTTAAGGCGTTCATTTTTGTTTAGGCAGCCCAAATATCAGTCCAGAAAATTATGTGGGAGGTATCGCAGGAGGAATCAGGGGTGTGTATAACACTGACATCGTTACGTGAATGTTACGAATTTTAGTTCTCGTGTGATAATTTTAATGTGAAGTCAATCTGTTATATTATATATATATATATATATATATATATATATATATATATATATATATATATATATAGAGGCTTGTGCAGCAAATACTGCAAACTAAGTCCATAAGAAGTTAAAATAAAAATTGTTCAGATTTATTTTCAATGAAGAATATCAGACATTTTGAAAGTTATATGCGCCCTAAATAAAATTGTCCATCGTAAATCGTTAGCAGCAGTGTTGCTGGTTGCGGGAAATAAACTTACTCATCACGGTAGCAAGAAGTGAAATGGCATGCTATTTTCCCTACAACAAAATATGCTTGGCAGCGATCACAGATCTAATTGATTAAACCAAAAAATATGAAATTAATTTTGATGTAGTTTAAAGACGCAGCTAAAATAGGAATCATGACTCAGTTACTACCAAGGAAAATTAGAGAATCAGACACATAAATATCTGTATCACACTGCCATTAAATATATGAAAAAGACCCATACTACTTGATTAATAACTATAAAAATATTTCATTTTTAATAACAATATTGTTACCTTACGTAAGTTTTATAGTTTTCAGTAACATATGTATAGCCGTTACTCAGTAAATTATAGAAATGAAGATCTAATATAAAATATTCTTTCTCTGCGTCTACTTACTTAAAGCCTCAAAAGGTTTCAATTTCATATCATCAGTATACCATTATGTGTTGCATTAACTATAATAATATTTCATTTTTAATGGTAATAATGTCTTCAAACATTCTTAAGTATTGTAGTTCTTAATATCCAATACACAGCTGTACTCGGAAAACTACAGACCAGAGAATCAGACCTGTAAATTATTTTTTATACGTTATTAAAAAATTACACAAATGAAGATCGACATGTTGGCATTATGATTTGAAAGAATCTGAGCCATCTGAACTCTATATCAGCAACCCTGCAGGTCATGGCCTTCATGTAACAGTCTTTTGTTTATTGTAGTGTGTGTTTTGTTTTATTCTGAAATGCAATTAATTAGTTGTCAAAACTGACGAAAGATGGATTTTGGAAAATAGGAAAATTATGTAGGAAGAATGACATTTCACTGAAAACTATTTTTCTGAAAAACTTTGGGTTCCAAGCTTCAAAATGAGGGCTTACTTATTAAAATCC
The DNA here is from genome assembly GCA_025594305.2 of Periplaneta americana. Taxonomy (NCBI): domain Eukaryota; kingdom Metazoa; phylum Arthropoda; class Insecta; order Blattodea; family Blattidae; genus Periplaneta; species Periplaneta americana. The sequence goes on along the minus strand of JAJSOF020000009.1, from coordinate 161,008,561 downwards.
GTTCAGCCGTTTTCCCGTAATTTCCATTACCAGTTCAAATTATATATATATATACATACTAGGTTCAAAAAGTTCCCGGAATTTGCTAGCATCATAGAAACAACGTACCTTAAACACTATTCTACAGCATTTCCTTCAAAATAGTTGCCTTCCGCAACAACACACTTTTGCCAACGCGTGTAGAGTTCCTGGAAGCAGGCCTGGAAGCCATTTTGTGAAACCCGTCTTAGTGCTCTCGTCGCGTTTGCGATAACCTCTTCAGCATTGAATCTCCGTCCTTTCAGATGACTTTTCAGACGGGGAAACAGAAAGTAATCAGGTGGTGAGAGATCAGGAGAGTATGGTGGGTGATCCAAAGCAGTTATGTTGTGCCTGGCAAGAAAATTCTTTACAATAATTGCGCGATGAGCAGGTGCATTGTCATGCATAAGGAACCAGTTGTTTTCTACCCACTTTTCTGGACGTTTCCTTCTCACTGCGTCCCAGAGGCGACGGAGGGTTTCTACGTACAATTCTTTCGTTACAGTACGACCTTCTGGAATGAACTCATGGTGCATGAGACCCTGAGAGTCGAAGAAAACTTCCAACATAACTTTGCTTTAAGTGAGCTTAAATGCGACAGGCTCATGTTAGTAGATTTACTGGCATGAAAAAGAACTCCTGCGGGACAAAATTCCGGCACATCCGGCGATGCTGATATAACCTCTGCAGTTGCAAGCGTCGTTAAATAAAACATAACATTTAAAATAACTTTGCCTTTGGAAGTGTGCCTAGGAAATTTTTGCTTCCGAGGAGATGTTTTCGATTTCCACTCAGATGACTGTCGTTTAGGGACTGGGTCGTACAAGTAGCATCAGTTTCATTTTGTTTAAGAAATCACCATCTTCATCAGCCATACTGATCATGTCCCCAGCAAAACACAGAACTTGATGTTTGTACTTTGCTCTGTGGACATAATTACAAAATGCGACGAACAAACGAAACACTATGATAAACAATTGCCTACAACTCAAAACCAATAATTGCCATTATCAACAAACTTTAAGGAAATGACATCATGAATGTTACCAACAAAACAAATGTATAATATCCCTTGTTATATATTAATACGAAAAATGGTAGTAAAATTCCGGGAACTTTTTGAACCTAGTAGTATATATATATATATATATATATATATATATATATATATATATATATATTGGCTTTCCAACGTTTCTTATATTCGTGTTTTTCATTGGACTGAGTTTTATCGAGTTGCTTGCTCTTCTCATATTATTTGTTAATACGCGAGTTCTCTGCAATCCCTCAAATAAATTTGTTTTGTTTCATTCGGAATAATAACGGACATAATAAGAAGCTACCTGTAACACACACAGCGTAGAGTTTTAACAAAATTTATTAATTTATTTAAATATATTCTATCAACACTACCATGGGAACGTCATAACCTGGGTAAACCATGAAAAACGTTGGATTCAGACTACACATACCAAATGGTCTACAACAGTGTTTCTCAAACTATGGTCCGCGGACCACCTGTGGTCCTCGAGGTCTGCCCATGTGGTCCTTCAAATAAGATAGAAGAAAAAATAAAATTCAAACGAATTGCGTACCGCACCATAGCTGGAAATATCAGAGTTTGGAAGTTACACATGGCAATCGCCTTTCACTTTTTCTCCCAGTACTGACATTTTATGAATTTTATTACCCTAATCGTCTACCGAATTCTCACTCTACTCTCAGCAACAAACGAGGGTCTGGTGCCGAACCTGTACCCCAGCCAGGGACCACCGAATTCACAACAGAGGACCAAAGTACCGAACCTTTTCATGTATTTATGACTTTCTTGATAGTTTTGCCGACACCCAGTCACGTACTGTACGTCGTACACCAATAATAGAACGTGCCAAATTGCATCTTTACTTGTTTAAAATCGGGCATGTTTCTGCATTAATTTTTTTATTTCTGTTTTTCCAGATGGCGATATAAGAAATTTTAGACTCTGTTTTAAAATCCGAGCAAATCAGATCCAGAAATTAAAAAAAAAAAAAAAAAATCGGACCTACTACCTTCCGAAGATATAAATTAAAACTGACATGTTGAAGTTAGTTACATGATCTGTACCTGCGTGATGAATGTAGCTAACCGTCTGAGCTGTGGCTGATGGGCAACAAGGTCAGCTAGCGTGTAAAGAGGAGAAGTATCCAGAGGTGCTTCAGGACGTGCAGCAGTCCTTGTGATGTGTGAATGTCAGCTCTGAGTATTGGAATACAGTTGGCCGTTATAAGCTGAAAATGCAGAAATCACAATTATCTGATGTTAAAAGATGTAAAATATTAGGCTATATAAATTGAAATAGTAGTAGTAGTAGTAGTAGTAGTAGTAGTAGTAATAAATAATAATAATAATAATAATAATAATAATAATAATAATAATAATAATAATAAAGCTTCTTGACTATGCGGATGACATGGATATGTTAGGAGAAAATCCACAAACGATTAGGAAAACACGGAAATTTTACTTGAAGCAAGTAAAGCGATCGGTTTGGAAGTAAATCCCGAAAAGACTAAGTGTATGATTATGTCTCGTGACGGGAATATTGTACCAAATGGAAATATACAAATTGTAAGTTTCTCCTTTGAAGAGGTGGAAAAATTCAAATACCTGGGAGCAACAGTAACAAATATAAATGATACTCGGAGGAAATTAAACGCAGAATAAATATGGGAAATGCCTGTTATTATTCGGTTGAGAAGCTTTTATCATCCAGTCTGCTGTCCAAAAATCTGAAAGTTAGAATTTATAAAACAGTTATATTACCGGTTCTTCTGTATGGTTGTGAAACTTGGACTCTCACTTTGAGAGAGGAACATAGGTTAAGGGTGTTTGAGAATAAGGTGCTTAGGAAAATATTTGGGGCTAAGAGGGATGAAGTTACAGGAGAATGGAGAAAGTTACACAACACAGAACTGCACGCATTGTATTCCTCACCTGACATAATTAGGAACATTAAATCCAGACGTTTGAGATGGGCAGGGCATGTAGCACATATGGGCGAATCCAGAAATGCTTATAGAGTGTTAGTTGGGAGACCGGAGGGAAAAAGGCCTTTAGGGAGGCCGAGACGTAGATGGGAGGATAATATTAAAATGGATTTGAGGGAGGTGGGATATGATGATAGAGACTGGATTAATCTTGCACAGGATAGGGACCGCTGGCGGGCTTATGTGAGGGCGGCAATGAACCTGCGGGTTCCTTAAAAGCCATTTGTAAGTAAGTAAATAATAATAATAATAATAATAATAATAATAATAATAATAATAAATAATAATGACTCGCTTTTGATACATACGAGATGTATTTATTTTATTTATTTTTTTGCTAATAATTGTAACATAAAATATAATATATACAGAAAAACTTTAGCTCGCCCCTGAAAGAGTAGAACTCGTGCTCAGGGGCTGATTCCTGAATTGAAATTAATAATTATACAATACAATGTGTCTTATGTCTACTATGCAATTATAGTATACAAATTTAAATTTACAATTTTTCAATTTTTATAAAATCCATACATAATTTTTTAATTTAATACTAGAACTATTAGAATTGACAAGATGAGGATATTTAAATATAAATTTCTTATATATTCTTGGGCCTAAATTACTACTATGATTAAATACTGTAGCAGTGTTGCATTTTGGTTCAAACAATCTTAAAGAATTCATACCTTTTGTTTCATAGCTATGAGAATACAATTCAAAATTATTTCGATTTTTATGTATGAATTTTATTAATATAACATAATAAATTTGTCTTATGTTAAGTACATTAAAGTCTAAAAACAAATTTTGAGATGGAAAATCAATACGTTTATGAAGACATATTTTAATTATTTTCTTCTGTACCGGTAATAAATAAAGTGGATTAAAATTTGATTTAAATAAGCTACCCCATCCTATAATTCCATACATAATTACCGATTGAAATAAAGTTAAATACGAATATATTGTGCGTAATAAACTTATTGACAACTAATTCCTCAATAAATCAAAATAATATATTATTTTACGTAAATTATTACAAAGGTAATTAATGTGTTGGTTCCATTTTAAATGATTGTCGAAAATTGTGCCTAAATACTTAACTTCAGAGGACTCCTTAATAATCGGACATTTACATTGTATATAAGACAACAATCAGAATTATGTAATTTAATACTTACTGTAATATAGATGTAGGAGGTTTGTTACATTTTTCAGATAATGAGAATGGAATAATGATGGTTTCATTTTCGTTGATAGATAATTTATGTAAAACCATTTTTTTATTAATTTAAGTCAATTATTTGAGTTATTATATGCATGTGATCATTAAATTCCGAGACCTGTCCCATAAATGGAAATAAAATTACCCGATTTAAATTTGGCTGTCATCTCCATCAAAGTTGTCCCCTTAGGCAGCTCTATACTGATTCCAGCGCGTCTGCCATTTTTGGAATGCATCCTGGTAGTTGCGTTTTTGAAGCCTATCAAGCACTTTCTGCTATTCGCGTTGGATCTCCTCCACAGTGTCAAAATGGCAACCCTTTAGCTTGAATTTAATCTTCGGAAACAAAAAAAAAGTCGCAGAGGGCTAAATCTGGCGCATACGGGGGGTGAGTAACGACGACCATCTTGTTACAGGTGCAAAACTGGCGTGTTGCGAGAGCTCTGTGAGCATCCATTTGAATGTGGACGTGAAGATCATTTGAACCTCTCCAAATGTCATGTTGACGATGTCAACAATTTCTCTGATGGTGATACGTCGATCATCATGCACAATTTGTCGAATTTTTTTTGACATTTTGGGCAGTGTTGCACGTCTGTGGTCAACTTGGCCTCTCGTTGTCCTCCAGCGATTTTCTGCCATTTCTGAAACGCGTATGCCACTCAAAACACCTCGCCTGACTCACTGCTTCATTCCCGTAGACTTGCTTCAACATTCCATGAGTTTCGGTTGCCGATTTCCCGAAGAATTTGACGTTGGCTCTCTGCTCCAGTTTCTAGTCTATCGTGATTTCGCCAATGCGCGGATGCACGTGCTAACAAAACCTTGTGTAATATAGGTCTCAATGAAGATAGCGCCATGGATAAATATATAATAGGATGCGAAACTACGGTCAGCACCATCTGGCGGCAGGGGGCTGAAATAAGATGATCAGCGCCCAACGTCGTAGGATTAGAACTACGTGTTGGGTACATTACCCAGAGTTCTCTATTTATCCATTCAGATGGCAGACAGAAACTTGTTAATAAGTGAATATAAAGTGATACTACATGTGTGTATAAACAGTGATGTTTATGGACTTGTAAAATAGTGTTGTTGAATGCATTGTAAAGTAATAGTAATATAATAAATTGAACTATCTAAGTAGTTCTTGCAGACTTTTCCATTGCGCTGTACAATAAATACCCAAAGAATACAATCCCAATTATCTAATCTTTTGCTTTATTTTTGTCTCTGTCTGGTTATATTTTAATTGGGTAGTGTAAAATAGATCGTCTCTTTTATCTTCCTGTTTTTTTAAATTTTTTAGTAGGTTATTTTACGACGCTTTATCAACATCTGAGGTTATTTAGCGTCTGAATGAGATGAAGGTGATAATGCCGGTGAAATGAGTCCGGGGTCCAACACCGAAAGTTACCCAGCATTTGCTCATATTGGGTTGAGGGAAAACCCCGGAAAAAACCTCAACCAGGTAACTTGCCCCGACCGGGAATCGAACCCGGGCCACCTGGTTTCGCGGCCAGACGCGCTGACCGTTACTCCACAGGTGTGGACTCTTCCTGTTGGTTCCGGTAAGAATTTTCAGTAGAAAATGCTGTGACGAATAAAAATGTAAATGTTTTATTTTAAATTGTGTTAGTTTTGAATATCGATGAGGGTGGGAGGGAATACTTTCAGTTTAACATTTTTGTCACCAGGTGCGCTGCTAAATGCATGGAGTAATTAGTTACTCATTTAGCTACTTGGTGCGCTGCTAGATGTAATAACGCCCCTCCTCCCAACAGGTGGCAGCAAGATCAATTTCTACAACAGCGCCTCTAGTATGTGTTACGGGAAAGTCGGTAAGTTTCGCATCCTATTATATATTCATCCATGATAGCGCTGTGAAACTTTGTGTCGCATCTCTTCAAGGTCGTCTAGCGTCACTGCTGCGCGGGCGTCAATCACGTGATCCCTTCGCCCACAACAGACACGGTCTCGGAATTTAATGATTACACCTCGTGTTCATTAATCAAGAGCATCGTGAAGTAAATATTTATTTTAATTTATTAGAACATTAATTCTATTAAATGAAGGGTACACGGGAATAACGAACAAGGTCCATCAAAAATCGAAATTGAGTTAATAGTGCCATCTGATAGTATAAGGGGAGTACTTTCATGTGGCTGCATTGGTTTTGTGTAAGAATGAAAATTGTCCTCAGTATTCTGCGTTAAAGTTTCTGTATACTTTGGAAGAATGAACAATGTCACATCCATCCCAAGAAAGAACGAACAATGTCCATTTTAAACACAGAAACTAATGCAGACAGCTGTTACAAACTTGATCTTAAAGTCATAGCACATTGCTGGTTAGTTTATTTTTACATATGCCAATACGATCTGTATTATATAATAATAATATTATTAAATAACTGTATGATGATTAGCTGTTATTCCATGTGACAAATTATATTAATTTTCATTAGGACTACTTGTGAGCATAATACAAACAGCTGTACAATTCCAGTGTTCAGATGTCTGTGGTAGGGTATTGATTATTTCCTTTATTATACTTTTATGGTACATATTGTAGTGTTTGTGGTTAGTGCAATTTATTTTTATAATGTCTGACGTTAGAGAAAATAAATTATCCGGACCCATTCCATGTTCTGTAAATTCAAGGAAGAGAAAAGTTACAGGATGTGTTACAGAAGCATAAAAAAAATTCGTGCTATGAGTCATATTATGGGAGAAGATTGTAAATGTTCTCGTTTTCCGTGTTTTCAGAAAATAAGCCAAAGTGAAAGAAGCGATCTTATTTAACATTTCAATGAATTAGCATCATATGGCACTCAAAATGCTCACCTTTCAGGACTAATTTCGGTACTTCCTGTGCAAAGAAGAAGATCCAGAAAAACACAAACCGAAGCTGATTTTCATGTTTTTTCTTACAGATATAAAATGCGAATAAACAAAGATGGGCAAAATACTGATGTTGCTGTTTGCTATAAAGCATTTATTGCTCTACACGGAATAACAGGCAGACGTTTAGTCACTTTGAAAACGTCATTGGCTACTACTGGTAAAGCCCATACAGAAATAAGAGTTAAACATGGAAACAGGCCTCACCAACTGAAAGGAGAGATTTTATCTAAAATTTGTCAGCACATTCAATCACTTAGAGGTCAGAAATTCCGCTAATCTCGTCACGATAGCCGAAGGTTGTATCTTCCAGAGGACTTGAATATTTCTAAGCTGCTTAAGTTAAACTTAGAAAAATTTCCTGCGAACCCTGTGTCTTACGAGCAATATAGAGTAATTTTTGTCACTAAATACATTAGCTGACATTTCACACATTAAATCAGAAATTTCCAATGAAAAAGATGCAAGTAAATTAGATAATTTTGAGAAGGAGAAACAAAATTTGATTTGGAAGAATGAATTGCACAAGAGAAAAGGACAGAAGTTTTATGAAGCAAAACCGGCTGCACGTCTAAAATCCAGGAAGTCAGAGTAAACAGGCTATCTGCATGGATTTCCAAAAGAATTTCCAGTTCCAAACATTACAACTATTGAGGGCTATTATCGTCGACAGCTGCCCTTTTATTCTTGTAACATACATACGCTGTCAACAGGAGGATTTGTTTTCTACATGTATGACCAAAATATTTAAAGTAAAGGCTCTGATGAAGTTTGCTCTAAGTTATGGCTCCACTGGATGAATATTGTACCAAGCTGCGTTTGTTAACTGCGGATCTTCTACGATTCTTGTTCCGGACAAAATAGGAACTTTACGGTATTTAGATTTTGTCATTATGTAGTACATACTAAGTGGATCACATTTCCCACTCGAGGCCACTCGTACCTGGAATGTGACAAAAACATGGGACTTGTCAATCAGAGAGACTGGAGGCAAGAGATTGCGAATTCTAGGAGGAAACCAACCATTCATCATTGTAAACTTTAAACAACTACAAGGCAAAGTACAAGGAATTACAAATTTTGAAACATGTTTGTTCTCCAACTGCTAGAGAATGTTTCAGTCTTCCTCCCACCAATTACGAGTCACAAGAAGTCAATAACAGTGAATGAGAAGATTTTATAGTTCAATCTATTTATACACAGTGGAAAATTCAGTGCAATTAGATTAGTGTGTAGATTTGTTTTTCAATAATTGTTTGGAACAATGAACACTCAAAGATAAAAATATTTATAATGGGTCAACAATATTTATAACCTTTAAAAAGAATACCCTACACGAAAGTAAACATGTGCTACATTGTTTGAAAATATTATGCCTGATTCTATTCCCAACAAATATTCAATTAAATTGTGACATTGTTCGTTCTTCCCGTTTATAAAACGTAGCAAAGTAGACTTTTTGCAGTTTTGCATTGTTGTAATTCATAAAATCAAAACAATACTCTGTCACATATTTGCTTTATAATGCTAAATTCTTGTGTAATAAAAAATAACGATAAGTTAACAATAAACTATACGTTTCAAGTCCTCAAACTTTAAATTTCATTTATCTCAAAATTATTCTGAATGGACCTTGTTCGTTATTCCCGTGTACCCTTCAAATGTCTTCTGCTACTAAACTGAAACAAATTTCCTTAATGGTTAAAATCCACTTCATACTCTGTACGTTGTCTCAGAACTTATTTCAAGATAACTCTGTCTACGTTAATTGTTGTTGTTTAGTCAACTGTCCGAAGACAGGTTTGAACCTCACAAGTGACACCAATAAGGCATCACTATAAGAAACTAAGCCAGGAGATAATGAGTTAGGGTGGCCAGTTCCTTTCCCCCTTACTTATTTATTGATTTATATATTTATATGGATTTTCACTTACTTCATTAGAGAACACGTTGAAACGAATTTGTCGACCACTATAGAGTGATGGCACAAGTGAATCTGTAGGAAGATATTTAAGACGAACCCGGCTCTCTAGTGTATGGTGCAGCAGTAATGGTGGCGACTCCAGGAAATTAGGAACCCTCCGAACTCTGTATTCAAGATCGGTAAGTGTTCCGCGCGGCAGAAGTTTAAGTGCCTACAATCAAAGCACTGAAGTTAATTTACCTTAAGCATTAAGCAGTTGTGAATAGTGGCAAATGCACTCACACTTGAGAAACTCTCAGTTATCCAGCGTATTTTCTAAGTCAAATTAATTAAAGACTGCCTCCGTGGTCTGTTGGTCAGCATGGTCTTGAAGAAGAAAAATTCCCTGGGTGTCTAGAGTCTGGAAATTTGTATGAATGTAAGTATGATTGTGAGTGTACCGGATTAATATTAATTAACCAATCATGAAAAATATAAAATACATCAGGACTGTCGCTGGACAGTAACTTGAACAGACGTTTCAGCATCACATTGTTGACAAGTAACTCCATCTGTTAGCACAACCATAAAGCATCTAACAGATGCTATAGAGTTACCAACAACGAAAAAAAAATTAAACAATTGAAGAAGATTAAAAGAAACAATCGTTTATTAAGGAAATATAATTCAACGTAGTGTAATATATTTATTATTTATTTTTATTCATAAAAACGTAGCGATAAATGTTTTTACTTGAGCACTGAACTTGATTTTCAATGATAACAATATATACTTACCATTGTCAGGGACAAAATAAAATAAGGTTTCCCATAATGTGTTAAAGGACTAATCACGCCATTTTATTATCTGATCTACGTACCAAATACAGTAAGAACGCTTTTTAAAGTTTTAAGATAGTTATATAAAACTGCTTAGAAATGTAAATAAAATTAAGCAAAAATTTTGAACTGGTACAATGCAGGGTTCGAATTAATGGGAGAATGAGAGGATGAATTTCCCTATCGCGTCAAATAATTTCCCAGTCTCGTGGGAGAAGAAATCCTTCCTTGCCAGGGAAACATTTTCCCCATTTTATACGTATCAATGTGTAAACGCAAGTTTAAAAATTCCAATGAAATTGCAGGAAACACGCACTTGATAATCAATTGCCTGAATAATACGATTCTGCACTGCAGTATAGATCACACAATGAGAGTTTGTGCACCGCTACGCCTCTGGCGCTAAACTTTCCGCTTGTGAATAAAATCCTACTTCACTCTCTTCTACAATGAAGCACTATTAAATAAAAAGAAGAGAAACAAAAGTAAATTTAATTAATCTTGCTGAAATTATTGCATAGATTTCCTAATAGCATTCGGAGAATACAATGCAGCCTTAGATACAACATGGCTGTGCTAGTTGCATAAACAACAGGCGATGCTATATATGTATTTTATTTATTTTATTTTTTATTTTATTTATTTAACTTGGTAGAGATAAGACCATCAGGCCTTCTCTTCCCCTCTACCAGGGGATTACAACTACAATATTAAGAATACAATTACAATACAATAAAAATACCATAAAAATCAAAGTACCGTACTAAAAATTAACTGATTAATAAAGGCTAGATAGTTTATTGTAAAAGTTAAGAAGAGAGAAAATTTTTTTATTCAATGAGTAAAAATTAGACCTACTCTATGCAGTAAGAAAATGCTTAATAAGTTTGCTTTTGAACGCTACTAAATTCCGACAGTCTCTGATGTCACTGGGTAGGGTATTCCACAAACGCGAGAGCGAGATTGTGTATGATGATGAATACGATGATAATAATAATAATAATAATAATAATAATGGCTTTATTTAACCTGGCAGAGTTAAGGCCGTAAGGCCTTCTCTTACACTCAACCAGGATTAAAATTTGTTACATAGTTGAACATAAAACTGGATCGGAATTAAGTAATTACATACTGATACAATTTAGGTACATAATGAGATCAAAAGAGGTAGTTACATAAAAATTTACCTCATAAAATAAAAATAAACATAGTGGAATACATATTAATGTTGTTAGAATCAAATACGAATCACATAAAAACAGAAGCCGATAATTCAATAAAAAATGTACACAGTAAAAATAAAAATAAACACTTTAGTATACATATTAGTATTAGATTACAATTAAGTAGGATTTACATAATTAGATAAACCAGAAACAGACAATTGAATAAAATGTACACAAAAAATAGATTAATAACAAAAAAATAAAAATGAAAAAACAACATGATGTCTTATGTGTTGGTATGGCTAGTTACCTGGCTATTTTACATCTTGATTACACAACTTTTAATACTATATCACTTAGGAATAAATTATGTATATATTACATTCACGTGTCAATTTGAACTAGGTTTAAATTACCTTAGTTGACTAGTTTCGGCTTGGAGACATCCTAAGAACTGCAGAAGACGGAAGACGCAAGGACCAAGAAGTTCTGAAGATGGTTCCCAAGCCGAAACTAGACAATTAAGGTAATTTAAACCTAGTTCAAATTAATACGTGAATGTAATGTAAATATAATTTCTTCCTTAAAATGTTTCATGTTATTCAATAATATTACAAACGATGTAATAGAATTATTATAGTAAATAAATGATTTGTCTATGAAAGTCCTTGCTAAATAGGGAAACATGTCTCAGTTTCTAAAATAAAAGCATAAAGTTTATTATGTCCTGCCTACTGAAGGAAGGAATGGAGAACGGGAGAAGAGTTCGGGGCAGAAGAAGATATCAGATGATAGACGACATTAAGATATATGGATCATATGAGGAGACTAAGAGGAGGGTAGAAAATAGAAAACACTGGAATAAGCTGGGTTTGCTGTGAAAGAACTGCCTTTGGACTGAACACTATGAATTTGGGCTGGGGACGGAGCGGTTCGGTTCGGAGCAGTTACTGTGACGTCATTACTCGGTTGAACCGAGGACAAATTTGTGGCGGCAGATTTAAAATTTAGATAGATTGAGTCTATTTTAGAACGTACTTTGGAAGTAAAACTAAGCGTGTTTTAAAAGCGTTGTAGTAAAGCGTTTTCGCTTTGCCAATTGACGAGAAAAAAGTGCTTCTCTTCATTGCGAAATGGCGGTTGCAAATTTCATTTTCGTGATTACAACTATTTGCGGAGCTATTTAACTTTCAGTGTTGTTATATATGACGGACGAAATAAAATTCATAAAATAATTTATAATACTAACAGGTAATAAATTAACATGTGATGTAAACGTTAAACGTTGCAGCTAATTAAAAAAAAGATAGAAAGAAACGGGCTCCATGAAGCGCTGCCTAAAACACTTAAAAATAACACACAGGATTATTTACTATTACGGGAAGTGGATAAAATAATCAATAAAACGTGGAATCTTAAACTGAAGAACATAATGTTTATTTATTTTATAACACTACTAGCCTTCAATACAACCATGTTCTCTTTGGTGAAGAGTAATATTATTGATAAATTAAAGCAATTAGGTAACATAATTCGTGGAAATAAATACAAATAAAATGATGACTGATGAGGGAACACAAATCCAATAAATACAAATAGAAGAAAAATATACTGCACTTCCATTTTTAACATATTTTAATATTAATCAAACACTCTAATATGATGATGATGATAATAATAATAATAATAATAATAATAGTTCATTAGGTCTACTTGACAGGTCATATAATAGGATGAACTCCTCTTCAATACTAGAGGCCTTTCAGCCCGCCTTGGGGATAAGGAAATAATCTGTCCTGCGGCAGAAAATATTTAAATACAACAGTACCTACGTTGTTGTCTGCTAGAATTAAGTAAAACACGTGAACTCTGAACGTTTGAACTGACCGGTAACGGCTACGGTTAACCGAGTAACTCCGGTGCTCCGCTGCCAAGCACATAAACCGATAGAACCGAGTAACTCAACAGTTCTACTCGCTCCGTCCCCAGCTCTAGTCCTGATATTTGCACTTGATAGCAAATATATTTTTAAGCATCATAAAATGTCCAGTACATTAACAATTTCACCTCAAATAGTGATCAGATATCTTTTTTACTTAGTTATTTAACAACACTGTATCAACTACTGGGTTATTTAGCGTCGATGAAATTGGTGATAGAGAGATGAGGCCGAGAATTTGCCGTGGATTATTTGACATTCGCCTTACGACTGGGGAAAACCTCGGGAAAAATAACCATGTAATCAGCCTAAGCAGGACTCGAACACACGCCCGAGCGCAACTCCGAATCAGCAGGCAAACACGCTACCGACTGAACTACGCCGGTGGCTTCAGACAAATTTTAAAATTACTTAATGTAGTTTTTGTACTGTAACTTTATGTTTTATATCTATAGAACTTGCCTTGTTGGAAGGCGCTAGAATAGTGATGGCACCTTGGTTTGTATTTGCCAACCATTGGCTCAAACCAGCAGTTTCCTGAAGTTCCAAAAATGCTCCAGCGTCCAACATCTCTGCCATTTCTTCTAAGGACATTTGTGGTTTCACTAGGCGAAAGAAAACGTTATTGTGTAAAAGGATAATACTTATTTAACATGTTATTCGAAACAGTTGCTTTAAAAGCAACTTCTCTATCGTAACAGATACAAGCAGCCAATACAAAGACCGTTAACCAGTGGAATCAACTACATGCTTTACAGAATCAAAGTTTGTAAACTAATTAAAATATGTAATATTCAGTATTTTAGTTGACATAAAGCATGAAAGCTAGATAGGCTACATATCTATAAAATAAGATAAACATATATAGAACCATCATCAAACCTATTTGGTATATGGCAGTGAAACTTGGACTCTCTCTGGAAAAGTTAAATAAATAATCTATGCTATGGAACAGGAAGGTATTCAGGAAGATTTATGGTCTTTTCTAATGGTGTTTGGGTATCCGAACTAATTTGAAGATTCAAAATATTTACACAGACACATAGATATCATCACCGATATTAAACTCAAAAGATTAAAATGACTGGCCATGTGGTCAGGATAAAAGAAAGTGCTACACTGAAGCTTCTTTGGACACTAAAATAACTGGACCAAGGAAAAAAAGCTGGAAGACCTAAACTACTTTGGTTTTATGTCCAAAATGACAAATGGAAAATGGGGCTAAAAGACTGAGATTGAATGCACAGAGTCGGTTTGATAGGAAAGTTGTCATTAGGAAGGCTAAGGTTATACTGAGAGGACCATAGTGCTAGAAAAAGAAGTTGACATGAAGTCCTTAGAATTAAGTGTATTATTGCTAGCTATGATATCAGACTTTCCAATACGCATTTTCTATTTTAAATCAAGTACTCACCTAATGGGCAGCCTTTTTCTCCTGGTACCATTCCGTAACCTTCACAGCATTGAAACTTCACGACTCTGTCAGAAAGTAAGACTTGTGATAAATTTTTGATTTGATATTCTTGAATAACAATACCATTGAGTGTACATTTTTTCTATTTTCTACAGACTATAGACAGCAATAGTTTTCACAGAAAAGAAGGCAAATTAATAACAAAGATATACCATGTACAACAAACACAAAATATCTCGGAATAAAACTTGATAGAAGATTAACATGGCAGTGACATATCAGTTATACAGGGACATCATTTTATTTTTACTAACATTTTTAATATTAACCTGGCTATACCTCTGGATCAACGCCGTTTGCTACCCCCTTCCACGACTGGAGTTCGATGATACTGTCGTAATATACAAACAAATCACTTTACTAGGTATAGGAGGGAAGAAAACTAGTTCATCCATTTACGTAAACTAGGAAATATCGCGATTTTGAGTTTGATAATTTTCATTAGGTTTTTGTTTAATCAAAATACAGTACAGTATTAACAATGAGTGTTTTTACTCACGAACTGAGCTGTCCATGCGGACGTATTCATTATGCAGTGTATATTATACTGTCTACAACACATTAGCGTACAATATAGAGAATGAATTGAAATTGGAAAATAATCATAATATGGATATTTAAACACATTTTTGAAAATGGTGGCCGTTCATTTCGATACAGGCTTCAGTTCTAATGTGCATATTATCGCATTATAGACTATTGTACCTAATCCCAATTACCAGTTTCGTCCTTCGTACTAGTAACTCATGTTGAAATAATTCTGTACCTACTCTATAAAAGAGTAGGCCTACCTTACGTACTGTAAATTCAGTCTTCACTTCTGCCCGATCCGAAAAGATAACATTACTCAGACATGCTATCTAATGTTCGTCCAAGTGGTTATGTCGTAGGGTCGTAGAAAGGGAGGAAATCACGTGACAGTTAATTACTTAACGAAGTAGTATAATATTATGTAGACGTCCAATTCCTAACAGAAATTAATGTTCTCGGAAAAGAGCTAAGACAGCCCAGCCACTAGCTGGCGAATAAAAGCTGGTGGGGGAAACCGGGATACGACGTAGGCAAATGGACGACAGTACTTGTGCGAAAATGATTCAATATTGAAAGCTCTTTCGTCACTGGAAAACGCGAACATATTTTTGGAACGTACTGTTTACAATGACCGTAAGGCTACTATGACTGTATATGCGGTCTTGGATCTGTGTGGAGGACGGTCGAACTTCATTAGTAGAAGGGGTGGGAGTTAAGTACATATAAAAACTCAGGTACAATAAAAATAAAAGTAAAAATAAAATGATGTCCCTGTATAAGGTAGAGAACATTACAAAGAATATATCAATTGTATCCCTTGCTTTCTTCTCCGGTTCTGAAACTTCAAAAGAAAATTCAATTGTACAAATATCTCATTCTTTCAGTAATGCTTTATGCAGCACCTGCGTGGGGATCTGCAGCAAAGACATATCTCCAAAGACTACAAATTCTTCAAAATAAAGTTGGCAGAATAATTTATGAAGCAGATTGCGACATTCATATTGTTCAGTTACATTAAGATCTTGTCTTAAGTATATCACACAAGAGATTCAACAGACGGCCAGCACTTTCTACCTTCAAACTAGTGAAAACATCAGTCCAATTATCTCAAATTTAGGACACTACGATCCTCAAAATTTCAAGTACAAAATGCCTAAACAAATTTTAATAACAACTCCGTGAATAAATAAAAACACCTGGTACCATGACCACTTCATCGGATTACCGTGGAAACGCAAAGGAAAAACAAAATAACAACTTTTGACCTAATTAAAATCCACAAACACAATTTGATGAAGTGGCATGCCAGTACTTACGTTCTAACGCCACAAAGGGAACCTCCAATCCAAGCTTTGCTGTAACTGAGATCTTGCTTCGGAATTTCTTCATAAGCGCACACATTTGGCCTGTAACAATTCAAAGTTTCACATAAAGACATATTTAGATTAGCACTCCTTAGTATTAGGGTGCGAATTAACGGGGAGATAGTGGGGATTTCCTTCTCTGTTGGAAAGTTATCCCCCTCTCATAAATTCATAATAACATCCCTGCCAGGGATAACTTCTATCCCCTCAAAAATATAATTATCATTACTTTATTATTGTTACTTTCAATGTTTACATTTCATCACAGTAATGTCAATAACAGCAATAATAATAATAATAATAATAATAATAATAATAATAATAATAATAATAATAATAATAATAATAAATAATAATAATAAAGGGAGTTAAGCAGGATTTAAGCCACAGTCGCATTTGTCCCATTTTGCTATTCGACTTCTAAAAATGCGACAACCACATTGGACTTCAGAAACGAAGATGCCAATGGAGAAAATGAATTCAGAGATGAGTTTGAACTAATCTGAACTTAAATGAAATGCTAATGGCACGGGCAATGTTCGAGAAGGTATTGAACAATAGATGTTCAGGAATGGATTTCAAAGAGTTGATACAATTCATGCAAGTTAACAATTTATTCTAATTGATTTATACAATTCCATCGCATATTGCAAATTGTGAGCTCGGATTTATAGTCGCGACGCTATTATTTCCGGCGTGACTCCGCCTCTTTGCTTACATCTTAGGAAGTGAAGGCTCTATAAAGTCTAGGTAGGTAGTATCGTTCGCCATTTTTGTTCTTTCGTTGCCGAGCTAGCAGGTGAGGAATCTATTTGCCACACCGTTAAACATTATCATGTCGTAGCTCCTATGATAATAAACCAAACGCACTGTAATTCAGCAAATAATTGAGCGGTAAATAACGTCCTCGTGTGTTTTCTGCTAACGCCAACGAAAGAACAAAAATGGCGGGCCATTATATTAAGTATTTATCGAACCTTAGGGAATGCATAACGTCATCATCAGCGAATCACAAGAAGCACATGTTTAAATGTAGCCGACCTGGAACATGATTGGCTGCCGGAAATAAGAGCGACGGGACTATAGTTGCATGAATCTTGTAAAAACTGTAATTAGAAACCGCCTTTCAATAAAAAGAGTAAGCACTCTGCTAACAATAAATATTGAAGAGTCTACTAGTAAAGAATTTCAATGTTCAGAGTGCCCATAAGATAATGTATTTTAATGTGATGTAAATTCAACAGTAATTGATTCTAAACATACCTACATGATTTACTTACATAAGTATATCTAGAGTGTGGTAAGATGGATTGAAAGTAATAAAACTCGAAGAAACAAATTACACAACTTTTTGTTTCTGTAAAACTTATTAAATTTATCTTTTGTGTATAGGTACTTACAAAATTGCACAAGCTTTTCGCAATTTGCACAAATATAATTTTTCATTTGTGCATTTTTGCGACAATTGTTCATTTTCTAGCTTAAATCGTTGAGTTAAGTCATAAAAAGTGTTTAGAGATAAATGAAAATTAAACCTAGGAACCTTACTACAAATAACTTTTTTTCTACACGCAAATAAAACACATCAAATGCTAATATTCTTTTGTTTTTTCAACACCCACTTGTAGAACTTAAATTGTGTATTAAACTGCGGAACAAAATTCAATTGTACAGAAAATGACATAACCCTCTTTATCCTAACACCATCGAAGTTTCGATTTCATTGTAATCGTGTGTGTTTTTTTGTTTTTAAATAAAGACCTATTAATTTCTTACAAATATTATTACATTTCATATGCGTAATTCCCGGATAAATTGACTTATACGACTCTGCACCAGATAATGCATAGGAACAAAATCCATCCAATAGTTCATTTAAGTAGACTATTACACTTTTACTACGTCATACTACTTTTGACCAATAAAACGGTACGAAAGGACGTCTTGCAAACCAATCATGGCTGCTTATCACACAATTTTCTCGCTTCCCTAGCATTTGTTTAATTTTCTCGCTTCCTAGAATTTGTTTGTTTTTATCACTACCCTAGCATTTGTTTCTTTGTTTGCCAACATTTCAAACTGCAAATTCTTTACGATACTATAAAACATGCTTTGCGTTCGTCATTTATTTACAGCATAGACAGTCAACTGAAAATGGCGGCTCCGTTCAAACGTTCTGTGAAGCTAACATTAGTGAAATAGAATTTCAGTAAGTCAATTAATATTTTATTGTATTAGAGTACTTTATTTCTTCTAATCTTTATATACTTTTTCTAATCGTGTAATACTATACCATATATAATATTGAATGGGATTATTGTTAAATACAGTGAAACAGTTAAAAATCTTGGCATTTTTATGGATAGCGATCTAAATTGGAACACTCAAGTAACACACATTTGCAAAAAAATATTTTCTCAACTTCACTCCTTGTTCCATGTGAAAGAATTTCTACCTTTAGTCTAAAAAGAATCTTATTCAGACGCTTGTAATGCCCCATTTTCATTATTGCGATTCCTTGCTAACTAATGTAAGTTCACTCTTAGCTGAGAGACTACAACGTGTTCATAATGAGTGCATACGATTCATCTGCAATACTCGTAAATTTGACCATATAACGCCTTCCCTCCAGTTATTTTCATGGGTGCATCTGAAGGAACGAAGAACAATACATTCACTGTCTCTTCTGTTTAGAATCATGCATACTTCTACTCCGAATTATCTGTTATCGCGCTTTCAATTTCTTACAACTCTTCGAAACCGACATCAAGCACTTTTTCTATCCCTCATCATAGAATGTCTTTATACTCATCGTCCTATACTGTAGAAATACCTCGCCTCTGGAATTCGTTACCTAATGACGTCAGAGACTGCCGGACTTCATCACAATTCAAAATTAAATTGGAAAATTTTGTCTTAGTTAATGTTTTTAGGTATTGCTAGAAGTATTGATTTGTGTTTTTTTCTTTTTCTCTTT
The DNA here is from genome assembly GCA_025594305.2 of Periplaneta americana. NCBI lineage: Eukaryota > Metazoa > Arthropoda > Insecta > Blattodea > Blattidae > Periplaneta > Periplaneta americana. Next base: position 160,989,190 of record JAJSOF020000009.1, on the reverse strand, counting down.
TAATCTAGATTAAAATTGCAAGTTTCTTGTTCATGTTAGTTAATTAGTTAGGATACAATTAAATGATAATCACTCATTTAAAGTTTGTGTGACTGCAACCTGTGTATATTTTTGTGTGGCTTTACTTTGTTTATAGTGTTTTTTTCTCTCTTTATTTCTTGTGTAGCTTTATTTTGTATATGGACCAATGGCGGGCTTATGTGAGGGCGGCAATGAACCTCCGGGTTCCTTAAAAGCCAGTAAGTAAATAAGTATGGTGTATTTTTTTCTGTTTAATTCTATTATTGTATTTGTATTCCTGGTGTTGTGGAAGAGAAGGCCTGATGGCCTTAACTACACCAGAATAAATAAATAAATAAGTAAATAAATAAATAAATAAATAAATAATAGTTAATTAAATCCCACTCGAGTTTTGATTTCCTCTAGATAAATCAAAATCTCTAGTAAGATTGCTGTTGATAAACTATTGGTAGACAGACAGACAGATAGATAGACAGACAGACAGAACGTCCGAATCCCATTTTTGGCATGAATTATATTGAAAATGTGTATTTCTGCGAAATTTTGAAATCGATTTTTACAGCATCAATGGTTTCAAAGCAAGTACGCACACGCATAGATGCGTACACGTATGTTCTTTTGCAGCACGCACACACACTGAGAAACTCTTGAGTAAACAAGAATGACCTCTTTGTTACATGAGGCTAATGAGTGACCTTGCCCTTGTAAACATCTGCGACAAGCACTGATTGGACAACCACATGCAACCATAAACCTACCATATCCATAAAACTTCGCATCTTTTTTGTTTCGTGGAGTTATATAATGCGTGCTCATAAGTATCACCAAATGTCTGAGAAACTCATCAGATGTGAGATATAGCATGCACGTGTAGTAATAACACTTAAATTCCAACATTCTTCAATTATCGCAAGTGCAGCTTGAGATTTTGTTCTTTTGACACAGTTCTTCTTGATGTGATTTCCAGATGTTCTTTTGGCCTTGGCTATTTATTAAAATGTATAGCTTCTGTTAAATGCATGGTAACAACGACATCAGTGATTCTCAATAGAGCTGAAGGAGGAGAAATATAGCACACAGAGAACAACACATCATTTTTATCAGTGTGTAGTGATTTTCAGATTAAATATAGTTGTTTTCCTCATATTAATAAAAGAATTTCACTATTATTCACACGGTTAGCATATCTGACTGTGAAATAAGCGGGCACGTTTTTTAGTAGTTTATTTTACGATACTTTATCAACTGCTGTGATTATCTAGTTGAAGGTGATAATGCCAGCGAAATGAGTCCAGAGTCCAGCGCCGAAAGTTACCCAGCATTTTCTCTTAATGGGTTGAGGGAAAACCCCGGAAAAACCTCAATCAGGTAACTTATCCCAACCAGGAGTTGAAACCGGGCCTGCTCGTTTCACAGTCAGGCATGGTAACCGTTACTTCACAGCGGTGGATGCCCGGGTTCAAAGCCTGGTTGGTATAAGTTACATGGTTGAGATTTTTTCCGAGGTTTTCCTTATTACCTCTCCATCATTTCTTTACATGCAATTATTATCATTATACATCTTGATTACACAACTTTTAACACTATCACTTCGGAATATGTATGATAAGAACTTTCTTGTGTTAAATTTTAACGTACCTTGTTAACATGTTTCGACCTATTTTCGGTCATCTTCGGAATTGGTCGTTGCTGGTCTTGGCGCCTCTTGTTTCCTGTGTGGGTGCGTTCGTAGTGTAGAGTCAAGGGGTGTATGTGTTTTGAAATTGAGTTGTGTGTTGAGAATATCGTTGGGGTGTGTTTTCGTGTGTCTGTATATTTCATATTGTTCTAGTGTGTTGAGTTTCTGGCTTTTATTATCATTACCATAGCCTGGAGTAAGTTCACAATGCAGGGTGTTGCATTCGTATAATACCGCGGCCGTTCGGCGACAAATATCATTCACAGATCAGGAGTAAGCCTAAACCTCAGACTGAGGTGCAAGCCTTCGGTTCCCTCCTCGGTCAAAAAAATCATAATTATTAATTAAACAGATAATACTACATGTTGTTTAATCAACTATTCGAAAACAGGTTTGACCCTCATATAAGTGACACCAATACGGCATCACTCATGAGACAACTAAGTCAGGAGATAATGGGTGTAGAGCCAACGGCGTGCCTCAGTCGGTTAAGGGTCTTGCCTGCCGGTCTGAAGTTGCGCTCGGGAGCGGGTTCGATTCCCGCTTGGACTGATTACCTGGTTGGTTTTTTTCCGAGGTTTTCCCGAACCGTAAGGTGAATACCAGGCAATCTATGGCGAATCCTCGACCTCATCTCGCCAAATACCATCTCGCTATCACCAATCTCATAGACGCTAAATAACCTAGTGGTTGATACTTACTTACTTACTGGCTTTTAAGGAACCCGGAGGTTCATTGCCGCCCTCACATAAGCCGCCATAGGTCCCTATCCTGAGCAAGATTAATCCATTCTCTATCATCATATCCCACCTCCCTCAAATCCATTTTAATATTATCTTCCCATCTACGTCTCGGTCTCCCGAAAGGTCTTTTTCCCTCCGGCCTTCCAACAAACATTCTATATGCATATGTAGCCCATACGTGCTACATGCCCTGCCCATCTCAAACGTCTGGATTTAATGTTCCTAATTATGTCAGGTGAGGAATACAATGCGTGCAGTTCTATGTTGTGTAACTTTCTCCATTCTCCTATAATTTCATCCCTCTTACCCCAAATATTTTCCTAAGCACTTTATTCTCAAACACCCTTAACCTATGTTCCTCTCTCAAAGTGAGAGTCCAAGTTTCACAACCATAAAGAACAATCGGTAATGTAATTGTTTTAACTTTCACATTTTTTTGACAGCATTCTGGATGATAAAAGCTTCTCAACCGAATAATAACAGGCATTTCCCATATTTATTCTGCGTTTAATTTCCTTCAGAGTATCATTTATATTTGTTACTGTTGCTCCCAGGTATTTGAATTTTTCCACCTCTTCAAAGGAGAAACTTACAATTTGTATATTTCCATTTGGTACAATATTCCCGTCACGAGACATAATCATATACTTAGTCTTTTCGGGATTTACTTCCAAACCTATCTCTTTACTTGCTTCAAGTAAAATTCCCGTATTTTCCCTAATCGTTTGTGGATTTTCTCCTAACGTATTCACGTCATCCGCCGTAATTGATACAATGTCGTTAAATAACCAACTAAAAATAAATTGGATATGGTGGTCAGTTCATTTTCCCCTCCATTGCATACATCGCTGACTAGATATATATTAAACTAATTAGACTTCAGATGCATACAAACAATTGTTCTTCCTCTGACACAATCGTCAAGTGAAATGTACTGCCTGGTAATAGATGTACAGCCTTAGACACAAAAAATGACATCTCCTGCAAGTGTGAATTTGTCCACTTCGGGCAGCGCCTGGGTCACATGACTAAGGAAAGAATGTTTATTTTGCACCCAATTTACTCCTTGAATATACCTTTGTTATGGATTATTTATAACATTTGATCTATAACTAGACAGAAAAAGCAACAAACAAAACAAACGAAAAACAGAGCGGAGTCATCTATAAGAAATTCAGTAATTTTTTTGTCTAAGCAAATGTTCTGATGGGGGCAGATAAAAAAGTTTATTTTTTTCTTCCACCATGTTAATAATGTCAAAAGAAGTGCTTATACAAATTTTGGCCACTCGACCGCAATTACGAGGCCGTCCAGAAAGTGATTTTCCCTGGGGCCGTTTATAGAAAAAAGCATAATTGCATGGAAATATTTATTCAAACAGATACAGCAATTGTTGCGCTATTTGTCAACATATCCCCCACTGGAATTGAGACATTTGTCATACCATGGGATCAATTTTTGTGTCGTAGAAGTCAGCCGCCTCAGATCGGAACCAGCGTTTGCACCTCTCTCTATCGATCCCATGACATGAGAAATGTCTCAATTCCGATGGAAAATATGTCGAAAAATAGTTCAACAATCGCTGTGTCTGTTCCAATAAATTTTGTCCGATGAATTTTTTTTTTCTGTTAACGGCCCCTGGCAAACTTATTTTTTTACGGCCCTCGTAATTGCGGTCGAGTGGCTAATAGTACATTATGCAACGAGCCTATAATGAAGGTAATTAAGAAGCGAGTATGGATATTTATGAAACGAGCGCAAGCGAGTTTCATAATTTTCATACGAGCTTCTTAATTACCATTATAGGCGAGTTTCATACGACTTTTTATGCTCGACCATATTTCTAACTTGATATTATTAATTTTCTTTGTATCTGACCTTGACCAATGTCCCGTATGTTTTGAGATGTGCCAGACGCGATTTTTTCCGAGGAACAGATGTTCACATTGACCTTGCTAGGCCATAAGAACCTACAGAGATAAAATTGAAATTAAATTAGACATTGAAAAACGAGATGACAAATTGAATTTATTTGAATATTATTTACAATTAACGCTAATTATTATAGTAACAAAACATAACCTTCTGCGACAGTATTGGATTTCCAGCCTCCGTGACTTTTCGTTAATTCTCTTTCGATTGCATATCCGAGAATAATCGATACTAGCTGTTTTATAACGGTAGAAAGCTGACCTGTCATTGGCTGAACAGTTGTAACCTGAGTCGTCATTGGCTGAAAGACCTGACCTTTAATGAGTAGGTGTACTTTAATGACATGCATTAAAGGTCTGCTACCAGGTGTATAATTACTACATTTCGGCATGGTCGAGCATAAAATTTGTAAAAGCACTTCTTTTGATATTATTAACATGGTGCCTCCATCAGAACGTTTGCTTGTAAGACTGTACATATCGGCCAGAACTTCAACCAGAGGTTATACTTCATGTTATTAAACAATATTTTTGAACAACGTTTAGGTGAATACGACGATTGTACGATTCGTTTAACACTAGGAGTCTGGGACAAAGAAAACACTACGGTACGTTCTTTACGTCGTTGTAACTCGTGTTGAGAGTACTAAATGTTTTACAATTTTAGTTAAATAGCAAACTAGCACTACATTAATATTTTAATAAAATTAAATACATCATCATCATTATCATCATCATCATCATCATCATCGTCCTTGAAGGTATTAGGCCTAGTGGCCTGTTACGGTCTCCGTCCATCTTTTCAGGGAGCGTCCCAAAGATCGTCTTCCATGTGGTATATAGCGGAGAATTTGTCTTGGGAGTCTGGAACGGTCCATCCTATTGACATGGTTAAGCCATTTTTGTCTATAGTGGTTGAGACGTTCATAAATAGGTGTAATTTTCAATTCTTTTGTAATTAGTTCATTCCTTTTGTGGTCAAGCAAGCTGTAGCCGGGAGTCCTCCTTAGAAATCTCATTCCCGCAGTTGTTAGGCGTTGAACATCTGAGTTTCGGACATCCAGGCCTCACTACCATGCATGAGGACAGGTCTTGCTAGAACTTTATATGATTGTAACCTGGTATGTTTTTGGGTTTTCGTGGTTGTGAAAACCTGGTTGATGGTTCTTAAGGCTCCATTAAAATGTTGAATATTTTCAGATATATCAGTAACAGGTAAATATGTCAAATTATAACATAAATATTTAAATGAGTTTACCTGTTCTAACGTATGGGTTCCAATGCAAATTTTACTCCTAACTGGCTGCTTACCTTGGAACGCCATAATTTTTGTTTTGTTTGGGGAAATTTTCATATTGAAATTTTGTGCTATTATATTCAGGTGATGTATTGAGTATTGCAGCTCGTCTTCATTTGTAGCAAAAAGAATCTGATCGTCTGCATATAATAATGTATCTAGAGTACAATTTCGGAAGAGCGAATGTCTGATGATGGAGTTGATGTATATATTGAATAAAAGTGGTGAGAGGGGGCATCCTTGAACTCCACAGTTTATCGGTCTCCATTCGGTATGTTCTGATCCAATAGTAATTTTGATAATATTGTGATCATATAATTAGTAAATTATTCTTATAATTGCGTTTGGAACTGAATCATCTGCCAAAATTTGAAAGAGCTTATTTCTGTCAACACGGTCGAAAGCTTTTTCGTAATCAATAAAAGCCAAGTGAGTTTCTTTATTAAATACATTAAATGCGTAACATGTACGTGTACAGGCGTCTGTTACGACTACAACCATATTACAGCTGTAATCATGTAATGAATATTGCTATTTTAATTAAACCATTAACAACTTTTGTCCACACTTGCACAGACTTGGTTTCAGCACTATAATGTTTGTGGACTGCATAATACAAGTGGACGTTCCCAACCATGCTGAATTTAAATCTTATGGATGTCAATACGAGTTAATGTTAATAAAGATGAACTGCCATAAAGACTGTAGCAAGGAAAAAAACGATTCCTTCAATTAAATTGTAAAGCATTTGATATCATTCGGTGTAGTTATCACTCTTGCTGAGTAATGCTGAATCAACTAGCATGTTATTCACACTATAAAAACGTTCGACAAAGTTTAACACGGAATGACCTGACTGCCGAACGTGTTGTGATTTATAAAACGAATTGTTATTCTATGCAAGACACTTAAATAAAAAGGACACTTCTGTGTGGAATGTGCAATGTATTTTTCTCTTCTTATACAATACTTTATTTTTGAAGAGTCAGAAGTTTGTTAAAGCCTTTTTTTTTTAAAAGGGTTATTTAACGACGCTGTATCAACTACTAGCTTATTTAGCGTCGATGAGATTGGTGATAGCGAGATAGTATTTTGCGAGATGAGGCCGAGGATTCGCCATATGGTTGGAGAAAACCTCGGAAAAAACCCAACCAGGTAATCAGCCCAAGCGGGGATCGAACCCGCGCCCGAGCGCAACTTCAGACCGGCAAGTAAGCGCCTTAACCGACTGAGCCACGCCGGTGGCTTTTTCTGGTTTGCACACAGTCCAAAATTAAGATATTTTACTTTTTAAATACTTGTCAATTTACATTAAGTAGTTGTAAAAGTATATTGTAATAATTTATAATACTATTTCCTTACTTACTAATGTCAGAATTTGAAAGTAGTATAAATGTCAAAATTATATTGGAGGTTTGTTACAGTCATAAGTAGAGACCGGATTTTAAAGGGGAAATTTTTTAATAAAAAAGACAAAAAATGGAAAGTTATAGCCAAAAAAGACTATATTACTCCCAAAACACACTCCAGCACATTTGTGGATATATATGGCACACACAATCTTACATTTATCTCTTCACAACATAAGGAAACTGTTGTCTTTGATATAGTCAAAAAGGACTACATTACTCCCTCATAAGGCTGATATTTTGATTGAAAACACACTTCAGCACATTCATGGATACACTTAGCACACATAAGCTTATATTTATCGCTTCACAACATAAGGAAAGTGTTGTATTTGATCACATTCAACATTTCAATAAGTTTCAATATGATTCTGTCTCTTTGAATGCAGAATGTCTTTATAAATAGAAAATGACCGCTCAACATCAACTGAAACCAGAGGTGAAAATTTTCTTTTTATCCTGAACTCTAAATCAGCACACTTCATTTGTTTTTCAATGTCTGGAATCAGAAGAAGAACGGTATTTATTTTCGCTTACTCTGGAAGTTATATGCCTATCGGAAAAAATATAGGAAAATTATCTAAATGTTTACGATATTCTATCAAAAAAGAACCAAAATAAGAGATGTTTTTAAAAAAGAGGGAAAAAGGGAATATGGACTAAAAAGGTGGGAAGGGAAGTCAAAACCACATAATTTGGTCGGTGGAAGATAGTTTTGGACATCTTAATTAATTACTTCAGGTTTCGTGTTGAAATAAAAAAAAAAGATTTCCTTTAAAATCTGGTCTCTAGTCATAAGACTCAGAACTTCTCTGAACTTCTAAGGTGTTCCTTCAGTGGTCCACCGTCATATTCTTCCAACCGAGCAGAAATTTATCTTAAAAAGGAGTCCCATTCCTGGTCATAGCTGGACTTCAAAATAATTCGCAACGCAAATTATACATATTTCTGTATACGATAATTAACTTCTCTTAGCTAAAGTTTATCATCGATATTAATTAATCCGTCTCATTTTCCAGTTTTTATACATAATTTTAAAAATCACGAAGAAAGTCGTAAGATAATTATTTAACGTGAGAGCCATTGTGTGTCTTAGATCTGAAATAAATTAATTTTTAATAATAGGCTAATGAATATAATCCATCCCCGGATAAACTGATTTACACACTTTGCGGCAAAAAGAATGGGCTGACTCTTGGTCGTTAGAAATGCCAAGTTCTACCGCGCGGTTCACATGTGTAAACGCACTGCAGTTGAAGGCATTGCTGTGATGTTTGTTCATTGAAAGTCGTCCGTCCACAATGTAGTCAACCTTACCAGGAGTGTGTGGCGTAGAGGTAACATCTGAACTTTCCATACTATAGGTTGTGAGTTTTTCTCCCGGTAGCGTAGCTATTTTTTTATTTAAGTTTTAATTGCTTTATTTTAAATGATATTTGTTAATAAACTTCGTTATGCTTGTCTTGTAAAAATATTATTGGCCATCACAAGTGGACTATTAATACAAGACTTGGTCTGTATGACACAAGGTGAAATAATTGTTTTAACTCATAAAGAAACACATCAAATATAAATAAATGAACAAATGAATAAAAGAATAAATGAGTAAATAAATAAATAAAATAAGAAATAAATAAGTAAATAAATCAGTGAATAAATAAATAAAATAAGTAAATAAATAAAATAAGTGAATAAGTAAATAAATAAATAAATAAGTAAATACATAAATAAAATAAGTAAATAAATAAATCAGTAAATAAATAAATAAGTGAATAAGTAAATAAAATAAGTAAATAAATAAAATAAGTGAATAAATAAATAAATCAGTGAATGAATAAATAAAATAAGTCAATAAGTAAATAAATAAATAAATAAATAAATAAGTAAATAAATAAATAAGTGAATAAACAATGGTCTGTCACTGGTTTGTTGTTTGGCAGTAGAGGTTCAATTACAAAATTCACATAGAATTATCTTAAGGAACTTCACATTCCTTTTGATTATGTAATGTCTATTCTTATAAATATTATCAAGGATTCTCTTCAAATATTACATCATCATCTCTATTTCAATTAATCAACTTATATTTGCCTTCAACCATTAACTTTCTTTTTTCTTTAATGTATCACATCACATTATATTGTACATGTTTCTTGTATTCAGGACCCTTGTGGTCACTCAAAATTCTTTGAGCTGATGTCTATAATTTAGAAATTTATAAAAATTTATTATAATAATAAATCAGTAAATAAATAAAATAAGTAAATAAATAAAATTAATGAATCAGTAAATAAGTAATTAAATAAATAAAATGAATAAATAAATAAATAAAATAAGTGAATAAGTAAATAAATAAATAAATAAAAAATAAATAAATAAATCAGTAAATAAATAAAATAAGTAAATAAATAAATAAATCAGTGAATAAATAAATAAAGTTAGTAAACAAGTAAATAAATAGATAAAATAAGTAAATAAATAAAATAAGTGAATAAGTAAGTAAATAAATAAATAAATAAATAAATAAACAGGTAAATAAATAAACGAGCATTATGTACTGGAATTTATAAATTATCGGCGGTCCATTCTTTTTTCCGCGAAGCGTACAGTCTTAGAAAAAAGTTTTGTCGCACAGATAGACTAATTTATGTAAGTTCCAGAAAGGAGGCAATGCGCATGATCAAAGGACGAGCGACCTGGTTCACAAGGGGACTAGTTGAGGCAATAAAATTAGTTTTGTTTCGTTGTATGTCTGATCATGCGCACTGCCTCCTTCCTGAGACTTATAAAGTAGCCTATCTGTGCGACAAAACTTTTTTCTAAGATTGTAGATACTGAATATGAACGAAGTCCGACCAGTAGTTTAGAAGAAATCGTTGTACACAAGTGGACAAATAGACAGACAGATTGGCATGCCCAAAAGCACGTTTTCGGTGTCACGGATGTTGAAAACGCTTATTTCCGCGAAAACCTCGAAATCTATTTTTGCAGCATCACAAACCTTTATCTAATGAGAAAATATTTATAGTCATGTTGCTTAAACAAACGCCCTTAGATAAGTTGTTGGTGCACCTAACAATATTAATATCATTGTTATTTATTTATTGACATTGTTAGGTGCCCTTAATGGAGTTCAGTACCTATGGTATACAAAATGATGTCGTAGGTCTAGTAACAGACAAGAAACATTTTTTGTAAAAGTTATTTGGAACGTAGGTATACTTGTTTTACTATACTACAATTTTTGTCGAAGGACATTTTTCTTTTTCTCTTCTTACTTACGCTTTTGATCTCGATTTAAACTCCACATGCGTATAGGGGAAGTTATACTGTAATAGCCTAAAGTATATCTCTGGACCAACACTATAGTCGTGACGCTGTTATTTTCGGCGTGACTCCGCCTCTTTGCTTACGTCTAGGTAGGTAATATCGTTCGCCATTTTTGTTCTTTCATTCCCGAGCTACCATACGAGGAATCTATTCGCCAAACCGTTAAACATTATCATGTCGTAGCTCCTATGATAATAAATCAAACGCACTGTAATTCAGCAAATAATTGAGCGGCAAATAACGTCCTCGTGTGCTTTCTGCGAACGCCAACGAAAGAGCCAAAATGGCGGGCGATTATATTAAGTATTTATCCAGCCTTAAGAAATGAATAACGTCTTCATAAGCGAAACACAAGACGCACACGTTTAAATGTAGCCAACCTGTAACGCGATTGGCTGCCGGAAATTAGAGCGACGGGACTATAGAATAGGCTATCTCACATTGCAGGCCTTTCTGAATTTGTGGTCAGCACGATTAACGGCCACCGCGGAGACATGACAAGATAAATACAAACAAGGCACCATATCACTTCGTTTACCCTCACTGTGCGATATGGTGAAGAATGGGCAGAACGGAAATAACATATGTAGCCTACTTTGGTACATCATAGTAATCTCACTATGCGAACTTCAACGTGTAGGCTAATGTATACAGTAGTGGCAAAAAAACCGGACCGAGCCTTGCAGCTGATTTCAGAGCCTTGTTCACAGTGACAGCACGATAGTCTGGTAACTAAGACTTTCATGGTTCGAATCCTGCCTGGGAAGGAAACATTTTTCTTTGTTCCTTATTCAAATTTATTCCCAATAGTTTTCGATTGCAGCGATATTTTAATAATTTAATAATTTTATTTATTTATTTAATCTGACAGGATTAAGGCCGTAAGGCCTTCTCTTCCATCCTACCAGATAGCACATATAAATACAAAAAGAAATGCAAACACTGATGAAAATAATACATAATATTAAATTAAAGCCCTATAGAGGGTCAACAGGGTCAAAAGAACACTATAGAGCTCTCATCGAGCTAATACAAGAAAAAGAAAGAAAACAGAGATAGCAATGATGATAGTGATAACTGATGATAATAATAATAATAATAATAATAATAATAATAATAATAATAATAATAATAATAGTAAATACATTACATATTAATTGTCAATTTTACAACAGCATAGTTACAATATTTACTATATTATGTCATGGGTTAAGCCGAAGTTGCGCAACCTGACAGGTGTTCAACAAGCAATTCCATGAACTAGAATGTGATTTTTTAATTTAAATTAGAATTTTAATATTGTCAGACAGTCTCTGACATGGTCAGGGAGAGAGTTCCAGAGGCGTGGAATAGATATGCTGAAAGATGATGAGTAGAAGGATGTTCTGTGCAGAGGAATGGAGAGAAGGTACGTGTTCCACTTAATTAACTTATTATTCCCAGAACATGAATTTTACCAGCTTATTTTCTAATGGCTTTCGAAATGTGGGCTACGTCAGCAGTCGAAACTACAACAATTTCAATAGATTACTCGCTATCTTGTGAATGCGGGCGTGGCATGTGCAGTGGCTCATTTTGGGGACTTTGATTATTCCGTCGGTCCGGGTTTTTTGCCACTACTGTACAATGCGAGGGGATTCTTACGGACCAGTGCTTTTGCGTTAAAAATGAGTATTTTATCTGAATCAAAACTACAATGCAAATGGGATAAATTCAGTAATTTACCGTAGACCAAAATAATAAAAATTTAATATTTTCCCTCGATATAATTAGCCACATGTAGAACGCTTCCGAAGGCCATGCTGCTGGTTACTTTAGAGCAGCGGTGACCAAAGCGGGTGTCGTGATTACATCGTGTAATCACAGACATTCAAACGGGTACAAGGAGTTTCCTGTACATTGCTGTGTGTTTAGTTCACGTACACATTTGAATATTAGAATATTAATGTGTTTATAATTATATTACTTTAACAGATTTTATCCCCGTATGCCATTAAACATGTATTGTATGTGTAGAGAATGTAGAGAGTAATGATATTGCAAAATTGATTGTTCGTATCTGAAGATGTTGACACTGTTCAACGAAAACGTTTATACGTCTTGTAACTTATAATGTAAAGGTTAACACCTAACACATACACAACAGTAAAGTCAATGACTGAAACAATAAACTTTCAATATATATATATATATATATATATACTAGCCGTACTACCCGTGTGCTCCGCTGCAACCGTTAGAAATAAATATAAAGTAATTACATAATTAAAATAGGACATTTGATCCAGGGAACATTCGTGTTTGATAGAAAGACAAATCGTTTAATATGTTACTTAATTTAAATTGCATTCAAATAATTAAAATGCGATCATTTTGGCCCAGAGACACTCATTTGGTGCAATGACAATTCCTTTAACATGTTTCTTAATTTTTATTACATGCAACCGTAGTTTAATGAAGATTGACATCATTTAGATTTAATGTGTATATTTTATTTTACTTGTTATAGGTTTCCACTAAATTATGGTAATAACTTAATTTTAACCCTTGTTTTCTACGTATTCAGTAAATGGCGCTTGGCCCACTATGGTTCTGAACCCTTCAAATAACTTAAATTATGTTATATAATATTACATTACAATACATATTGTATTACATTATATTATATTATATTATATTATATCAGAAGTTACTGTAATAACATTATAGCATTATGTCCATCTAGGAAACTACACTTTCCAATGGTGAAATGATAATTAATTATACAAATCGGTTAATTTAGCTTCCGATATTACTTCATATACACACAGAAACATTCTCTGTAGGCTATCTTTCATAGCTTTCGATTGTTGCTGTCCAAGGCCCCTTATAGACGAAGTCATTTGTTTTTTAATTCATTACACGGCCTTAGATGGCAGTTATTTTAATTTTAAAACTCATTTATCTCATTAAATATCAGTCCTATCAAAATTTTTCAATGAATAAATCTTATCGGAAATTATTTTTAAAGAAACTTTTGTTATGTAACATTTTTCACAAAAATCAATAATAGGCGAGATATTTCGATTTATTTAATTCAGGCCCCCTTATAACCCCCTTTTAAATAATGTATTTTGAATGCCATATAGCCTAAAATCTAAGTTACAACGAACTTAATTTATATTCCAATTTTCATCGAAATCCGTTCAGCCATTATCGCGTGAAAAGGTAACAAACATGCAGACAGACAGACAGACAGACAGACATACAAACAAAAATTTCCAAAAAGCGATTTTCGGTTTCAGGGTGGTTAATTATATATGTTAATATGTTAGGACCAATTATTTTTGGAAAATCGAAAATTACCAGAAAAATTTCGGCTACAGATTTATTATTAGTATATATATATATATATATATATATATATATATATATATAAAATTCTTTATAAAAATTACTAGACTTGATTTTGTAACTATAAACAACATGCATGTAAATAAAATCAATTTGCATAGTCAAATGTGCCTATATTAAGGAAAACAACCATACGAGTCTATGACTGCAAAGCAAATAAGCTGTATGGGTTATTTACAGACATTTTAGTTATATCATAGAAAATATAACATTTCGTAAGTTATAGTAAAGTTGTAAGATTAATAGCAGTTTTATTGCAAATGAAAATTTGCCGCAAAATAAATACATGTTTGATTCTGATATTTAACATCCTTACCCTTGAAACTTCGCCAGTCCATCCCAGTATGCAGCTGATTTATTGTGATGTTTCACAATACAACTGTGATGTGTGATGAGCGTCGCAAGGGCCAGTAACAGAAACACAGACCTCATGGTACTGTTTCCGCTGCTACATCAGACTGGAGTGGCTAGTGGCATGAACGCAGTCCTCGTAACAGGCAGCTAGATATAGTGTAGCATGTAAGAGGGGGAACCTAAAGCAATAGGTACCTTGTAACCCTCCCAGTCCTATCCATATCTCTATCACTGTTTCCGAGTTTATTTACCTTATCATAACATGTAGAGTGCGGAAGACCTGAAAGGCCAGAATAAAGGTTCATTCACAATGAAAATTAAACATAACATAAGCGTTAACTTAAGAATGTAAACGTTACTGTAAAATCAGGAAGTCATACCATCATTCGCGATGGAAACATAAACATAACAGCAAACATACTTGGTAACCATGGAAACATAACAACGACGCCATTTCCTCATATTCTGTCGTATACTTCAACGCTCCGCGATTGTGTTCTGTTTGCAAATCACGTAAGCATAAGCATGAAAGTTTGGAGTTTGAAACTTTCATGTTAACGTCTTATTAAAAGCGTCTTTATTTTTCTGCTTTGAAACATTGAACACTTTGGCCCAGTACGTTTACTTTTATAAAGTAGTTTCGTCAAACACTAGAGTTATACATCAGTGGACTCTTAATTTCTTGCGGCGGACATGAAACTATTCGAATTCCGTGCGGGGTCATTTAGGGAGGCTCTCGAGTTCCTTGGGAATGACAACTGAATTCCTTGCCATGATTTCAAGTAACATTTTTTGCCACTATATAAACTTAGAATTGTCATCGATAAAAATCAATTAGAATTGTCATTGATAAAAATCAATTAGAATTATCATCGATAAAAATTAATTCGAATTGAAAAGGTGGATTCAAAAGTGTCCTAAGTTATTTTTTTAAGCTTTTAACTTGCTTTATTCAAGTTTTAATTTATCCTTTTCAAGTCCCTATATAACTGTGTAAGTTTATTTAACAGACTCGCCAAAGTTTTGACTTAGATCCGTTTGAAAAACATACGCAGACACTAGGGGTGTTTTATCAGTTTTTGTAATTTTTCTCGTAACTCGTCAGTGAAACATTCCTCTACGTCAGCGGTGGCGAAAATATAATCGTGCGCCGAGCCACTGTGTAACCTGCAACGTGCATAGCATCTATGGAGGGAGGCGGACACCCGAAGGGAAAGTGAAGCAACTGTTTGACTTATTAACGGATTTTCATTTTCCTTACGTCAAGCACTTAAATATAATTTTATACAGTTCAAGGCTACAAACTAATGTTTAGTACGTGTAACGAAGAAAGAAATGTACAATATCACAACCTAAAATTAACTGTCTTCAGAATGTCTCTGCGACAAAGTTTCAAAATCAGGAATTATGTCGCTTATTGCCAGTCGTTGTTGATCACGAAGGTATTTGTCTGTCAGTCGTGATCTAAATTTGGTTTTTACTATTTTAATTGTTGAAAATAATTTTTCACAAACGTAAGTTGTAGCGAACATGGCTTCAACAGAGCAAGCGAAAGAACGAAGCTTCGGATATTTATTTTTGGCAAAGATTTGAAAGTTCAACATTTGTCAAGTCCTTACATCTAGCTTTCATTTGACATCACATAGTAAATCAGTGAGTTCAAATTGAAGAGCTAACCGCATTATTCGTACATCTGCTGAAAAAGGGTCGACGTACAGAGATGGTGATGATGATGATGATGATGATGATGATGATGATAACAACAATAATAACACTTAACCTTTTAATGTTTCATCAGTAACATGTAGTATAATGCCGTGTTATGTTATACAACCGTTTTCCTCGTAATACTTGTGAACAAATCATACATTTAATATTCTCATCATATTGACAGCAAAAAAAAAAAAAAAAAAAAAAAAAAAAAAATGCGTCCTCCCATCCTACTTGGAACTTTCGTACATGGTTTCGAGAGAGACATATGCCACTCGCAGGTCAGAGACAAGTACAAATGGAACGGAGTTTGACTCCAGTGAGTGAGAGGGTGGGGGTTGGCGGAGGTTAGAAGCAAGCGAAATGCACAGCTATCACTGCGAGCCATAATGTCTCGCGAGTGACGTTCTCTCCACGGCTGCAGTAGGGCTATACATCAGTGGACTCTAATTTCTTGCGGCGGACGTGAAACTATTCGAATTCCGTGCGGGGTCATTTAGGGAGGCTCTCGAGTTCCTTGGGAATGACAACTGAATTCCTTGCCATGATTTCAAGTAACATTTTTCTTGCCACTTTACAAACTTAGAACTGTCATTGATAAAAATCAATTACAATTGTCAACGTTAAAAATTAATTCGAATTGATAAGGTGGATTCAAAAGTGTTCTAAGTCCTTTTTTTTTTTTTTTTAAAGATTTTAACTTGCTTTATTCAAGCCCTATATAAATGTGTAAGTTTATTTAACAGACTCGCCAAAGTTTTAACTTCGATCCGTTTGAAAAAACATACGCAGAGACTAGGAGTGTCACATTTATTTTATCAGTTTTTTGTAATTTTTCTCATAACTCGTCAGTTATAGACGTAAAAATTAATTCCGGAAGAAATACTTAAGGAAACGATTTCCTGAATTTATTCTATATTCATTAGTCATACGGAGTTACTGTAGGCCTATTTTCCTTCACCAGTTTTGGCCGAGGTGGAAACCAAAGCCTCTTAGCTTAATTGAAGGCCAGACTGATAGTACGGCGGTATGTATGCCTATTACAAAATCTCAAAACAGATGGAGTGTTCAGAAATAAAATCGAAACATTGATCTTATTGTGTGGCTTCTTTGGTCATTGCATTACTTCTATAAATAGATGGCGGAGATAACAATCATTAGAGAACTACGAACTGGAAACATCCTGGGTTCAATTCCAAATTTTTTCGTTGCCAAAACTTACAGAACGACTCCAGAGTTCACTCAACTTCCTGTCAAATTGCGCATCAGGTCTTTATTGGGTGTAGAAGGTCGTTGCAGTGTGATACCGACAATATTATATTCTAGGGCGGAGGTCAAGTATGCCCCCATGCTCCTTCATGATAGAGGAAAGAGAATTGGCGGGAGAAGGCTGTCAAGCAGAGAATTATAAGAGGGATGAAAAGGATGATGATGGTCTACTACTACTACTACTACTACTACTACTACTACTACTACTACTACTACTACTACGGGGAGTTGCGCTCGGGCGCGGGTTCGATTCCCGCTTGGACTGATTACCTGATTGGTTTTTTTTTCCAAGGTTTTCCCCAACCGTAACGCGAATGTCAATAATCTATGGAGAAGTCCACACCTGTGGAGTAACGGTCAGCGCGTCTGGCTGCGAAACCAGGTGGCCCGGGTTCGAATCCCGGTCGGGGCAAGTTACCTGGTTGAGGTTTTTCCGGAGTTTTCCCTCAACCCAATACGAGCAAATGCTGGGTAACTTTCGGTGCTGGACCCCGGACTCATTTCACCGGCATTATCACCTTCATATCATTCAGACGCTAAATAACCTAGATGTTGATACAGCGTCGTAAAATAACCCAATAAAATAATAATAAAAAAATCTATGGAGAATCCTAGACTTCATCTCGCCAAATGCCATCTCGCGATCTTGCTGGGATGCAAGAAAACAGACCTATACATAATGTATTCCTCCATTAGTGGACCTGTAAAGTTAGTGGATTGTCGGGTTGCAGAAGAGGAATTTAACAGGCCACTAGTTATTGGATCGTTAACCAAGCATCTTTGGATTTCACAAGTGACGCAATAGTACGTGAATGAATAAAAAGTGAACATCGGCTGCTAGACTGATGTGAGGCATTGCTTTTATTGTTGTCAAAATTTGCAATAAATTTAGACTGATACGAACCAAAAAGAAATCAGGAACAGAAGTTTTAATCAGAAAGATACATATGCCTATTTGTTGTTAAAAATAGCGCACGAGTGCGTTAATTTTATAGAAAATAAAAAGACAGTCTACAGAGCACATAACCTCGTCATCAGATAATGAACTAGAGTCTGTAATAAAGAAATAATAACCAAATATAATAACTTCGCTATTCGAAGAATTAATGAATAATACATAAATAATACATTATATTTCTATTTCAAGAGTCACTTAGTTAAATTAAAATATACTCTTTTATTTTGAAATCGACGCTGAAATATAATGCAATTTTTGTTATTATATTCATTATGCATTACTCGGAAACATTTGGTAATTTAATATTGAGGACTTTGCCGGAGGAAAGGCGGATAGACCTATACGCCCTTCTTCGGGAAAACGGCTTAAAATGTAGTGAATAATTATAGTTGCGAAATTTTGTTTTGATTGTACTGTACATACCTGCAGGACAGGGCTGCGTGTGTGTATAACATTTTATTCAGGTGCGTTTTAAAATATTAGATTGCATGTATCTCAATTCGCCATATTGACATATACGCCCTTTTTCCGGAAAACCCCTCAATTCCACCACTGACTTCTGTCCGTCCCACAAAGAACACAAAACTCGCTGCCAAACATCTTACCGGTTGTTCTTGTGCTCGGGGAAGAAAGAGAATTTGTTGTTTACATCTTCCGACCACCAATAGACTACACATGAGTGTACCATAGTTACGAAGAGAAAAATTCCAGTCTTCACTCAAGAACCTGAAAGAAATCTCACTTTCCACAAGAGTACATTTTAATACCCGTCAGTTCGGATTAGATTTACTTTTCAATCAACTTAAATTCGTCGTATTTTTAAATATCCGGTTGCAAGCTTCTAGGCTATCATGTTTGAGGGACCAAGAAGATCACTCGCAGCAAAAATTCAGCTTTGTTGCAAAATAACCTTCAGAAGATAAATATAGTTTGCGTCATCGCGTTGTGTTACAATTTCGTTCATGCAACTTAGAAGGGAAAGATTTAAGAGAAATGTCTCTTTGGTGACGTAATGACCAATTTATAGCTCCTTACATCTCGGTAACATTTGGTTCAAACTGTCGACGCGCTTTGAGACATTCATCTGTTCTAATTGGCAAGCAATGTTTTACAAGTCGGCATCTCTCTATGTTCTTCCGAAACTGCAAACGTATGTTGAAATGGAACTTTCTACAAGTATCCAATAAACTAATTAAGCCTCTGAAAAGGAACAGCTGAAGTACAGAGGCAAATTAATATAGCCAGAAAAACAAATAAAAATAATGATGATGATAATAATAATAATAATAATAATAATAATAATAATAATAATAATAATAAAAGGTAAAGGTATCCCCGTAACATACCATGAAGGCACTTGGGGGCATGGAGGTAGAGCCCCATGCTTTCCATGACCTCGGCACTAGAATGAGGTGGTGTGGTCGGCACCACGCTCTGACCGCCTTTTACCCCCAGGAAAGACCCGGTACTCAAATTTATAGGAGGCTGAGTGAACCTCGGGGCCGTTCTGAAAGTTTGGCAACGAGAAAAATCCTGTCACCACCTGGGATCGAACCCCGGACCTTTCAGTCCGGGGCCAGCTGCTCTACCAACTGAGCTACCCGGCCGCCAATAATAATAATAATAATAATAATAATAATAATAATAATAATATCCTACGTTAAACTCAAACGTTAGTATGGTATTCCAGACATTTCACAGTACGAATTTACTTTGGCTAAAGTTCATATAGCATTGCCTATGAAGCCAGCCAAGTAAACCGGAAGAAGGGATGATGATGATGATGATGATCGTAGTAGTAATAATAATAATAATAATAATAATAATAATAATAATAATAATAATAATAATAATGTTTTATTTTCGCTGGCAGAGTTAAGACCATAAGGCCTTCTCTTCCACTCAACCAGCCTTAATCAATACAATACATATTTAAATTACAAATATTAACACTACACTTAAAAGGTTCTCCAGCTATATTCTTCAGTTAAGTTTTAAAGTTTTAAAGACTAGTAGACTACATATTTATTTAAATTTAGATAAACCTATAAGGTAAAGTAGTAACTTAATTTATGAGCTAATTTAATTCAATCAATTATAATTAATTTGAGATTTGAGATAGCTAGTAAAATGATGAAAATTAATTTAATGCAAGCTTACTAGAACTATGTTACAGGGAGAAAAAAAAATATATATATAAATCTAAAATATATTTCTATAATGAGAATATTAATGTAATTGCCATTAGAGGTTTAGAGTAGTAGGTTATTTTACGACGCTGTATCAACATCTGTGGTTATTTAGCGTCTGAATGAAATGAAGGTGATGTCGGTGAAATGAGTCCGGGGTCCAGCACCGAAAGTTACCCAGCATTTGCTCATATTGAGCTGAGGAAAACCCCGGAAAAAACCTCAACCAGATAACTTGCCCCGACCGGGATTCGAATCCGGGCCACCTGGTTTCACGGCCAGACGCGCTGTTACTCCACAGGTGTGGACATGATAATGATAATAATAATAATAATAATAATAATAATAATAATAATATCCTACAGTAAATTAAATTCAAACATCAGTATACTATAGCAGAACTCTACAGCAGACCTTCAAATTCCACATTTTGGCTGAAAATTTATGTAATGTAGCTTTGCGTAGGAATGCAAGCAAATAAAGCGGAAGAGCAGATGATGATGATGATGATGATGATGATGATGATGATGATGATAATAATAATAATAATAATAATAATAATAATAATAATTACTTACTGGCTTTTAAAGAACCCGGAGGTTCATTGCCGCCCTCACATAAGCCCGCCATAGGTCCCTATCCTGAGCAAGATTAATCCATTCTCTATCATCATATCCCACCTCCCTGAAATCGATTTTAATATTATCTTCCCATCTACGTCTCGGCCTCCCCAAAGGTCTTTTTCCCTCCGGCCTCCCAACTAACACTCTATATGCATTTCTGGATTCGCCCAAACGTGCTACATGCCCTGCCCATCTCAAACGTCTGGATTTAATGTTCCTAATTATGTCAGGTGAATAATAATAATAATAATAATAATAATAATAATAATAATAATAATAATAATAATAACAATGTTAATTATTATTGTCTTATTTTTACCCCTACTTTAGGCCTACACCTTCAAAGTATTTTAATGTATTCATGTTGTTTAGCATAGCAAGGTATTTCATTATGAATTGCATCGTAGCTCGGAAATATTAAAAATTTTCAGAAAAAGTTGCATAGATCATTTTAGTCTTATTTTTACCTTTACATGACATCCACAAAATATTTACATGTACTTATGAACAGGCTTCGGTGCTGGGCACAGAAACGCATGAAGTTCACGGACGATAGTGTTGTGTTCGTCGAGTGGAGTGGGAGATGGAGCGCGCCGTTACTTCGTGTCTCAACATGTGAACAGTCCGTCACAAAATATATTTCACCCTGTACAGATTCAGTATATACAGTACATTCCTAGTGTAGGCAATAAATGTCTACCATTAAAGTATTAACGTGAGTTGTAACCTTCAATCAGGTGTACCTACGCCGAAGCCTGTTACAAGTACCGCAGCCAAGCAGCAATACACACAACGGTAATGCACATTACGGGCCCACCTGTGCTGTTGCAGTCTGGTGACTGCACACGAGTTCATGACGTCATTTATACTCGGCGTACTCTAAACCTCATACTGGTTACTCTGTGTAACCTGTGTAACATCCTATATAATTTATTACGAATATCTGCAGAACTAAACACAAAAACAACCACTGGTGAACGTTATTGAACAACTAATAACTACTTCACTGTGTTAATATTATAAATTTTGGTGGTAAATTACCTGATTGACTAGTTTCGACGTGGTTTGCGTCATCCTCTGAATCCCAGTCATAGGATTCGGAGGATTACGCAAACTACGTTGAAACTAGTCATTTATATTTATAATATTAACACAGTAAAGTAGTTATTAGTTATTGAATAACGTTCATCAGTGATTATATAAAGAGTATTCAAGACACTGCCTACTGGATCGCATCCTATAGCTGCGTAAACTGCCTGATCAACCAAAGTTATTTTACCGCTAGGTGGCAGGCAGTGCCCACCGCTATTAACATTATCAGTATATGCAAAGTCATTACCTGCCACCTAGCGGCTTCTCGCGCATAACCGTTGATTGGGCAGGCAGTATAAGCAGCCATAGGATGTGATCCAGCAGGCAGTGATCCAAGAAAAAAGACAAAAGCAACCACACCAGGAAAAAAAAAAAGAGTTACTTTTACAAAGAATTTCAAATTTTAGATAATATACCCGTATTTCTTAAAAGCTTAACACTGATAACTCTTATTATGTAACTTTTGAATTAATTACTTGTAATTAATGACCCTTAAAACAAAGAAAATGAAAAAGAAAGTGTTTCATGTCTTTTAGACTGTTGTTATACAGCTAGAATCACTCAATGAGTCATCACTCATTATTAATTCACTACTATTATTATAGTAGCAGATAAAAACAGTTGACATATGAAGTCTGAATTATACAGTAAGAAGTGTAACATAATAATCATTAAAAAGACGACTCTAAGTAAGAAATGGGATATGAACCGTTTGACTAATGACAACAATCTTGCAATATGTATCTTGTCACTGATTTGTTACTGACGCATCAATCTCACTAATAAGGAACAACGACTGTGACAATTGTTGCTGTTATATTTTTTTTTCATTTTTTTAATCAAATACACCAGTGGCGGCTCCTGCATATTTTTTAAGAGGAGGAAAGAAGTTAACAGCGCAAAATGACACCTTCTTGAGAGAAACATGCTACAAATTAGCCTACATGCATACATGTAACAAACAGGTAGTGTTAGGGTTGGCCTTCTCTTTCGTATAGCAATAATCTTGTAAACTGAGTTTCCTAAATTGTCCAAATATGTTTTCACTTCCATTCATTGGTGGATAATTGCATAAATTAACAATTACAAGGAAATTCACAAACTCGCAGCATTTTTAGCGCACACTACAGCATCACACGTGTTGGAAGAGATTAGCTACTAACATATAACCAGAACCATTTTACGGAAGTGGGAATGGGAAATAATCTGTTATGAAAGCGAGAACACAGCACCCACTCACATGGTCTGTGTTGCCACATGTACATTTTACAAGTTCAGTATCACATGCTTTTGAAGAAAGTCAGTTCTTGTAAAGTCATACTACCATTATTGTTCAAAGCTGCCGGTGGCCGATTAATTTTTTGTGTTAAAAATAATGTAGTTTGCAGTACTTTCAATTTAAAATATATTTGTACAAAACTGACAACTTGGCTGTTGTCCTGTCCAGTAGACAATGAATGGAAGTGAATTTCAGGGGCCATAAAGATCTGCGATACTAACGTAGAACTACTTCCTCTTTGTTTTATATAAATCTAACTTCAGCTTTCAGATATCCTCAAAAGTTTCAAACCATGAGTAGTAGCTTATATAAAATGCAATGAATAATATATTTTGATTTATAATTTAAAAAAAGTTTATATGGTGTCTTTCATAGCTTTGCGTTAAAACTGTTTTTATTGTGCCTCCTCCTAGATGTGTTATAGTCTGGTTGAATGCAGCATCGTTAGATGGCAGCGGTAGCGAGTTTGCTGCAAGACCAGTTGGTTTCTATTTCCCGCCCATGCGCTGATTCAGAGGAGAATCTCCTCCCTTACTGTTCATTCGGTTGCCTTAAAACTCTACTTCTTTCTCTGGCCGCTAGTGCGCTGTTGTCTATGTGTGTTAACTGCAGTAAAGGAGGAAAGGATTTGCTTTCCTCCACACAAACAATCTCGCATCTTTCTCACAGTTTTCTAGCGGCACATGAGTGCGCGTCGTTTAAAACTCGATCAACCGAGGTTTTCTTATAGCTGTGAACTTAAAAATTATCGAATCTTCCTCGAATTTCAAGGCATATATATATATATATATATATATAATTTGATATTTACTTTCAAAAGAAGAAAAATGTGAGGAGGACGTTCCTCCTTCCCTCCCCGAGAAACCGCCACTGAAATACACTGATCACGTGGTTATGGAATGAAATTATGTGAGTGGCAGACGGTTATTAATCATAGCATAAAAAGAGGAAAAAAGTTAAACAGAAAAAAGCAGGTTATAGCCTACTATAAAGCATAGCTTCTCCAACTTTTAGATGACGAGGCAATTATTTTCCTCACATTGCTTTAGTACGATCCCCTGAGCAAAATTTAGGACATAGTAATGTGAAATTTGTTATCAATTTAAGTAGAAACAGTTTTGAGAAGGATGATCAACAAGCCAATAACGTTAACAATGAAAAGAAGTCTATTTACAACCCATGTATTCCTCACTTAAGTGAGAGATACAAAATGAATATTAATACATGGGAAGTGAAAGGACTTCTTTTTGGCGCTAGGGGAACTTCATTTAATTTAACCAAAACCATTCTCCTTTCTCTTAAATTTTCTAATGAGGACATTAACAAAATTTGTCTAATGGTATTGAGAGATTCATTATCCATTTTCACAATCACTTGTATAATACTATGTAATTTTTTTTTACTTCATTCCATTACTTTTCAATGTATTTTCAACTCATGTTTCTCCGAAATCAAATTGTACTTTATTTTTAAATTTATCATTGTTCCGTATTCTCATATTGTATTTTTAATTTAACCTCTGCTTTGTATTCTGGATCCTAGTGGTCAGCCGTAGATTTCGGCCAGATGTCCCAAATTGTGGAATTTGTGTATTATGTTTTTATTCAACGTTGTTCTATGAAAATTTAAACATCACATTATTTTGCTTTGAATAAAAACATAATTAAATTGGTTTCTATTTAAATTGATAACTGCTCTTCAGACCCTTAGAGGGCCGCAGTCTCCTTGGTTGAGAATCACTGCTATGAAGGACACACAAATTATACATCACAACGAAAAGGCAAAACACAGCTAGGTAATCCAAAGAAGAGATGGACAAAGCAAGTGTACCACTGAATTAGGTACTATTGTGACAACTTAATTATGATATCATCATCATCATCATCATCATCATCATCATCATCATCATCATCATCATCATCATCATCATCATCATCACTTCTTAACTGGTTTCTTAATTATATACAATAAAAGTAATTTGATACAGTTATATGAACACTTTTTAATGATTGAATAAAATTAATAAAATCGGTTAAAAACCATACATGTTTCGGAGGAATGCTCCTCCATCTTCAGTGGTAGTACCACGACTGTAACAAGAACATAAATTGTGTAAAGCTCGTGGTTGATAACATTTTTACAAAGATACATAATTTAAAAATCAACAATCATTAAAAATAAAATGACCTAAATGTTGTTGAGTTCGCATGCATATTATAAACTTAAATACAAGATAATTAATTAAAGTAATTATTTAAAATTTTTAAAAAGCAATGTCTAATCGTAAAAATATATGTATTAAGTACAAAATAATTAACCAGAAAATAAATAATTAGTGTATGATGTTGAAATTAACAAAATGTTAAAATATCAAGATTGTTAGAAATGAAAAAATGTGACAAAACTTAAGTATTAATCATTTCAAAGTATTTGGTAATTAAGATTAGTGATAAAATTAGAATACGAAAATAGACATTTAAGATGTCTTAAATTATACTACCTAGGTAAAGCTTGTGTTTATGTTAATAAGTACAATGAAAACTAAGTGGGAAGTAATTTAATCATGGTTTCTTAATTTTGAATGCTGCACGATTATATTGCTAAGACATCATTTCAATAACTATACTAATTAAGTAATTTTTCAACTATATATTATGTTGAGATGAGATAAATAAGCATCAGTATTACGACTTCTTTCACATACACATACAGCCTACTTTAAAGTCACTATTTTTACAGATGACAACCTCAAAGCATTAATGCTAAATTTAAACCCTGCAAACTACATATTATAGAAAATTTAATAGTACATTATGCAACGAGCCTATAATGGTAGTAATTAAGACGCGAGTATGTTTGTTTATGAAACGAGCGCAAGCGAGTTTCATAATTTTCATACAAGCGTCTTAATTACCATTACAGGCAAGTTTCATACGACTTTTTATGCTCGACCATATTTCTAACTTCAAATTATTCATATGTATTCATGTTATGGTTGTCTAAGTGAAGAGCGGAACTGACCTTCTAAATTGTGAGATGTGTGCAGACGCGAAAGTATTGATTTTTTCCGAGGGACGAATGTCATTGACCTTGATATAATCTAGAGCAGACGTCTCAATAGGGCCTCCTCGGAGCACTTCCTCCTCTTTCTATTTTTTATGTAAAAGTGGAACAAGATGCGGGAGCAGTTCGTGTATCTCCGTATGACGTCATTGATCGCGACGTTTGAATAAACATCTGCAACCGCTACGATGGTGTGGCCATCTCCGAGGAAAGACTGTCCTTATTACCGCAAATGTATGAAGAAATAAAAGCGTTTATAGGGAAAGTGAAATTGTGGGAGTCGAAAGTTTCAGTGGGTAACTGTTACCACTTCATTAATCTAAAATTGTTACCTAATTTGAATCCAGACCAGTGTAACAAATATAATGAAGTACTGAAAGGCTTGAGAAAAGAATTTGAGACCAGATTTAAGATTGTTTGTGAATTTCTAAGATGTTTTGGTTATTTTTAATCATTGAACACATCACGAACTATATTATTTAACTGTTATTGTAATTAATATATTAATATTGACGTATCATAAAAATACGTACTTTAACAACCAACAAGTTTAATTGTAATTTTATTATTATTTAATTGAATTTTATTTCATTTAATATAATATAAACTTAAAAAAGAGAGATACCAAAAACCATTTACTAGAAATGAAGTATTGTTGTTGTTTTGTCAACTGTCCGAAGACAGGTCTGAACCTCATAAGTGATACCAACAAGGCACCACTTATGAGGCAACTAGGCCAGGAGATAATGAAGTAAGGTGGCCAGTTCCTTGTGCTTAAATAATTACGTAACATGTATGGTTCTTCATGCTTCAGATGTCTTATTTTTACTCATTGATATATATGATTAGAAAATAAATTTATTATTATTATTATTATTATTATTATTATTATTATTACTGCAAACTACTTAAGAAATTTTATTCCTTCCGAAAATAACCGTCTATTGTGACAGTACAACTCAAAAGTGCAGCTTTGTGGAATTTCTCCCGCGACAGTTACAACTTAGTTCGCTCATGCTTGTGACATGAATCAGCGATCGGCTATCTTCGGGTGTTGCACTTATCTCTTCTGCTGACCACGCTATCTACACTTGCTCTCTGTAACAACTTTCATGCGTTGGCCTTGAGTCGCCTGATCTAGAGAATAACATGAACATTAGTCTTGATATAACCTGAAATTGATTTAGAATTGAAAAACGAGATGACAAATTGAATTTATTTGAATATTATTTACAATTAACGCTAATTATTATAGTAACAGAACATAACCTTCTGCGACAGTATTGCATTTCCAGCCTCCGTGACGTTTCGCTAATTCTCTTTCGATTGCATATCCGAGAATAATCGATACTTGCGGTTTTATAATGGTACAATGGTGATTTCTCATTGGCTGAACTTTAATGAACAGGTGTACTTTAATGAGGTGCATTAAAGGGCTACTACCAGGTGTATAATTACATTTCGGCATGGTCGAGCATAAAATAACTAATGAGATTTCGTTGGTGAAAATTTTCAAAATGAATACATTTTAAGTCAATCAATGAAGAAATATTAGTTCGTCAATTCATGTTCAGTTCCTCCAGAATCACTTTCTTTTTTACTTTTTGATCGGATTGTGCAAGTTGTCTTACTTTATTATTGTGCTCTGTCCATGTTGTTGATGATCATCTGCTGTGTTGTTCATCTCCAAAAATAGTCGAGACATCAGGGAACATTTTGTGCCAGTGGAAGGTTTGTGTTCTTGACAGAACTTCATTTCCGCTTCCAAGAGTCAGCTGAAGCTCACCAAATGTTGCAGTATCACAGTCACCAGATTTCACAAAGAACCAAGTGGCATACTGTTGCATGATATTCCACAGTTCCATTTTCATGATAACGGAAACAAACAACGATCTTACATTTCAAGCAATTACTCCAGACTAAATTAAATAAATGTAAAATTTAATAATTTTACTTCTAACTATAGATCCATAAATCAAGGAGTACGACAAGGTTGCCCATTGTCACAAGTCTTCAATATATAACTTACTTACTTACAAATGGCTTTTAAGGAACCCAAAGGTTCATTGCTGCCCTCACATAAGCCCGCCATCGGTCCCTATCCTGAGCAAGATTCATCCATTCTCTATCATCATATCCCACCTCCCTCAAATCCATTTTAATTTTATCTTCCCATCTACGTCTCGGCCTCCCTAAAGGTCTTTTTCCCTCTGGCATCCCAACTAACACTCTATATGCATTTCTGGATTCGCCCATACGTGCTATATGCCCTGTCCATCGCAAACGTCTGGATTTAATGTTCCTAATTATGTCAGGTGAAGAATACAATGCGTGCAGTTCTGCGTTGTGTAACTTTCTCCATTCTCCTGTAACTTCATCCCTCTTAGCCCCAAATATTTTCCTAAGCACCTTATTCTCAAACACCCTTAAATTATGTTCCTCTCTCAGAGTGAGAGTCCAAGTTTCACAACCATACCAAACAACCGGTAATATAACTGTTTTATAAATTCTAACTTTCAGATTTTTGACAGCAGACTAGATGATAAAAGCTTCTCAACCGAATAATAACACGCATTTCCCATATTTATTCTGCGTTTAATTTCCTCCCAAGTGTCATTTATATTTGTTACTGTTGCTCCAAGATATTTGAATTTTTCCACAGCTTCGAAGGATAAATCTCCAATTTGTATATTTCCATTTCGTACTATATTCTGGTCACGAGACATAATCATATACTTTATCTTTTCGGGATTTACTTCAAACCGATCACTTTACTTGCTTCAAGTAAAATTTCCGTGTTTTCCTAATCGTTTGTGGATTTTCTCCTAACATATTCATGTCATCTGCATAAACAAGAAGCTGATGTAACCCGTTCAATTCCAAAGCCTCTCTGTTATCCTGAACTTTCCTAATGGCATATTCTAAAGCGAAGTTAAAAGGTAAAGGTGATAGTGCATCTCCCTGCTTTAGCCCGCTTTTCAATATATACATGGATGAAATAATACGCCTTTGGTGTGAGGAGTACAAATTAGGAATTCAAATTTCAAGTTCCATAAGACTAAACACAGTTCTTTTCGTGGACGACCAAGTATTAGTTGCAAACTCTGAAGACAATTTACAGATGGGTAAATTTAAACTAAATAAAATCATAGAAGAACATGGCATGAAGATTTCACCAGAAAAAAAAAAAAACAAAATAATGGCATTTGAAGGTACAAGCCCAATCCGAAGCAAAAGTGTTGTTGAAAATGTGATTTTAGAACAGATAAATTCCTTTTCATACTTAGGATGTAATATATCATACGAAGGAGAGAATGATGTAAGCAGAAAAATTGACAAATTTTTTTACAAATATTAGGACTATATATTATTTTAATGTACCGAAGTACATATGATATTTCCATGCATGATATATATGATATGCGTAAATCACTTCGTGATTTAAAACGGCGCTTATTCCGTCGGATCCCGGCCAACTAGTCAATCATAACAAGTGCACCTCAGCACATGTGTGGACTTCAGTCCTACGTTCATAGACATCTAAGACGTAGTGCAGAGGGCGGCCACTAGAGGGAACTCAAGAGTTGGAACTTAATCTGAGAGAATTCTGTCCGATGCTGGGGTGGGTATCCGGAGTGGCTTAGTGGATAAAGCATCAGCACGTAGAGCTGAAAACCCGGGTTCAAATCCCGGTGCTGGAGAGAATTTTCTCCGTTCCATTACTTTTCATTAAATATTGGGACTGCTAAACCATACCCTGAAACCAAGTTTAGTACAGAAACATTCCAGAATAAAACTATATAAAACCCTTGCACTACCAACTCTCCTCTACGGAAGCGAAATTTGGGTTCTGAACAGTGAGATATCAGCAGATTAAGAGCAGCTGAAATGAAATATCTGCGACAAACTGCAGGATACACACTTCTGGACCACAAGAGGAACGAGGATCTACTGCAGGAACTCAACATGCAACCATTAGAAGAAAAAATTACAGAATACAGAAACAGATGGCTTGAACACATTTCTCGTATGGAAGCTGGCCGGACACCCCAAGAAAGGCTAAAATACCACCCTCAAGGACGACGACGACCTGGACGTCCACAGAAACGTCTATTGGATCCTGTATTGATGGAACCGAAACAGGCCAACAATGGCCTAATTTCGTGCCTGGAATATGATGATGATGATGATGATGATGATGATGATGATGATGATGATGATGATGATGATGATGATGATGATCATACTCCAGACTAGGGGGCTACAGAACAAAGGCATGTGGGAATGGGTGAAGGAATAAGGTCAAACATGATATATGGTATAGGTGTCCGACCTCATACAGTCGAAACACACATTAATAATTGTCAAGTATGAGGGAAAATTCAAAATATTTTACAGGATATAAGGTTATGGGTGATAAACAAATGAAAAGTATGAAATAAGTTCACTTGTATTTAAATAACGAACAATATTAGTGTAAAAACATTGTTTACATTAGTGTATATTTGACATGTCAATTTTAACTATCTGCATAATTTGAACAATTTAATATTTGTCTTTTAAACTATGCAACATGGAGTACTGTAATGCTGGGAATAACAAAAATAAGTGATAAATTTATCACTTTGAAAAAAAAAATTATATTTTATAAATGTGACAGTACAGAAGCAAAAATTTTGTTAATACTAAGCAGATATTAAAACTGACATCTTCACTCACATGAAATATTTACAATCACAAGAACTTTTTAACATACAGTGGTGATACATTTTGATTTTAAACATTTTCATGATATTTTGTAATATTTATTGCAATAAGTTACTTATACATCTGATATGGATGAGTTACTAACATTATCTTTTCCAACAAATTGCTTATGAAGATTTTTAAATTTCTTATGAAAAAATCTGATCAATCCATGATAAACTTCTGTGGTTTCAAGTTTTGCTATTAATAAAATGTTACAGAATTCGACATATTCGTAGTAATACAAGTATATTTATTTTAGAACATTTCTAATTTTTCATAGTGTAATTTTTTTCTCATAATGATATTTTTGTTACAGAAATTATTAAAGATATAAACCAAGAAGAATACAGACCTTAATTTTAACACTCAAGAATAACCATGTAACATTTACATTTGACAGTTGGAACACAAATCTTAATGAACAATTATTATTACAACTGTAGTTTAATACATTGTATCAAACATAGATATACCTAAAGTAAAAATTAACAATATTAATATGAAAGTCTTTTTTTTTTCATTCTTTCATAATAAAGAATAAATCAATTATATTTTTCAGACTACAAATTAGACTACACAAATCTACTTAAATGCAAGAAATTTGCAACACATTCATTTCACACTTTAAAGAAAATTAACAATACTGGAAAATCTGTTAACATTAACATCATCATTCCAAATATAAAACTCACTTTTGAATTCACTTTTTACACATTAATACTTTAAAATTATAGAATAAGAAACAATTACTACAGATCTAACACCATAATCATTTGAAACAACATACTGGTACATACCGGTATTAATTATACCAAATATCTTGAAATCAACTGCCACCATATTTGAAACGTGTTAAAATGCAGAGGTTATTATAAAATAACGTAATTCCTCAACAACATTAAACTTTTACTGAATTTACAATCGCAACATGTACCTTCCCTCTGCTATAGCAAGACAGTGCATGTATAACGATAAAATTATAATGATAAAGCAATCCAATGAAAAGGATACATATACAGCCAGACATAATGTACTTTCTGGACCTACTTGTATGGAGCAATTGAGATGAACTGTTAAAAAAACATGTACCAGTGAAGTGAAAGCTAATGGGTACTGAAACGATCACAAAATATCTGTGTGAAGTATGCTATATCATTGAAGCACGTCTATTGCAATAATTATTAATGACTATGAAAAAAATGCTGCATTAATACAGAGTTTACTGCTGATTTTGAAGATTAATGGCCAGTTTGTCCAAGTAATGTTTAATTTTGCTTAACGAATGTTAAATTAACAGTCTGTTTATTTTTAACGCATTGTTAATGTATTTTCCATTTGTTCAACATAATTTTGTTTAAGATAACCAACATTTAACTATAACGTCTGTTAGCACTATTTTAACTACTCAACAGCAGTTGGTAATGATTCTACACATGTAAGACAATTTTTGATTGGCTAAAATTAATCTTTAAATTCTATATTATAGAGTGAGTCATGAAACTTGCATAAAATGACAACCTGTTATAGTAGGCCACGCTCCATAAACAAACAGTTGACAAATGAAAGTTGTAGGTGACGTGCTGAATAATAATTACAAAGTAAGGTTATATTTCCTCATTGCTATTATGGATACGAAATACGAAAGAAATAAAATAACACTGATGTATTTAAACAGTCCAAAGTATTTTTAAATGTTATATTACCAGTCATATGCTAAACATTCCCTACAGAGACACAAAATATTAATTTCGCAACTTCTGTTCGAACAGCTGTGGAGACATCAGCCATATTTAACTAACTGTTAAACGAGTTAACTGCGCGAAATCCTACATTTAAATTTAACAAACTGTTAACAATCTGTTAAACCAAACTGGTGCTGAAAACATACAATTTTATTAATTAACAAACTGTTTAGAGTTTAATAGTCGTTAAATTTTCTAACAATACTTGGAAAAGCCGACCATTAATGTAGCTATTTTAAAATAAACCTTAAAGTAATAAACAGAAATGTTCTTTTGTTACGCAATAGTTACTTTCTTATATGAGATAGTATAAATGAAAAATTCAAGTTACTTCTGTTACATATTTCAGTGTGTGTATTAATTTAATTTGATTATTCAATCTCAAGTTGTTTCATGCAGATGGACGGATGGGAAAACTCAATAGGCACTATTTGGAATTGAATTTAAAAGGTCCGTAACTTGCATTTTGCTTTCAGTGACGGTTGTAGTGATTGCACTAGGTAGACATAGACCTATGAAAGAGTCTGAAACTACTTTTTTTATTCGAAAAGAATGTTTTCTTGAAATGAGTAAACAATATCACGCTCATATGAAGTAGGCTATGATACGTTACTGATTATGATGCAATGTTATTCAGAATTTTTTACAGACCAAGTAGCTGGAAATGCATGACTATTTTAATATTGAGCCAAATGCACCCAAAATAATTTTCCTGAAACCATCACTGAAAGCTTCCTGATTGAAAGGGTTAATCAAGACTTTTAAGGATGGAAAGTAATATGACTATATGAATTTGATTTTTCAGACGACCACTTTGCTCTTACTCAACTTTTCTAGTCACAAATATGAATGCATCAATAAGATACATTTTCAATCCTCTCGATCTATTTTTTTTTCAAGAATTTTGACATGATTTGAAAATACTGTAATAAGAGGTACAAAATAATATTGCTGTAGTAACAGTGGCTGAATAGTTTGATCAACAATTAAATTAATATAGGTATCATTATTATCTACTTTTTTCAGGTCACTATACTACGGAATTATTGATGGTTATGAATATCTCTACAAGCAAAGTTCACTATGTGATATGTTACGAACTAACAACTAGTCAACTATTTTTATACTACAGTGTAAAAGTGTAAATATATATAAGAAATATGAAAACAGCTAATCTAAGAACTGTATAGCATATTCCTGCATCTAAACTGATAAAAAGAGAACAACAATTTAAAATTTGTTATGGTACTTCAAAATTACTACGGTACCGGTACTGCACATACTAGGTATTCAGACTTTGGGAGTGTCATAAAGTAACTTCCTGATCATGATCAATTATTCAAAATCATTGTTACGCTTATTACTGTGAATACATTATTGGACTTAAGTTTAGATTTCGTTGTAACATTTTGAATATCTGATGATGCCATATAGGTGAAAACGTTCATAAATTTTCTTCTGTAAGATGTATTAGCAAATAAATTTGCAAAAAATGATAAATCATATGACTGAAAACTTTAAAATAAATTTATAAACTTCTTGACACTATGAAATTTTGGGGTTTTATTCCTACAATGTGCTATATTTATGCTTTGCTGAAATTCTGAGTCCCAGGTATAAAAATACAGACTATGAGCTTAGAAGATGCATTAAATCTACAATACAAAAGTTTAACTAACTTTATTGCTGAAAAACTGTTAGAAGTAATCAGATCTAGCTGCACTAAACTGACAAATCGTGGGAAAGTCTGAATATTCCTTGTTGGTTGCTGGGGTTGGTCGTGAGACATGCCTCCTTGAAATGTGAAAGAACTTCACGCTATTTTCCTCACCCATAGATCCTCATCACTTTGTCCGAGCACATCTGTTGTTGACATGTGCCACCATGTAGCAGTCGATGAGCAAAGAACCCAGGAAACAGCTGATTTTCTCAATCACACCAATTTACAGCAGATAAATTTATTGCAGTATTTATAATTTTTAATCGTGAGAATTTTTTTTGGATTGGAATTGCCTCAACTGCCTCAAAGTAGCTTATTATATTATTTTATTGATTTGACTGATGCCTTTCCTAAGCAAAGAGAAATTTTTCCAATCTAAAAGCATTTCTTTTTAAGAATAAAGAAATGGGAATGCAACATAAAAATAGTTTCAATTATGCAATGACAATGTGCCAATCTGGCAGCACTAGTCAAGAATAAATCTGCAGTGCCTGGGAAAAGTGACATAAGTCAGTTTCCACAAACCTTTTTTGATAATTTATTGACAACTTACACTGGTTTATGTCGATTTGATTTTTTTTGTGTATGAATTATTGTAATGGGAGGAATACTTATGTATTTTTTTCGAAGCGAGCAGATGTTCCGTAAGTTGTGAAAAAGGGATGTCAAGGAGAAAAATTGCAGAAATTACCTACAAGACTTTTAAGTCATCATTAACAGAAAATATTTTTCTACATATTTTCAATAATATTAATAATTCTTTAACATGTAAATATTCTCAAGGATGTTATTTTCGATTGTCTTATGTTACATATTGAATGAAATAGAATGATAATGGTGACAGGACGATAATAATGGCGGCAGTGGAAATAATGATGAAATGTCCTCAGGCAAAAGAAAATAAGAATCATTTTTAAATTACTACTTTCTGTCAGAGCAAACCACAACTCTGAAAATGTTTTGTTTGTAAAGTGTAAGATGGACTCTTGAGTACAACATCCACCATCACATGGGTTCTTTCTTTTATCAGTACCAAAATAATATGTGCAGTAACACGGTTTAATAATCAATTGCGAATAAAATTATTCTTTAGAAATTTATGAATAATCTATGCAAATAACATGCGTTAATGTTCTCTTTCTATCAAACTTGACAATATAAAAAGTTCACTTAATAGTATTAGACATAAAATATTACAGCCATTATTATATCACAAAATGTACACATTTTTTCTCTTCATATTCTCCTCAACATTAGAAACACTGGACTAGCTATTAGGAGTGTAGAGCACTAACATGTTTTTCTCTAGGAATACATAAAATCGCTAAAGAAGGGCTGCCAAACGCTTTTTTTTTAACATGTGTTCAAACTACGGGTAATTTCTGAAAAATATGCTACAAATTCCCAAAATGATTCTTTGAGCTTCTTTTGTTACGATAATTGTGAAAAAGGAATGTCAAGGAGAGAGAAAACAAAACCAGTTTACAGCACTTTTAGAAAGGCTGCTAAGGTATACATCTAGATTAATAGAATATTAGTAATAGACACCAAGAGATAATGTCACATATCACTCTTTCTTACTATCACTACAACATTACGAGATAAAGCGGCTGTAATAAACAAACTGAACTAACGGATAAAAAAATGTATTATTATTATTATTATTTTACTAACTGACAAAAGATAATTTATGTAGCAAAACTATGACATATTTATCTTTCAAATCAGTGCGACCAACCTAATAATTCTAATTTATGTTTGATTATAAAACTGGTCACTCTGAAACATGTTAACCAGTCCTGAAATATACTTTCATTTGACAATGAACGATTTCCAGCTAATATTTTTAGTTTAACATACAATTACAATGTCACAATATTAATAAATTAATCAAGTTAACAGTACAGACGTGGACAAATTATTAGACTAAATTAATTATATGTGCAACGAAGCTGTATTTATTGGTAGAAATAATGAACAAAAATGTATTTTGCACAGATATAATGAACAAAAAACTGAGTCTTGAGGTTACTAATATTTTGTGAACAATCCCTTATTCCTTATTAAGACGTTGATGCTGGATGCTGGAAACCAAAGTTTGACACTTTCTTTGAATATCAGCATCATTTAGCCAGGTATCAGACAGTGCTTAAATGAATCCATGTTTTGTTGTAAGCCTCTTTTTGTTCACTTTCTTCTTCAGTATAGATCACAGATTTTCAATTTCGTTCATGTCCGGTCTTCTTGCAGGCCATGGGAGAATATCTTGTATGTATGTATTTATTCACACTGCAAATGGGTATATACCCGGTGGCAGCGGTAACTAATTACACTCAATAATGACAATTAATAATAAACACAACTAATAAAAACAATAATAATAATAATAATAATAATAATAATAATAATAATAATAATAATAATAATATAATAACAAGGAGCATCCTAAATTAAAATGAAGCATGGTCACTTAAAATAACATTTAAAGTAAATCTAATTTGCATCTTAACCCTAAGCTCGAACTAAGACCCACGAGTGTGACAGGTTCATACCTGCACAAGTACCTTTCCGCACTACACTTATTTCGCTGTCAACTCACTCACTGCACTGATTCTACCTGATATCACTAACACTTCTAACCATTTCACTGTTCGAATACTTTGCACAGCTACTTCACTGACACTACACACTTCACTGATACAACACACTTCTTCACTGATAGAACACTTCAAATGACAAGATATCAATTACACCCTTTAAGTAGTGTGTATAACATACTACCGTCTATTAGTAAAGTCCTTAAGCCTATTTTTAAATACATTTTTGGTTATTGGTAAAGCCTTTAGTAAGTTTGCAGTTAAAGCATTCCAGTCCCTGATAGTACGATTGAGAAAAGAAAACTTTCCAGTGTCCGTCCTCTGTCTTCTTTCCCTCAATTTATATGAGCGGTCGTTCCTTGAAGAGTAATTTGGCGGCTGCAACCTATTTTTTATTTCTCTCCAGGCAGGCTCACCTCTGTATGTTTTGAACAGTGCGCATAATCGAATTCGCGTTCTCTGGTCCGTGAGTGTGTCCAATTTTAATGGTGAATTATTACGACAACACTTGAGAGCCCGTTTTTGAATCTTTTCCAGTGTCTTAATATGTTCTAATCTGTAAGGATTCCAACATGCAGCACCATATTCCATTACTGGACGAACTAGTGATTTACAGTATATGCAATCTCTTTGGATTTATCAGAGCCTTTCCTTAGTATCCTCATCACAAAGTGTAACGTCCTCCATGCCTTTCCCGCTGTGTCAGTAACGTGTTCCCCCAGCCGAGATCGCTGCTAAATGTTATTCCGAGGTATTTACATTTGTAACTTCCGGAATGGTTTCACCCCCTAACATATACGATGCAGTATATAATTAAAACACCAGTAGTACCAACATAGCTAGAAAAAATATACTTAACCATTGGAAAAATATACCAGAAGATGTAAACAATCATATTTACAACAATGGAGACTGTGAATTATACTGATAAGTTGATATGACGAATTATATTATGTTTCCAAGAAAACGTTTAATAATTTGTCCACGTCTCTACTTCGTTTCCAAATTTTGGCTACTTCCATAACAGTAGCCTTACACCAAAGTTTTGAATATAATCCTTATCAAAGTGTCTTCTGAGAAAGAAGAAAGCATATAAAATTCAACTTCTATTATGAGGTACTTTAGAGGTATATTCAGGGACGAGGCAAAGAGGCTTAAAAATTCGAAATTACGAAGACTACAGATGTCTTTTACTTCTCCTCTCTTCTCTCAAGGAACCCCAGATTATATAGTTATATGAAAGACAATCTCTGCGGGAAAACCAATGATTTCCTTTCCAAGGTTCTTCTAATAAGAGCACCCCTTCCCACATCGCGATGCCAACATGAATATTAAGAATTCTGTCACTTGCAACAAAAAAAAATCTAGGAAGAAACAATGAGTTTCCGAATAAGAAGAGAATTAATTATATATGATAAACACAAACTAGTTTCAAAACAACAGAATAGGTGCAAGTCTGTACCACCTTTAAAATTTGGTAGGCTTGACAGTTTAAACCAGAGGTCTCCAAAAAGCGTATCATCTTTCGTGCTCCGGATGCTGCCCGCCGAACACAGGGTGCTGTAAGACTAGAGAAGGGGGAGCGACTCTTACCTCAACAGATGGGAGCGATCAGTGGGGGATTGCGGCTACAGTTTGCTTTTGTTTACAAATAATAACATCAAAAGAATAAGAAATAGCATACGTTTGTACATTATCTTGACATACTATGAAGCATCC
The DNA here is from genome assembly GCA_025594305.2 of Periplaneta americana. Classification (NCBI taxonomy): domain Eukaryota; kingdom Metazoa; phylum Arthropoda; class Insecta; order Blattodea; family Blattidae; genus Periplaneta; species Periplaneta americana. The sequence goes on along the minus strand of JAJSOF020000009.1, from coordinate 160,950,324 downwards.
TTTGTAAATAAACAACATTTACGTTATCAAGCTCTCAAGATTACGATTGGTTTCATAGCAGTCAATATTAACTACGCAAGACGACTTCCGCCTGTCATATGAGATCTTTTACACGATTTTATATTGGTTACTTTCTAAAAAAACTGTTCACAAGTATATGAAGGGTACACGGGAAAAACGATCAAGGTCCATCAAAAATCGAAATTGAGTTAATTATGCTATCTTATAGTGGAAAAGAAGTACTATCATGTGGTCTAGCTAGTAATAAGAAATCATCGTTCTTGACATTCCACTACGTCAATTTCTATTAAATACACACATAACAAAGTATTAAGTGTTTAAACTTTAAAATTAGTTTTTCTCGAAACTTTCTAAAATAGACCTTGATCGTTATTCCCGTGTACCCTTCATTTTTTTTAGTAGGTTATTTTACGACGCTTTATCAACAGCTTAGGTTATTTAGCGTCTGAATGAGATGAAGGTGATAATGCCGGTGAAATGAGTCCGGGGTCCAGCACCGAAAGTTACCCAGCATTTGCTCATCTTGGGTTGAGGGAAAACCCCGGAAAAAACCTCAACCAGGCAACTTGCCCCGACCGGGAATCGAACCCGGGCCACCTGGTTTCGCGGCCAGACGCGCTGACCGTTACTCCACAGGTGTGGACTGTACCCTTCATATGTGGAACCAAACACAGCTGAGATTCTCAAAGCAAAGGACCTTAAACACGGCTATTTACATGCATCAATATTTATAAATATGTCAACACCAACAAAATCTTTACACTTGGCTTTGAACAATATATCACTTTGAATTGTTACAACTCCAAATTTATTTCAGGTCTCACGTCTGCAATGTTCATTGTAAACGGATTCGAGAACAAGGAAAAATCTTTTTCAATGTTTCTGAAGTCTCCAAATCGTCTTTCTTTGAAATCTGTTTTGAGACTTTCCATGATTTGGCAATATGCACCTACTTTTGACTGGGGAATATTCGTGAGCGAATGCAAACTTGGAAAATGGAATAATTCATTATCCCCCACTAACACAAAAAAAATCATCTTCCCATTCATCCTTGAATGTACTACGTCCATGATTAGAAGACATCGTGAAACGGTGGAACACTCCGACCAACACAATGATAATGGCAGTCTGCCACTGCCTTTCGTTTGCACATAAACATTGAGTACAGTACAGGTGGGGATGGGTGAGATGGAACGGGCTCATTACGTGTTGGCTTCGGTTCCGTTCAGGGGCTTACTCGTGAGTACGCTTTTGGAGGCGTCTGGTTTAAACCATAAACAAATGTTGCCCCTTTCTTATTAAAGTAAATTCTTTTTATTTTAATGCCAATTAAAGTAAGGAACTAAGCTTCTGAAATAAAATTTCATAACAACACGTTGCATGGCTTACGAATGTACTATACAAGTTTCTTAAAACTACGTAATAGTTTGTACTTGAGCGCATTCTGGCAGTTTTCTCTCTCTTTCTGATGTAGATATTGGCTGAACAAAGAAACGATACACTTTAACTATACTATTTTTGATGATTTCCAATTGAAACCACTTTTCACACTTAACTGAAACAGAAATATATAAAAATATAAATTCATAGCATTTCCATATCCGAGATTATGCTCATTTCAAATTTATATTAATGTTTTCCATTAGTATAGCTTTAATTTGAGTGTTACTTCATTGTAATAGTTAACTTCAAATTGATTCACGCCATTCATACATTTACTTATAAAACAATCACTCAACAAGTACAAGGATAAAAGTTATAAAATCCAATACTGGTAGTCTTGTAAAGTGTCTACTGCTAACAATAATGTAACATTACATGGAAGAAATACAATAATATTTTGTAATGAGTAGCATCTTTAGTTGCTCTAATTCAGCTACCATCAAATTCCACTCTAGTCATTCTGCGACATTATAATAGAATGCAATTATTTCCTTGATGTTCCACTGTCAACAGGTCCTGCAGGTAGAGCAATGGTCGGCAAACATTATGACAGGGGTGCATTGACTTGAAAACTAATTTGTAAGCTCTCGGTCGCCTAACATGAAGAAGCTACCACTCCTCTTATGCCAAGATGGACTTTCCTAACGCAGTTCTAGGAAATTAGGTAAAATACTCTTTCCCCCTTTCTAATACCAATATGGAACGAATTTAGCAGAGCAGTATTTGTCTATAAGAGAATTTATTTTACATCTTAAATAGCATTTTTGTATGCAAATCTAGTCTTTCAGGTGAAGCTCCCTGTAAAGCAGATTTGAATAATTTCAAGGGGAAAATTGTTCCGGGGCCGGGTATCGATCCCGGGACCTCTGGTTGAACGTACCAGTGCTCTACCACTGAGCTACCCGGGAACTCCACCCGACACCGTCCCAACTTCTCCCCTATATATATAAAGGTAGAGCGCTGGTACGTTCAACCAGAGGTCCCGGGATCGATACCCAGCCCCGGAACAATTTTTCCCTTGAAATTATTCAAATCTGCTTTACAGGGAGCTTCACCTGAAAGACTAGATTTGCATAATATATACGTTACTGTGTACGTTAACAGAAAACCACAATTCCAAGTCACACAGAGATTGTCTGCACTCGTTGTGGGTCTCTGGCATTTCGTCAGCCCACGCGAGTTGTGTGGATATAAAGGGAGAAGTTGGGACGGTGTCGGGTGGAGTTCCCGGGTAGCTCAGTGGTAGAGTGCTGGTACGTTCAACCAGAGGTCCCGGGATCGATACCCGGCCCCGGAACAATTTTTCCCTTGAAATTATTCAGCATTTTTGTAGTTGTTTTTTTTTATTTTTGCAATTTTAGTACCGGTATTTTTATTTTAAATATACTCAAAATACTAAAAATACGCTTTTCAGGCACAAACATAGGTTTTAGGGATTTATAGGAGTTTATGATTCGTTTAGGCATTTTAGGTCGTATAAAATTTTGATAGGGGGATCCTGTGTACATGAAACATAGAGATATCTGAATAACATACATAACTAACGTACCAAACAGAATAAGTACGGAACTAGAAACCCATTCCTTAGATATAACATACCGGGTAAGGTGGGGTTACTTGAGACATCGGGGGATATTTGAGCCAAATCAGGTGTTTAGATGTTTTCGTTTCTGTGATTTTTGTAATTTTTTAATTCAAATTTTGGAATTAAAGAAAAGAAAATTATGTCTGCATATTATCTCAGTGAATTATAGAATATAGCTAAAGATAATAAACTACATATATACTGTACCCAAATCTATAAAATGTTATCATTTAAGGTTTTATTAACTCAAGTAATCTCATATGAAGTTTAACTTGCACCACATAGCATTTTTAAATGGGTAGCTCAAGTATACCCATTTCCTAGGTAACTTGAGCCATTAATAAAACAATAAATAAATACATAACAATAGTGACAATGCAATAAAGCTGCTTGTCTATGGTTTGTATGTCGCAAGATTCAACATATAGGAGAGCAATGAAAGTTTCTCAAGGTATACGTTTTTTGTAGGAGTTAATGAAACTTTCTGAGGTGGTTCACGTATCCCCAGCTTACGGGTAAGTAACAAGTACTGAATGTAATTTTCGAACACTTGCTTGATTACGAAACTTGGCATGCAGTCTCCCAACAAGATTTTGCCATTGCTCACACAGCTGCAGTTCCAATAAATGACATGAAGAATGGGTTCGAAAAGAGAGTTATTAGGTTGGGTTATAGCTGCTTCGCTCCCATAATTTGACCTCTTGCCATTCTTACTTTTGTGAAAATTTGCAAGACCAAGTTTTACAAAAGCAATCCCACATGTTGCATTAACTATAAGAGAATATTCGGAGGGAGTGTTTATAATTAGTGTTCAAATAATGATGAACTTCTTTAATTTGTGAACAACACTTCTTTACGAAAGTGTCAAGAATGTGTACACGCAAGCATTTACAGCAGGACATCAAAAAAATAATCGCACTGTAGAAATAAAACTGAAATGCAACCTGTTCCACGTACAGGTAAATACAATTACAATCTGAACTTCTTTAATATTTAGATTTTATTTATGCTACCACACTAAAGTACTAAGGCCTTTGGTCTAAATTGGCATTAGCTGCTGTTGGATTCAAAGGATGAATCTCTCTTATTTCTTAATAGACAATTCTCAGATGAGTATGCCAATATAGGCGAAAGGCCGTAGTGTTTTGTTGTAGCTCTGAAAATACAAAATGTTTGTAGTAAGTATTTTGCGCTGACATTTAATACCTACTGTTTCAGACTTTAAACAGGTAAAAGGGGAGGAAAACTACAGTACTAGCGACAAAACAAAAGTCTGGAAGTTAATAGTAATTTTGGGTGAAGAAATGAATCACCTCTATTTTTTTCCCTCCACTTTTGTCAGTATTATGCTAGTATATTAGTATTCACACCGAAGTGTTCTGCAAGTTATTATTTCATAAAATATAATCTAAATACTGAATATGCTTATGAGATAATGAATACAGTACGAACAAGATGAATTGTAAAACTTACTTTTAAAATTGTACTTCCTTTGATACTTGTTTGCTAGGCCTACTTACTAAAATAAAAGGGAAGGAGGATAGATTTCATAAAATTTTCATCTCCCTTTAAACATACATATCACATATTCTGATGGGCTGGAATATCAGTACAAGTCAAAAAAATTAATTTTACAGGAGAGCAAATTGTACAACATTAGCCATTATATAATTTAAAACTTCTGTAAAATCAGTTCTACGTGTTTTTTTTACATGTATCTATTTTACTACTAACAGATATCAGGTTGACAATGAGAAATATGTACTGATCTTGATTTTTTGCTAAAAATTGACTAAACTGTTAGTCACACCCATCAAAGAATGTCTTCCCACATGAATTATAAAGAATATATTAATAATTGTATTTTCATCAGATATAGTATTAAGCTTAGCTGGTAAAGATAATTATTATAGGTTAAAAAAATGTGAGTTTGATCTTTTCTTGGAGATACTTCCTCCATTACATAATGCACAGGAAAATGTTTCCATACATAGCTCAATGTACAGGAACTGACTTGAATAAAAACAGAAGGTATTACAGGCATATGGTTTCATAAAAATAAAATACAACATTTAAAGAGTTAATTCATACTGTGAATGTTAAAGTATTATAGACAGCTAATCTAAAATTAAAATTAAAAATTAAGGTGCAAAAAAAAAAAAAAAAAAAAAAAATCAAATCTGTAATGTCTTTAGATTTTAATGGTTGTTTAAATACAGACGTGGACAAATTATTAACAAAATTGACGATTTTTATGATAATTCTGTTTACAAAATTTGACTTTTCAATTTAGACTACAGTTGACAATTTTGCATATTTCTATCATTACAGTAGATAGAAATAGGCCTATGCAAAAATGTCAACTGTACTCTAAATTGAAGAGTCAAATTTTGAAAAAAATATATAATGAAAATATTCAATGTTGCTAATAATTTGTAAATGTGCAAAAATGTCAACTGCAGTCTAAATTGAAGAGTCAAATTTAGTAAAAATATATCATAAAAATCTTCAGTTTCGCTAATAATTTGGAAACATCCGAAATATCAACTGTAGTCCAAATTGAAGAGTCAAATTTAGTAAAATATATCATAAAAATCTTCAGTTTCGCTAATAATTTGGAAACATCCGAAATATCAACTGTAGTCCAAATTGAAGAGTCAAATTTAGTAAAATATATCATAAAAATCTTCAGTTTCGCTAATAATTTGGAAACATCCGAAATATCAACTGTAGTCCAAATTGAAGAGTCAAATTTAGTAAAAATATATCATAAAATCTTCAGTTTCGCTAATAATTTGGAAACATCCGAAATATCAACTGTAGTCCAAATTGAAGAGTCAAATTTAGTAAAAATATATCATAAAAATCTTCAGTTTCGCTAATAATTTGGAAACATCCGAAATATCAACTGTAGTCCAAATTGAAGAGTCAAATTTTGAAAATATACAATACAAATCTTCATTTTTTAATGTGCAAATACGCAAAAATGTCAACTGTATTCTGAATTGAAGAGTCATATTTTGTAAAAATATATACTAATAAAAATCTTCAATTTTGCTAATAATTTGTCCACGTCTGTATACAGTGTTGAAGACTGAGTTTTGTATATTAGATAATGTTTCCAGATAATTCTATATTATCAATGAAGACTACACCCTTTCTGGTACGCATACTATGGGACAGATGATCCTTGTTACAGCAATATATCAATAAAATTATTGTATCAAATTTGAAACATGCAGCTGCTTTTTTTTTTTTTTTTTGTCTGAGCCTGAGTTTTCTTAAAATTAAATAATGACTTGGAATTTTTACATCATCACTGTATCTCACAGAAGTCTTTGTTAATATAAGTTTACAGTCAGAGAGTTACAGATGATAATAATTGGTAAGTAAAAAAAGTACCGCACGATACAGCTTCTTTTGTTCTTTTTAGTCAGTCGAATAAATCCTGCATAATATAAAGGAATGTTTGGGCTTTCACACATGGTCTCAAAGTAATACTGTTGAGATTATTAAAGTAAATAATACATTTCTGATACTTAATCAGAAACTAATACAGAACTTGTTTGTTTATTCATTTCTACATAACATGTTTCTTTGAAGCAGTTTTAGTGTAAGTGGTAGCCAAACTCTATTTCATATACTGACTGAATACAGAACGCAAATCTAATTTGCTTTAAAAGGTTTAACATGAAAAATGTGAAATATACAAATTAAAAAAAAAACACTAAGTTCTAAAATTGTCATCAATAGTTCATAGTCTGCATTAATGTTTTGAAAAGGCATAATGATTTTAGGAAATTACTTTTGTGAAAACTACATTATAAAAATGCAAAAACTGTTCAACCTAACGAGATGTCCAAGATAAAAGAAAGTGGATTCTTTACGTAGTATGCAATGAAAATGAATTACATATTAAGTGTTAAAAGTACTGCACAAAGAAATTTACAAACATTTTAAATGATCTACCCAATGAAGTTGCCCTTTAAAAAGTCTCTGCTAAAAGTCATTTCATATTGATTGTCTCTCAATATCACATTCTAGTCCAAATTAGGTTTCAATGATTTGTTATTTATGAAGCACGATATTACTTAACAATATAATATTTTTAAATTTTTTAAGACAATGTCAACAGTTCAATAAATCTTATGAAGATGAAGTCCAAAACTCTTCACCCAAGAATGCGTTTGGCAGCAGACAAATGTCATCACTTCGTTAATCTTTTTAAAAATTAATGCAAGATTCACTGCTGACTTCTTGAACATATGATTATAGGATATGACACTGAGGTATCTGCAGACTACCATTATAGTTTTAATAGCCTATATACAATAATTGATATTTCAAAATTACTTCTTCCTAAAGAATTATAACATGTTATTAAATTTTGCTTACCTCCTGACAAAATGTAATTTATATTGCAAGAAACTTCCGGCAGCCAATGCTTATGTCTTCACACTACACCGAGAAATATGTTGCTACACAAGAGCTGTTCAGGAAATTAAAATTATGGAGGTGATTCTGTAATGGTTCGGTAAGTATCATGTACAACAATTGTACAGACCTTGTAATTGTTCCTCAGAATCTGAATGCTGCCCAGTACATTGAGAATATTCTAAAAAATCCTATAGTCCCTACTGTGACTAAGACGAAGAAGTTCCTAAGGATGAACGAAATTGAGGTTAAGGACTGGCCTGCTGTTAGTCCTGATCTGAACCCAACTGAATAAGTTTGAGATTTGCTGGACAGGAAAGTCAGAACGAGTTAGATCTCCACAAACCCTATAGGAACTTACGGATGCTCTAAGGGAGGAATAGTATAACATCCCATAAGATAAGTACAAGAGCTCATTTGGAGTATGCCATGAAGATGACAAGCTGTCATCGAAAGCTATCGTGGAGGCCATCCACGAGTCTAAAACCCTCTATTTCAGCGTTTCTCAAACTTTTTTGAAGTGGGGACCACTTTTTTAAGTCAGAACAGTTCCACGGACCACTTACTCTTGTTCCCTTCGAAAGCAAATTTAATGATTTTTGTAGCATATTTTAATACCAGTATGCTTATATTTTAAAATAGAATTAATTGATTCAAATTAATTAAATTAAATTAAATTGATTTTATATTAGTATTAGCTAAATAAGCTAATATTAATAGAAGAAAATTCACTTTTGTTTCTTTAATAATTCAAGGTTATTAGAATTTGGATAATCTTTAACTTATTAAATAAAAAAATAAATTAATGTTGGTACTCCTATTAATGAGATGGATAAGCCTGCCGATTCTTGCACAGTTGTTCTATATTTGTATGTATGCTGGCAAGTTTAAGTCGGAGATCGTCAGATACATCGAGTCGATTTCGGTAACCTACTTTGTTTTTATTAGAGTTAGTGATGAAAACCCTTTCTCACATATATATGTAGAAGCAAAGCACCAGTGCAAAGTTCACTAGATTCCCTTTTCACTAGATTCCCTTTTTCCAGAAATTAACCATACCTTCCGCTTGGAATTTCATTTTAAGTCCGGTCACATTCGAGAGTTCAATTAACTGTTCTCTTTCACTCAATGAAAGTTTGTTAGTTTCAATATCGCAATGAAAGTGACCCATGAAAATTCGTCATATTTACTTGGAAAATAAGTTTCAAATTGTGACCTCAGAGTTGTATTAATGGTGTACCATGTACAGTACGTGACCATTTCAATGTGCAGACTGGGTGTCGGCAAAACTATTAAGAAAGTCATAAATACATGAAATGGTTTGGTCCTGTGTTATGAATTTGGGTGGTCCCTGGCTGGGTTACAGGCACAGCGCCAGATGTGCAGGGAAATGCCACGTTCATCGTGCTTTAAATCCCTCTTTTGTTGTTGCGAGTAGAGTGGAAAGGCAGTAGATGGATAGGGTAATAAATTTAATAAAATATCAGTACTGGGAGAAAAAGTGAAAGGCTATTGTCATGTGTCATTTCCAAACTCTTGATATTTTCAGCTATAGAGTGATACGAAATTCGTTTGAATTTTATTTTTTCCTCTGCCTTTTTTGAAGGGCCACAAGGGCAGAGCTCGAGGACCACAGGTGGTCCACGGACCATAGTTTGAGAAACGCTGCTCCATTTGATCTTCAAACTTGAGTTATACCAAGATTTAACTGCTTAGTTGGGTGAATTTTGTTGTACATTTAATTATTGGCATTGAAATTCATTATTCATTTGTTCTTATTTATGCAGTGTTAAATAGATTCTTAAATAACGTTACTGTATTCTCAATTTTCGTATCTTTACTCCTGTTTAGTATAATAGTACATTATGCAACGAGCCTATAATGAAGGTAATTAAGAAGCGAGTATGGATATTTATGAAACGAGCTGCAAGCGAGTTTCATAATTTTCATACGAGCTTCTTAATTACCATTATAGGCGAGTTTCATACGACTTTTTATGCTCGACCATATTTCTAACTTGATATTATTAATTTTCTTTGTATCTGACCTTGACCAATGTCCCGTATGTTGTGAGATGTGTCAGACGCGAAAGTATTGATTTTTTCCGAGGAACAGATGTTCACATTGACCTTGCTAGGCCATAAGAACCTACAGAGATAACATTGAAATTAAATTAGACATTGAAAAACGAGATGACAAAGTGAATTTATTTGAATATTATTTACAATTAACGCTAATTATTATAGTAACAGAACATAACCTTCTGCGACAGTATTGGATTTCCAGCCTCCGTGACTTTTCGCTAATTCTCTTTCAATTGCATATCCGAGAATAATCGATACTTGCGGTTTTATAACGGTAGAAAGCTGACCTTTCATTGGCTGAACAGTTGTAACCTGAGTCGTCATTGGCTGAAAGACCTGACCTTTAATGAGTAGGTGTACTTTAATGACATGCATTAAAGGTCTGCTACCAGGTGTATAATTACTACATTTCGGCATGGTCGAGCATAAAAATATTTAATTATTTTGAGCAGTGTATTAGGCAACTGAGATGTAAATTAATTCTGAGAAGGTAAATGAAAGTACTCAAGTAAGAATATTCTACCGTATTGTTAAAATCTTAAAAAATAAGGTTACTGGTATCAAGATTACGAGCAATGGCACAGTAGAAAATTACATGGTAAAATTGACTTAAGCACCTCTACGCCACCTCGGTTTATATAATGTGCTAATGCATACATGTGAATAAGCTTGAGTTTTACCCAAGAACTTTTATACCTTAAACCAGAAATATGTTATCTGAGAGTTTGAAAACCCAACCACCAGAACTGCTTCAAAGACAGGACTCTACTTTCCTACACAGATAGTGAGTGAACACATGCCAAATCTGCCTGAAAGAGGCAAAGTATAACATGGTACAGACACTGTTTATAAAATTTAGACTTCATTGAATACTGTTAAGGTGCAGAATGTGGATAAAGAATTAACATACTGGTATGCATTTCTTTTTCCATATCTGGCATTTCTATAGGAATTCTACAATAGTAATATTCCATCATAAAACTACTGTACTATTATACTCTTGAGAGAAGAATTATAAAAATATAGCAATTCATTTACTTATCTGAACACCAGAGACTGCATTAGGATTCAGCAGATCGATGATGTATGCAGTATTTCTCATCAAGATGAAGAATCAACAAGGCTGTGGATTTTTGATTACGACAATACATGCTCCAGCTCTCCCTGTGTTAAGTGGAGCTACCTGGAAAAGGAAAATGCAACAGATACATTTATATTAGCTTTTATTCAGGATTAAGACACTTTTGTTTTACATGCAATAGAGTGGGCCAGTTTTATTTGATTACAGCTAAGCTACACTATTCCCGCAGTTGTGTTATGAGTTTTCCTCACATGTCTCAAGCTGTGCACGCTGGCTGAGATCAAGCCTATAGAAGTTAGGTTAAGTTCCCTACTAGATTTAAGTCGGTGATTGTATAACGGTACAGTACATCAGTTATTCATAGATTTCAAAAAGGCGTATAACTCGGTTAAGAGAGAAGTTTTATACAATATTCTTATTTAATTTGGTATTCCCAAGAAACTAGTTTGATTAATTAAAATGTGTCTTAGTGAAACTTACAACATAGTCCATTTAGGCCAGTTTCTATCTGATGCTTTTCCAATTCACTGCAGGTTGAAGCAGGGAGATGCACTATCACCTTTACTTTTAACTTCGCTCTAGAATATGCCATTAGGAAAGTTCAGGATAACAGAGAGGGTTTGGAATTGAACGGGTTATATCAGCTTCTTGTCTACGCGGATGACGTGAATATATTAGGAGAAAATCCACAAACGATTAGGGAAAACACGGAAATTCTACTTGAAGCAAGTAAAGTAATAGGGTTGGAAGTAAATCCCGAAAAGACTAAGTATATGATTATGTCTCGTGACCAGAATATTGTACGAAATGGAACTATAAAAATTGGAGATTTATCCTTCGAAGAGGTGGAAAAATTCAAATATCTTGGAGCAACAGTAACAAATATAAATTATGATACTCGGGAGGAAATTAAACGCAGAATAAATATGGGAAATGCCTGTTATTATTCGGTTGAGAAGCTTTTGTCATCTAGTCTGCTGTCAAAAATCTGAAAGTTAGAATTTATAAAACAGTTATATTACCGGTTGTTCTGTATGGTTGTGAAACTTGGACTCTTACTTTGAGAGAGGAACAGAGATTAAGGGTATTTAAGAATAAGGTTCTTAGGAAAGCATTTGGGGCTAAGAGGGATGAAGTTACAGGAGAATGGAGAAAGTTACACAACACAGAGCTGCACGCATTGTATACTTCACCTGACATAATTAGGAACATTAAATCCAGACGTTTGAGATGGGCAGGGCATGTAGTACATATGGACGAATCCAGAAGTGCATATGGAGTGTTAGTTGGGAGGCCGGAGGGAAAATGACCTTTGGGAGGCCAAGCCGTAGCTGGGAAGATAATATGAAAATGGATTTGAGGGAGGTGGGCTATGATGATAGAGACTGGATTGATCTTGCTCAGGATAGGGACCGATGGCGGGTTTATGTGAGGGCGTCAATGAACCTCCGGGTTCCTTAAAAGCCAGTAAGTAAGTAAGATTGTGTGATAGGAATTCATGTTTGTTATGTTACTATACAACTCTGCCAACAAGTGCAGAGGTTTGCAGAGAATTTTAGAGCTATTAAAGTTCTTCATCGTCCTACAGCACACAATCATGTTACGAAATTAAAAGAGAGTGAAGGCATACAAAACAAAAAGCTTAATGATATTGCATTTCGTGTGGGCAGTACTGGTACGCAGTTTTTATTTATTTATTTTTTTATTTTTAGTGTAACAACAATCAGTGGCAATGGTGACTGACTGTCCATGAGATTCTTTCACAACTCATTTCGTGGTCTGCATGAGGCGAGCTGCTACAGACCCAGAAACAAGATTTGGGCCAAATTTTGTTTCTGGCCTGTACAAAGCTATCCTTACTTACTTACTGGTTTTTAAGGAACCCGGAGGTTCATTGCCGCCCTCACATAAGCCCGCCATTGGTCCCTATCCTGAGCAAGATTAATCCATTCTCTATCACCATATCCCACCTCCCTCAAATCCATTTTAATATTATCTTCCCACCTACGTCTCGGCCTCCCTAAAGGTCTTTTTCCTCCGGTGAGCTATGGCCAATGAAAATGCTATTTATTGCTGCGGAAATGAAACAGATACCCTCTTCTTGATCATTATTCATATTAGGTGGTAACTAAAGTAGTCTCTCTTGTACATAAAGGTTTGTAAGATTTTTTTTATGCAAAGTCATAACATTCCCAATGCCAAAGTTCTCTATCTAACATAATTATAATAACAACGAAAAGTGCCACTCTATACAGTTGATATATTTCAAATCCTTGAAAAAGCTCGTAAAAGATTCTCCCTTCTAAAAAGACTAGCAGGAAAGAAATGGGGATGCTCTAGGAATACTTTGAACACTACATACAAAATGTTTATACAGCCAGTGCTGACATACTGCGATACTGCGGAGAAATTTTAATTACTTCACCTTTCATAAACGAAATAGAATATGTTCAAAACCAAGCTCTCAGACTCATTGCTGGTGGAATCAAAACAACTCCAATAGATTCTATGAGATTCCTCACTAATATTAACAGCATCAAAATGACAACAGAAGAAAAAGCACTGATTCAATATGAAAACTTATTAGATTACCAGGAAACAATTGGCATTCATACAGTCCTCTCTGTAGATTGATAACTCAAAAAAGTTTCATATCCATTGTTCAAGAATTAAAACAGAAAATCAATATCCCCAATTTAAAAGAAAACCTACAAATTAAACCAAACCCTTTAACTCTATTAAATATGGAATATAATATAAATTTAACAGAAGAAATACTGAAATCAGAAGTAAACACTGAAATAATGAAACAATTGTCTTTAGAGACAATTAATATTAGATACCCTCCACAAAACTGGCTTCATTTATACACTGACGGATCCTTGATCTCCAGACAACAAGGTGCCGGTGCAGGTGTTACGTGCTGTCTCTTCTCACTTTATAGATCTCTTGGGTATGGAACAACAAGTTTTGATGGAGAAATCATTGCAATAAGTGAAAGTCTCAGGAATCTTCTATGCCACATCAATAAATTTAAAAATGCAGTTATATTGTCAGACTCCAAAGCAGCTATTCTATCAGTAGTCTCTAAACACACACCTTCATCTCAAACAGCAGAAATAACTAAAATGCTCTCTCAATTAATATCACTCAATAACAGAATTGTATTCCAATGGATACCATCCCATTGTGGAATCCTGGGAAACGAGAATGCGGATGCATTAGCAAAGAAGGGCAGCACTGCTACTTACAGACCTGTTACTAAATCTACGTATTACTCTGTGAAGAGATTTATTAAATCTACATACTTAGACTTCAACAAACAAAATTTGATAACACAATCCCAAGGGAAAAAATGGAACTCTCTGCATCAAAATCCACAGTTAATCCCCGATTTACCACGAAAATCGTCTGTAGCTGCATTTAGATTGGCAACAGGCCATGATTGTTTGGCCAAACATCTGCATAGAATTGGAATATATCAGTCCCCTAACTGTCCATTGTGCAACTCAAACCAAGAAATGGATTCGGAACTCTGTGCTTCAGTGGCTGGTCATGATAATATCTTTGAAAAATATTGGAGTGCAAGAGGTCAAATGACTTTATTGTCAAACGCCTGGCATTAGAAAACAACAACAACATACTTCAAATCCTTGTACATAAAAATTCTCAACAGTAAATTCACTAATATGGCAACAAAAAGATTTCAAGAACCTTGTCTTCTAGTTGGTATAAGGTGCTGAGAGTAAATCAATCACCTATAATAATTATTCTGAACCAAAATTCCCGGGAACGACGTCTGGTATTTCTTTAGAGAAAGAGAACTGCAATAATTCATCCTCTCCTCTATCAACAGGTCGCTAATGTCCCAAAAAGTCATGCACAATAGGCCTACATCGTGATTCAAAAAGATGATGCAAAAGTAAAGACCTCTACTGAGAGTGACAACAATCAGTGGCAATGATGACTGACAATTGTTCAAAATAGTGAAAGTAAATAGTAAAAGCGACAGGTCTCACGTTATTGTGTGTTTATATGCTAGTGCTACACAAGATAGGAGAGGTATACGCTGAAATTTTGTCATTATTGGTGAACTGAAGAAAACACGTCATTTTGAAGTTGTATTTACTTTTGTGCGATATCTGTTAAAGCTGATGATAAACTAATTGGCATGAAATTTCTTCTGGAGTTAGATAAGAATGCCCACCTCTTTTATTCAACATTTATATGAATGGAATAATACGTGAGTTTAGACCTACAAGACATGGACATACAGTTATCAACCGAAATTTATGTTTAGGTACACTAATCTTCGCAAATGATTTGGTCTTATTAGCTAGTACTGAAGATGACCTACAACGATCAGTGTAATTTAGAATTGCCGACAAACTTTACATGGAAATCTCCACTGACAAAACTAAAATAATGACTTTCTTCGGAATATGTATGTAAGACTTTCTGTGTTAAATTTCAACGCACCTCGTTTACATGTTTCGACCTATTTATGGCTCATCTTCAGAACTGGTCGTTGTTGGTCTTGGCGCCACTTGTTCTGTTTCCTGTGAGGGTGTGTTCGTGTGGTATAGTGTAGAGTACATATTCCGAAGTGATACAGTGTTACAAGTTGTGTAATCAAGATGTATAATGACTTTCTGTGGCAAAGAACCAGTACCAAGTAAGATTTGTATAAATGATAAAATTTTTAGAAAGAGTTAATGAATTCAATTATCTTGGCTTTAAACTATCATTTTTAGGAGATTTAGATATTCCTGCAAACATTTTTAATTCAATAAAGCCATGGGCATCATTAACAGTGTAATGGAACCTTCCCTAGTCCAAAAACATACCTGCTGTTGTCTATACAAAACTTTAGCAAGACCGGTCCTTTGTTATGGCAGTGAAACTTGAACTAAAAAAATGGTGAAAACAGAATTACTGCTAGTGAAATGAAGTTAATGCTATACCAAATGGGATCACAAAAGAAATGAAGACATCCTACAAGAACTCAGAATGGAATCTGTACTGCAGTAGATACACTGATACCATCATGTCAAGCATATGCCTAGAACAAGAATCCCTCTAACAGTCTTGAATTACAGACCAGCAAGAGATAGATCAACTAGAACGCCCTGTGGGAAAATTTTGTACACCGAACATTTCTTTTTAGGACTATTACATGTTAGGAAGATGATATACTTTTGTCTTCAGTTAAAAAAGGCAGAAGGATAAAAAAGATATTTTCCTAGTACCCGTACCTGTTACATAGACCACTCTCACACTAAACCTGGAGTAATTTAAGCTTATTAATCAAATAAATGATTCTACTTACTGTTTTTTTTATATGCTCACCTGTATGTAATTTATATTTTATACATATTTCATTGTTATTTTCCATCCGAAGATCATTAAGAACGATGAATATTACTTAATATCTCCTATCTTTCTTGAAATAATGTTTATATGCCATGTTAATTTTCGTTTTCATAAGTTAGCCATGATGCACATTGGGAGCAACATATAAGAAATTATTTTCCTACACAATCCACGCTATATTCACGTTGTTTTGAAATGATTAATCGAAGATGGTTTGCTTTTGTTTATTGCACGTATGTAATTTCTATTCCATACGTTTGTTTCTATTCCACGATCATTAAGAATGGTGAATATTATTCATGCATGTTTCCTGTATTTCTTAAAATAATGTTATGTGGCATGTTAGTTTTTATTTGTCGTTATTTACGTAAAAATGATGCGCCAAAAATAAAAATAATAATAATTTCATACTCACTCCACATCATATATTCACATTTGTTTTTCAGTGGTTTATTAAAGAATCTACCGGTACCTTCAACTCAAATGTGATGGACCGGTTAATTATTATAAATTACTTGCATGAAGGTTTGGGGGCCAAGTCCCCAAGAGGGGTTTTAGGAGGCGGAGCCCCTAAAGCAAGAAAGAACACATCATAAAATATACGTGGTATCTTCAATCCAAAGTTGATGGACCGGTTTATTAGGCTACTATAAATTAATTGTATTAGGGTTTGGGGACTAAGTCCCCAGCAGGGGTTTTTAAAGGGGAGCCCCTAAAACAAGAAAGAACACATTATAAAATGTAACTCGTACCTTCAACTCAAAGGTGATGGACCGGTTAATTACTATAAATTAATTGCATGAAGGTTTGGGGGCCAAGTCCCCAACAGGGGTTTTTAGGGGCGGAGCCCCTAAAGCAAAGCAAGAAAGAACACCATAAAATATAACTCGTATCTTCAATCCAAAGGTGATAATATAATAATATAATATAATTATGTTGTACGTAGCAAGATGGATTATTCAATTGATAGGATATTTTATTTTATGAGGTTGTCACAACTGAGATATCTATTGTCAATTGCTTTTATTTGTCAGAAGGCCTTGACTGACAACAAGTTATACTAAATATGTTTAGGATTGGTAACGAGTACCGGGTACTAGGAAATTACCTAAAAAAATTCGACTAGTCTGGGCTGTTAAAATGGCTAAATTGACTTGACTGACTCTTCTACTTTCTTCTTCTCATTAAGATTGTTCGCCAATCGGTGTTCAAATAATATGTCTATCCACAATGTATTGTATGCTGGTATCAGATATATAGTTTCTTACTTGCTGCCATTCATTGTTTTGAGTGTCATAGGCTTCAACCAGTTTGAGATACTGTTGCCCGTCATAACCTCCAACTGCAAATAAGCGGTCCCCAAGCAAACATACGCCTATAGCATCTCTTCCAACACTCATTGATGCAACTTGCGTCCATGTGTCCGTCTTTGGATCGTATCTATGAAAATAAATATTAATATATTAATATGACAAAAATTGTGCCTAGTAACGAGACATTAACTACATCTGTACAGAAATCATAATCACTGGCATTCTGGCAATGTAAAACTGTCATTAATAACGAAATCATAGGACAAGAGTAAGTTTAACTATTGGATTTGTGCATAGCATAAATAAATACTTGGTTGCTAAGGAAACATGGACAGAAGATGAATGAAAGTACAGAAAAACACTACGTACTTATGCACCAATGCAATATTTAGGAGAAGTAATAAAATCGCAATTTAAATATACTCAATTTTAAAATTCATTATACTGGTATTTTCTGGTAAGTCTACTATAATACTTGATCAATTAAATATGTACTTCAGACTTACTGGTACCTAAGTTCTATAAAACAAATACACTCAGGGACAAAAAAACCGGACACTTCTATATTTGCTTGTATTTTGTTGCCAATTACTTCAAAATGAAACAAAACCCATTTAAACAAAATAATGTTTCATTTAGCACCTTATACGACAACATTTGAAAAAAAAATCTCTGATGAGAAAATTTCAAAAAATTACAAAGGGCGTATAAATATGGCATCGTTTGGTCTAACTGTTTTTTCATTTTATGGTGCCTTAAACATTAAGAACTCTTTTTAGTAACGGGTATTAGCCCCTCTGGCTTGGATAACTGCATCCATACGTCTTGGCATGCTCTCAATTTGGTTAGCAATGTCTTCTTGAGGAATAAGTTCCCATTCTTCGCCAAGTGCTCGCCTCAACTCTTGTAACGATTCTGGTCTCGGTCGTCTATTCTTAACACGCCGTCCCAGCATGTCCCACACGTGTTCAATTGGGTTCACGTCTGGACTCCTTGCTGGCCATGGAAGAACATGGATTCCCATGGATAATCTCCGACCGCATGGGCAATATGCGGCCGTGCATTATCATGCATTAAAACAAAATTATCGCCTACAAATTGGCCAAATGGCACATGATCAGCCAAATATTCATTTATATACCTATCAGCTGTTAGTCTTCCATTTTCAACAAAACCCAACTCTGTACGAGCATCCGTACACACTCCTGCCCAAACCATCACTCCACCACCTCCATACGGCACATTATTGGAAATGCAACACTGTGAAAAACGTTCTCCCTCCTTCTCCAAACTCTTTCACGTCCATCAGGTGAGCACAGATTGAAACGGGACTCATCGGTGAACAGAATACAGCTCCACTGTCCATTTCTCCAATCCCTGTGATCATTTGCAAAACGCAGTCGTTCAACTCGATGCATCCTGAGAAATCTGGGACCAGTTGCAGGTCTACTTGATATCAGTCCACTTGCTTTCAACCTCCTTCTAACTGTTTTGGCCGAAATTGGGCGTCCATGCATGTTAACAAATTGCTGGACTACACTAGTAGCTGGCAGGTTGCGCTCCCTAAGAACTCTCAACACCATATACCTGTCTTCATTTGGATTTGTAGCTCTTGGACGACCGGAACCTGGTCTTCTGGTATATTCTAGGGTCTCTATACCGTTTTATGGCATCATGGGTTGTGCTTCTAGCCATATTCATAACATTTGCAATGTAACGTACACTGCGTCCATCATCGAAAAGGGCTACAGCTCGAGCCACATCTTCAGGTCGCATCTTGTTTTAAGACAAATGTTACACCCCACTTAAACTCAGAAAATGTGAAAATAAAGAAATAACGAATGATAACGATAATGAAGCACAAAATGGTTGAGACAAAATTGTTATAGCTAAGACTCCGAAAGCAAATTTGGAATATTTGGTTGTAATGGCTTGTTTATAAAACAAAAACAATCAACAATGTATACACGTCTCCATAACAACAGATGGCTACCATAATATTGTATGAAAAGATAATGTTTTGCAAAATACCAGCAAATATTAAAGTGTCCGGTTTTTTTGTCCCTGAGTGTATTATAACATATAATAATTTGTTATTGTATTCTATATCATATATATACATGTTATTAAATTTCCTTTTCATGCTATGAACTAATCTTGAAATTTATATTGAAAGTAACAAGGAATTTTCTCTCCGATGTTATCAACTAACCTTTCAACACAATCAAAACGTGATGCTGAAGGATTTGAAGCTGGTGCATCATGGCCTCCCAAAGCATACAGGTAACCATTGACCACTCCAACTCCTACGCCTCCTCTCCGTTTAGCCATTGGAGCACATGGTAACCACTTGTTGGTATGAGGATCATAGCTTTCTACAGTTCTCAGACATGAGCTACCATCACGACCACCCACTGCATACAACCTGTAACATCAGAAAAAGTTACATTCCTCGTATCCCAGAGCCAAGGTTTTTTATTTTTTATCCACTGGTGAGTATTTGATTTTGCGTCATTCACTCAAGCACCACATCTATGAATGATGCACCGAAACTCTAGTTTTTTCTAGTGTGAAAAGATTGAATATGATTGTTTCAAGTGTAAGTTATAGTACACCAAATGATTATCGTGGTTTCAAATGGTTGGTATGGCTTTACAAACTAAAGTTGATGTGTATTTTCTACGTGTAATGAAATAAGAGCTGTGAAAGTTTCTTATCATATGTTTGCAGCGTTTGTTTCTCATTGCTGCATCACAGTGTCAGATTTACAAAATGGCGACTCCCATGCATAAGTCCTTTTCTGTGTTGCAATTTGCGAAGTGCGATTCTCTAGTTTCTGTATAGGGAGCTTTCTGGAGGAAATTTAGAATTGCTCTTCCTCCATCCGATAACAACATTCGTCTACCTATGGCAGTGATGTCAATTGATGCCCACAGGAGCAAGCACGCACTTTAGAGCTCAGGAGAGCCTGAGCGCTTTACAGTGGAAATGAAAGAGACAGACGAAAGAGGTGGTATATGCCGCTTGGTCGAGCTATATACAGGGATGGCCAGCACTGATTCAATAGATAAAGGGAAGAGAACTTATTAAAACTGTATCTATGTTAATTTTTAGATTTGTCTGAGAAGTATAAGTGCATTATAAGGATGTAAGTTTTAATTTTAATGCTCATTTTTCACAAGTTTGAATTTTTTTATTCAAAAGAAATATTTTCTCAACTTTTTTTTATAGAAAAGTGGAATTTTCAGATATAAGCCTATTTATTTAGTAGCCTTACAGAATGTTTTCGTAAATCTAATATACCGTAAATACGTATTACTGAAGATAGTGTATTGAAAGTTTTGAAAATATTCGCATGGAAATTATTTGTAAGGAAATTATTTAACAAAGCAACTGCTGTTACATCATAAGCAAAAGATACGTGCCCATGAGTTGTAAAAATGTCAGCTTTATAGCTTCAGCACATTTCGAGAAAATAATTTAATATTCTGATGATAGGAAGTTGCTCACCAATATCACCTTAAAAGCATAATGCGATAAGAGTTTTGTTATGTACCAGTAATATTAGTTACACTTAAAACAGATACAGTACCTTTGCTTTGTACTGTAATATTGTTTTGATTAATTTATTTATTACTTTTATGAGGCTAAAGGTATCATCAATATCAATTCCAACTTATCATGTCATACTCAGTCTCTTTTTTTGAGATGTCACTTTCTTTATGAATGATGTATTTCATCCATTTAGTACAGTATAGTTGTACTACTATGGAATTTATGTGAATATTCCTTCTTAACTCTTCATTATGTTATTAAAATTTAAAACACAAGTGCAATATTAAGAAATTGGTATTAGTATTTTTGTTTTACAGACAATATAGATAATATCAAACAGAAAGAAGCCATATAAAAATAACGACATAAAATTTCACGTTCCGTCTGAAGTTTGTGCACCACTGTTTTCTTAATCCAAGAGGCTGCTTATTCATATACCACAACCCTTCCTCTTTCCATACTTAGCGCTTGCTGCCCGCGCACGACGTCAAGGTCAGAAAAATGCGCTTGCTTTGACATCACTGATCTATGGTATAGACAGTTTGAAACGAGTAGATGCATCTGTAAAGGGAAGAATTCAGGACGTTCACGTGTGCCCAACGAAAGAGTCGAGAATGTGAGAGAAGCTTTTGTACATAGTCTACGGTCACCCTACCTCACATCAAGTGATTTCTTTCTACTAGTTTAGATGTCTGCTTATGCAAGAAAACGCGGAAACATTTTGAATTATATCTATACATTAGCTTAAAATGTGAATCAACACAATGCATATAACATACCCATAAACTTCAACAACCACTTACTTGGTATTGAGCACAGCAACTCCTACTGTAGATCGCTGTGTGGACATAGGGGCTACATAGCTCCACTGCCGAGCTTGGGGATCCCACCTCTCAACAGTGTTCAGGTAGCTCCAACCATCATGGCCCCCAACTGCGTATAGAGGGCCTTCTAGGACTCCAACACCTAACAAAACGTAAATCATTATTTCGCATTAAATGTTAATCTATTCTTCCTCTAAACCAGCGTTTCTCAAAATTTTCTGAAGTGGGGACCACTTTTTAAGTCAGAACAGTTCCACGGACCACCTTACTCTTGTTCCCTTCGAAAGCAAATTCATCATTTATGTAGCATATTTTAATACCAGTATACTTACATCTTAATATAGAAATAATTAATTTAATTCAATTAATTTTATATTAGTATTAACTAATTAAGTTAATGTTAATAGAAGAAAATTTCTTATATTGTAATCTGTAAAAACAGAAATAAAAAAAAATTAATGCAGAAACATGCCCGATTTTCAACAAGTAAAGATGCAATTATGCACGTTCTATTATTGGTGTACGACGTACAGTACATGACCATTTCAATGTGCAGACTGGGTATCGTCAAACTATTAAGAAATTAATAAATACATGAAAAGGTTCGGTACTTCGGTCCTGTTATGAATTTGGGTGGTCCCTAACTGGGTAACAGGCACAATGCCAGATGTGCAGGGAAAAGACAGCAAGAAACGCCACGTTCATAGTGCTTTAATTCCCTCTTTTGTTGCTGAGAGTAGAGTGGGAAGTTAATAGATGAGTAGGGTAAATAAATTTCATAAAATATCAGTACTGGGAGAAAAAGTGAAAGGCGATTGCCATGTGTCATTTATAAACTCTGAGATTTTTACCTATTGTGTGGTACGCAATTCGTTTGAATTTTATTTTTTCTTCTGTCTTTTTTGAAGGACCGCAAGGGCAGACCTCGAGGACCACATGTGGTCCATGGATCATAGTTTGAGAAACGCTGCTCTAAACCAATGACAAACTATCCAGAAGAGTTGTAATTTGTTCTTTTTCAGTTCCTAGTAAAGTATATTAAAAACTCAAACTTTTAAATATATAATATACTTTCGCCTTCAGGTGTCATTAAAAATGGCTAAATCTGGTGTCAATAGATAATTATAGCATTTACAGTGACCCCGAAGAGTAGGATACTGTACCATTTTGTTCATGTGAAGATGAAGATAGTGCCAGCTTTCGAAACATTATTTTTTTCCATTTTGAATCTTGCGTACACTACTTTTAACACTTGAATATAATTAATTAATTAACTAGTGGACTTACTCGTGTTAATTATGTAAGTTTGTGCGGCTTACAGCTGTTTCAGTGCTTCACGCACCATCCTCAGAGCCTACTCGCTAGTAGTACATAATTAACACGAGTAAGTCCGCTAGTTAATCAATTATTTTTTTTTTTACTTCACTAGTAACAAAAAACTCCACGCTATACCTCTTCTCAATAATTTATTTGCACCAATGAATTGAAGAAATATTGTCATTGCTGTGACTTATATACAATCAGTAATGGAAGATATTTACCTAAGCCGTGTCTATGTGTAGACATGGGGGGAAGAGTAGTCCAAGCTTTGCTTTTAATATCGTAACATTCTACACTATTGAGCGTTTTGAGTCCATCACGGCCTCCTACAACGTACAGACGACCATCTACCACAGCTACGCCGAACTGAAGGCGACGCCCACTCATGTTGGCCACGTGACTCCATGTATTGGCTCTCAGATCGTATTTCTCAATACTTGTTGCTCCTAAAATAAAAAGAAAATGAATAAATAAATCTCTTAGTCAAATCTCAGAAATGTTACTGCACACTCACTGTAGCCAGTGCTGACATACTGCGGAGAAATTTTAATTACTTCACCTTTCATAAACGACATAGAATATGTTCAAAACCAAGCTCTCAGACTCATTACTGGTGGAATCAAAACAACTCCAATAGATTCTGTGAGATTCGTCACTAATATTAACAGCATCAAAATGACAACAGAAGAAAAAGCACTGATTCAATATGAAAAACTTATCAGTTACCAGGAAACAATTGGCATTCATACAGTCCTCTCTGTAGATTGAAAACTCAAAAAAGTTTCATATCCATTGTTCAAGAATTAAAACAGAAAATCAATATCCAGACTTTAAAAGGAAACTTACAAATTAAATCAAACCCTTTAACTCTATTAAATATAGAATATAATATAAATTTAACAGAAGAAATACTGAAATCAGAAGTAAACACTGAAATACTGAAACAATTGTCTTTAGAGACAATTAATATTAGGTACCCTCCACAAAACTGGCTTCATTTATACACCGACAGATCCTTGATCTCCAGAGAACAAGGTGCCGGTGCAGGTGTTACGTGCTGTCTCTTCTCCCTTTATAGATCTCTTGGATATGGAACAACAAGTTTTGATGGTGAAATCATTGCAATAAGTGAAAGTCTCAGGAATCTTCTATGCCACATCAATAAATTTAGGAATGCAGTTATATTGTCAGACTCCAAAGCAGCTATTCTATCAATAGTCTCTAAACACACACCTTCATCTCAAACAGCAGAAATAGCTAAAATGCTCTCTCAATTACTATCACTCAATAAAAGAATTGTATTCCAATGTATACCATCCCATTGTGGAATCCTGGGAAACAAGAATGCGGATGCTTTAGCAAAGAAGGACAGCACTGCTATTTACAGACCTGTTACTAAATCTACGTATTACTCTGTGAAGAGATTTATTAAATCTACATACTTAGACTTCAACAAACAAAATTTGATAACACAATCCCAAGGGAAAAAAATGAAACTCTCTGCATCATAATCCACAGTTAATCCCCGATTTACCACGAAAATCGTCTGTAGCTGCATTTAGATTGGCAACAGGCCATGATTGTTTGGCCAAACACCTGCATAGAATTGGAATATATCAGTCCCCTAACTGCCCATTGTGCAACTCAAACCAAGAAATGGATTCGGGACACCTCAAAATCTGTGCTTCAGTGGCTGGTCATGATAATATCTTTGAAAAATATTGGAGTGCAAGAGGTCAAATGACTTTATTGTCAAACGCCTGGCATTAGAAAACAACAACAACTCACTGTAGCACTGACATTCATATAAATTTCCAGACTCTAGACACCCAGGAAACACTTTTAATGTTATTATCGAATTATCTTTACTTGAAGCTGATATAACGACAATTTAAGAAACCAGATGTGTGCGTCTATCATTCAACTTCATTGGAAGGCAAGCTATCACAGTATACAGATAAATAAAAAGCCTAGATGAGGTGTCGTACTAACCATGGTTGCTATAATCAAGTTCAACTATAAATAAATAGACGGACAGATACTGATTTTTACCTTTATTAGCATCCATCCCGCCAACAGCATATAGGGATCCTACAGTAGATTTTCTAGGTCGCGTGCGAGGTGACTGGAGCATTGGACGGCGTTCAGGCAGCAAGTGATACTTCAGAGCTTCCATAATAAGTTCTTGACAAACACGCTCCTCCCGAAATAAAGGATTTGTCTCTATGTAGTCAGCAATGAACTGCCACACAACATAAAGATTATACAAGTAACAGGAAAAATCATAATGAAACGAACTTATTATCATTACTGGTCAAACACAAAACAAACAAGTAATGTCGGACCATCGGATCTATGCCCCCTTCAGCGCTGTCGTCGTTCTTGGAAAAGTTAACGCCTCTACTCACCCCATTCCACCCGTTTCTCTCCCACTATGTCAAACAGCAGGCCACGAACCTTGCCGAATAGGGATGTTGCCAAACTTCCGTCAAACAGTGTCATGTCTCTTGAATATTGCTTATAGTAATGTAAGGTTAAGTTAGAATTTATAAAACAGTTATATTACCGGTTCTTCTGTATGGTTGTGAAACTCGGACTCTCACTCTGAGAGAGGAACATAGGTTAAGGGTGTTTGAGAATAAGGTGCTTAGGAAAATATTTGGGGCTAAGCGGGATGAAGTTACAGGAGAATGGAGAAAGTTACACAACGCAGAACTGCACGCATTGTATTCTTCACCTAACATAATTAGGAACTTAAAATCCAGACGTTTGAGATGGGCAGGGCATGTAGCACGTATGGGCGAATCCAGAAATGCATATAGAGTGTTAGTTGGGAGACCGGAGGGAAAAAGACCTTTAGGGAGGCCGAGACGTAGATGGGAGGATAATATTAAAATGGATTTGAGAGAGGTGGGGTATGATGATAGAGACTGGATTAATCTTGCACAGGATAGGGACCGATGGCGGGCTTATGTGAGGGCGGCAATGAACCTTCGGGTTCCTTAAAAGCCATTTGTAAGTAAGTAAGTAATGTAAGGTTAATTATTACTTATTCATAATTTAATTTAAGTAGGTCTAATGACGCTGATTGACTTATGCAAAATGCTATTATTTGCTTAATAATATTTCTTTCGCCACTCCGTGCTACAGTATTCATGTTGAGTTGATAACACTGGACTGCAAGTGCAAATAAACTGTCCCAAGAAGGCTCAAAATTGTGAGTAATGGGGAGAGAAAGAGAGAGGGATAAAAAAGAGAGAAATAGGAATACAGGGAGAGAAATGAATTGCCGAGGCTGAAAAGGAATTAAGGTTCGGTTCGCATATCTTACGGGGGCACAGATGGGCCGATGGTCCGACTATAAACAGCACATGACAAAACAAAATAAAAATGTTAAGTTGTTACTGTTGGTGTCAGTGCGGTGCACATGCTGTACTTTTTATTTTATATCATTGGAATTCATTTACTGCAGTTATAAGAATATATGCTTTAAAAAATGTAATATATTTGAAATTAATTAATTTTAATTCAGCAAGTGGATTGTTGTACGAAATTTTGTTATGGAGGGCCGAATAATGATATTTTTTAAAATACAGATATCTTGAGAATCGTTTTTTAATTTTTTCAATTTGATTGCAATATGATTTGCAAGTGGGTGACCAAATTACATAGGCATATTCCAATTTAGCGCGAACATGACAATTAAAAAGGAGTGTCAAAGTCGAAGTGTTTTAAATTGTTAGATTTCTAATAATAAATCCCAGATTTTTTAAGCATTATATGTTATATTAAATATGTGATTATGAAAAGTCAAATTATGATTAACAGTTACACCGAGATCTTTTACACAATATATTCATTGTATAATTATCTCTTAAATAAGATATAGTCCTTGTATAAGTCATATAACAACATTTTTTATATTAAAGTTTAACCCATTATTTAAAAGCCATTGATAAATATTGTTGATATCAATTTGTAGAAATTCTAAATCGGACACATCTTGTATTAATTTAAGTATCTTTAGATCATCAGCATAAAGTAAACATTTTGAATATTTAATTACTTTAGGCAAATCATTAATATAAATCAAGAATAATAGTGGGCCAAGATTTGAACCTTGAGGTACTCCGGAATTAACAACGTAAACATATGAATATATTATGAACTATTACATCTCATTGTAGATAAAGTTTGAACAATTCCAAAATTATAATTTGTTTTAAATTTTGTGTCATACTCTTTAAAATTGTAATTATAAATTGAAGACATTAATGGATGAAGGGGTTATGTTACAAATACTACCACAGAAAAATAACACTCTTAAGGCTGGTTCACAATAAACCGGGAACGAGAACCAGAATGAAAACGAGAAGCAGAGGACGTGAATATGAAAATTTTGATTCACAATAAACCGAGAACGTAGACGACTATGCATATCGATATGCATGTCAATAACGATATGTAAAGTCGATATTACGCATTCTGATGTTATTTGTATATAATTTACCAATGGCGTTCTCTCATGAGTACAAGGCAGCCAACATAAACACAGGTTAACAAACTTCGAAATTTCAACTGAAACATTTCATTAGGTATGGTACTATAAATATGCCCATACATCTTTATTATCACAACCTAGTTTAAGTCTACCATAACATAAAATAATTAGAGAAGAAACATTTGTAGTAGAACAAAAATGAACACAACAGCAGTTGTTGAATTGAAGCGTGAATATGTATGTGTAATACAAACAATACAGTAATAAAATATAATTCACTTACGATCGGTGTTCAAAGACGCAGCTATTGAAAGCCACGTATTCTCCTTCATTTTCTCATCTTTATACAAGGCGTGCTGCTTATCGTAAACGTGAGGATTTTCCTCAACACTCAATATTAGAATCTCATCATATAAAACTTGCTCCATGATGCACAGCACAGAACAAAATGATGCATAGGTTATGTCAGGGTCTTCTTGCGACAAAATATACGACGACAAAATAGCTTTTAGATGGCAATAGAATGAATCTAGTGGGCTGTGATCGGAAACGTGAACGCCAAAGTTGAAACTTGGCCAACTCTCCGTTCCCGATCCCGGGCTCCGCAAGCTTTTCGTTAATTGTGAATGCTCACATTTAAATGTACACATTTTAACAATTTTACTGTTTTCGTTTTCGTTCCGATTCTCGTTTCCGGTTTATTGTGAACCAGCCTTTATCTACTAAAAAGAGACTTGCATCTGTAACATACGTCCTTCATCCTTCTTATATGTCTATACTGTATGACAAGACAAATTGAAATAAGGTGCTATGTGAAAGAACATTACATACCACCTTCATTGACTAAGAAAACTCAAATTTTACATATTATTCCTTTCACTCACTAATGCCTTCAATTATCGCTAAATTATTGTTGCATACCCTTATTTCTTTTCCAAATTAAATAATTATTTCTTACATATAAATAATGGATGGTTTATCTTTGGAGACGAAGTTCTCTGCTCAGAAAATAATTATGTAAGTGTAACTGCAACTCGGTCCCAGTAAATTTAGCTAATAAACACATGTTTATGCATCTTGATTACACAACTTTTAACACTGTATCACTTAGGAATATGTATGATAAGAAGTAGACAACAAACACGCATTCAAAGTGTACAGAAAACCTACAACAACACACATACACAACACATCCAACCACCCCACACAACACAAACAAGCTGCATTCCGAACAATGGTACACAGACTACTCAACATACCAATGAACCAACAGGATTACAACGAAGAGCTAAACACAATCAAATACATAGCACAAGAAAACGGATACAACCCTAACATAATAGACAACATAATACGTAAGACAAAACAAAACCACAAAAAACAGAAGAATACAACACAAACACAAGAACACAAAAAATACATCACACTAACATACGAAAACAAAAACACACATAAAATTGCAACCTCATTCAAGAAATTAAATTACAACATCGCATACAGAACAAATAACACTCTACAAAAACATCTCAACACATAAACAACACAAACAAACAAATACAACCACACAGGCGTATACAAACTCAAATGTAACACCTGCAACAACTTCTACATAGGACAGACAGGCAGATCATTTCAAACACGTTACAAAGAACATATCACAGCCATAACAAAATTACAAAACACCTCCACATATGCAGAACACATCACAAATGCTAACCACACCTACAGAGACATCAACACAGACATGGAAATACTGCACATCCAACCAAAAAGCCAGAAACTAAACACACTAGAACAATATGAAATATACAGACACACGAAAACACAACCCAACGAAATTCTCAACACACAACTCAATTTCAAAACACATTCACTCCTTGACTCTACACTACGAACGCACCCACACAGGAAATAAGAGGCGCCAACACCAACAACGACCAGTTCTGAAGATGACCCAAAATGAGTTGAAACATGTTAACAAGGTACGTTTAAATTTAACACAAGAAAGTTCTTATCATACATATTCCGACATGTTTATGAATGTCCCAGTTCAGAGAATGCAAGGACCTTTCTTTAACTGCTATTCTATAATGAACACCAACAATAATGTATTACAGTATTCTATACTGGTTATAAAAACGAAAAAACTTTTAAGCTTGGGCAATGAAGAATAGAGACAGGCTATTAAGAATGATGTAAAAAGTGCTATAGAACTTAACATTTAATATAATGTAGCCTTACCGACGGCATTAAGAGGGGCAGCTTGACTAGACTCAGAAGACGACTTACATCCTTCTTCCTCGAAGCAACATCATTCTTCACCCACATCATTAAAGCCTGAAGAAATTAATGGCTAATTATAATTAAACATAAAAAAGACAGTGAACTGCAAATTGTAGTGAAAGAAATTAAACTGTATATTATTATTACATAATAGAATAAAATTCCTAAGCTTGAAAAGAATATTTAACATTGCCTTCATCTCTCATCCTTTTCTCATCCAATGGCGAATACCAGTACTTGACTTCAAGTCATTCACACAAATGTTCCCTTCTAGGAGATATGCGCTATAATTGTATATCTTTTAGTCACTAGCATTGCTCTCATTTAGTCATGGAAGGCAATCTTCGGTATATAACATTGGATGAGGATGATGATGGTGCTTAATGAAGCAATGATGGAATTCTGGTACATATTTGCTAAAGTATTTATTCTTTACCACACAGAGAGTGATGATAAAACAGCCAATCACAAAAAAGGAGAAGGAGGTGGTGGTTATCATGTAGAAGTGATGCTGGCAGTTGCTGGTGAACATGCGTGAGAAGACGGTGGTCATGCGATTGTGAAGAAATCAGAGACAGTGAAAGTATACGAAAATGAGAAGGAGATGACAATGATTTCAAAAATTATTTTGTAACTTAATTAGGAATGTCTCACTTCTGCCACGTAGGCCAAATTCATTGTTGTAAGGAAGTAGCTCCTGTTGTTATTAGGTTCATTGTTAACCTTGTTGTTTCCATTTTCCTCTTTCACCTATTTCTTTTTCATCTTCTTAAGGTTTGTCTACTTCTCACAAAATGGTTCAAAATTCTTTGTCTTGCATTGTATCAAGTTAATATTAAACTAAAGGAAACTGTTGCTGCTGTTATATTTTCTTACATGGAATATTTCTTCTTCTGAAGGCACATTGAGATCATCCGATGCCAAAAGTTTGGCTACTTCATCAGCTGGCAACATCAGAAACTCTTGATTTGGAATTACTTCCATAAAATGCTCCTGAAAATACAAGAAAACTATTTATTATCATTTTTTTGCGTAATAGACTAGTTAAAAGAACAATACACATACATTTATTAGTGTGTCAGAACACAAATTTGATGTTTTGTTTAAATAGTATGAATGAACATATTACAAACAAAGACAAAAAGAAGATGTGGTTTCAGACTGTCACTGGCTTAGTAACAAGTTGCACTTTAGAAATTTATGTACATATTTTATAATTGATACTAAATTAAGTGTATATTCAGTGTTGTACAGTCTGTACTACTGTACTACTAAATAACACAGATGCAGTTTTACTTTCATTTAAAAGAAATTTATTAGAACTAAACCATTTCTTGGCTTTATTAAAAACGGAATTATTAGAGTTTTCAATTCATTAATATCATTATGACTTGTCAAAAAAGTGGTGTCATCAGCGAATATAACAGAATAAGCAGAGACATTGCACATAAAGTCATTAACCATTATTAAAAATAAAATAGGACCCAACACTGATCCTTGAGGCACACCATATTTTACATTCATGAGCTTAGATTTATTGCCATCAATGAAGACACACTGCTGACGGTTACTGAAATAAGACACAAATAATTTTAATTCATTACCTCTAATACCATAATATTGTAATTTTTCTAATATAAGATCATGTGAAGCTCCTGTATTGGTAGGCTGAGTAGAAAGAGAATTCTGGTATCTCTTAATATTTTGTTTTATTTGTTGAGTAAGTAGTAATTCATAATATTACTACTAATAATACTTATTATAAATTAATTATATAGTATACAGCAGTGGTATTCAATCCATGATATGTGTACCCCGGAGTACACGGTGTTATCTGTGTTATATTGTTACTAACAACATAAGAGTTCTTACGGTTGTGAAATTGTGGGCTACTTTAAGCAGGTCCATGCAGCCTTGTGTATCAGCAAAAAGACGGATACCAATACAATTCGAAGGATGGAGTTGCTTCATTAGAAATGCACAGCATGCGTCCACAACTTCGTTCAGTTGTAGCAGACAGGCTGTACTTAGTAGGGTCTCCACTGTATCCTCTCGAAGTTCAATACGACCTATGTAATAACAACAAAGGAAGAAAGAACATGCTAGTTTTCTTTGCAAAATATGGGGTAATTTTCGCATAAACGTACGA
Source organism: Periplaneta americana (assembly GCA_025594305.2). NCBI lineage: Eukaryota > Metazoa > Arthropoda > Insecta > Blattodea > Blattidae > Periplaneta > Periplaneta americana. The sequence continues at coordinate 160,918,358 of JAJSOF020000009.1, read as the reverse complement.
ATATTAGGGTGAACACTTCCTTAAAGTAGCTTGTGCTAACTTATAAATAATAATATATTCTTATGGGTCAAGTACAGAGCGTTCACTTACTTAATGTAGGTCAATCAGGCAGCACGCGATAGGCATGAAAGCATGCAAAATGCAGCAAACCATCTTCAACACACTTGGCAGTCCAGGATTGTGTTAGTGAAGTGTTTAGATTTAGGAATGGTTGTGTTGACATTATATTGCGTGTTATTATTCTTCTGATTGTGTTAGTGAAGTGTTTAGATTTAGGAATGGTTGTGTTGACATTATATTGCGTGTTATTATTCTTCTGATTGTGTTAGTGAAGTGTTTAGATTTAGGAATGGTTGTGTTGACATACTGCGTGTTATTATTCTTCTGATTGTGTTAGTGAAGTGTTTAGATTTAGGAATGGTTGTGTTGACATTATATTGCGTGTTATTATTCTTCTGATTGTGTTAGTGAAGTGTTTAGATTTAGGAATGGTTGTGTTGACATTATATTGCGTGTTATTATTCTTCTGATTGTGTTAGTGAAGTGTTTAGATTTAGGAATGGTTGTGTTGACATTATATTGCGTGTTATTATTCTTCTGATTGTGTTAGTAAAGTGTTTAGATTTAGGAATGGTTGTGTTGACATTATATTGCGTGTTATTATTCTTCTGATTGTGTTAGTGAAGTGTTTAGATTTAGGAATGGTTGTGTTGACATTATATTGCGTGTTATTATTCTTCTGATTGTGTTAGTGAAGTGTTTAGATTTAGGAATGGTTGTGTTGACATACTGCGTGTTATTATTCTTCTGATTGTGTTAGTGAAGTGTTTAGATTTAGGAATGGTTGTGTTGACATATTGCGTGTTATTATTCTTCTGATTGTGTTAGTAAAGTGTTTAGATTTAGGAATGGTTGTGTTGACATTATATTGCGTGTTATTATTCTTCTGATTGTGTTAGTAAAGTGTTTAGATTTAGAAGTGGTTGTGTTGACATACTGCGTGTTATTATTCTTCTGATTGTGTTGGTGAAGTGTTTAGATTTAGGAATGGTTGTGTTGACATTATATTGCGTGTTATTATTCTTCTGATTGTGTTAGTGAAGTGTTTAGATTTAGAAGTGGTTGTATTGGCGTTAGACTGCTGTTTAGATTTAGGAGCGGTGGTCATAAACTATGTAAGAAGCAATGGTAAAACAGAATTATAATGTACCTATCCTACCTGTATAGCAGTAATGAACAAGCATCCACAGAGCATCTCCATCCACATCTTGAAGGACCACTTCACTCTGAGTGGCTTCACGCAGGTCACTCGTGAACATAGCAGCAAAATACTCAGAGCCAGCACTGAGAACAAGTCGATGTGCTGGTATATGTTTTGACCCTGCAAATATACAAAATATGCTGTTAAATATAAGGTTACCAGATAATCCCTGGCAAAAATCTGTCATCAGTTTTTAATAAACTTCTCAAGTTGTCCCTGATTTTCTAACGCAATTTTAGATTATTTTTGATAAGTCCTTAAGATCTACCATAAAACATTACAATAAAGATGGTGTGAGCAGATGACAAACAAAACTGTTAATATTTAATACAATAGACAGTATTGTATTGTATTGTATTTATTAACATTCCATGGTATTCATACATTGCTTACAGCTTGTAGTTTTTATACACTTTTTAGCACACACTGCATTGTTTCCTGCTTACTTCCAAGTAAGACCATTTCGTTCAGAATTGAGTTAAGCCCACATATTGCTTCCTAAGAATGAATTATAATGATTTATACAGTTTGAATTGAAAAGCCACTAAATTTGAAGCAAAAGGTTTGTTAAAAGTCACTGTTAGGTTGAAAATTCCCTCTATTTTTCACCAGTTGCTGTCAAAATCCTTTAATTTGTGAAACAGGATAGAGGGAATTTTGAATCTATAGGATTCAAATCTGCTATGAAGATACAAATGATAAGAAGAAAGGATGGAAGAAAAAGGAAGCAATTAAAAAGGAAGAGAAGGAAAGCAAAAAGGGAACAGAAGATAAAGAAAGAAAATAGAAGAGAAGAAGTAAGAAAAGAAGCAAAAGAAAACGAACTGAATAAAGAAATAGGAAGAAAGCAGCAAAGGAAGAAAAAGGAAAGGGGAAGTAAATTGAGAAGAAAAATAAACATCAATAAAAAGGAAAGAGAAAGAAAAATAATAAAAATGGAAAGTAATGAATTTTATATTTATTAAATTACTAGCCATACCCGTGTGCTCCGCTGCACCCGTTAGAAATAAATATAAAGTAATTACATAATTAAAATAGGATGTTTGATCCAGGGAACATTCGTGTTTGACAGAAGGATAAAGCGTTTATTATGTTACTTAATTTAAATTGTATTTCTAAAATTAAAATGCGATCATTTTGATCCAGAGACCACTCATTTGGTCATAAAAATTATTTTAGGAAATACAGGAAACAAATGTACACAATAGCCTATCAAGTTTTCTGAGCATAAGAAGCTATTTTAATCTTACCTGTCTCGATTCACTCAGAAGTTACTGTAATAACATTATAGCATTATGTCCATCTAGAGAAACTACACTTTCCAATGGTGGATTAATAATTAATTATACAAATCGGTTAATTTCGCTTCCGATATTACTTCATACAAACACAGAAACATTCTCTGTAGGCTGTGTTTCATAGCTTTCGATTGTTGTTGTCCAAGGCCCCTTATAGCCGAAGTCATTTGTTTTTTATTTCATTACACTGCCTTAGATGGCGTAATTGTAATTTTGAAACTCATTTATCTCATTAAATATCAGTCCTATCAAAATTTTGCAAAGAATAAAACTTATCGGAAATTATTTTTAAAGAAACTTTTGTTATGTAATATTTTTCATGAAAGCTAATAATAAGGGATATATTTCGATTTATTTAATTCAGGCCACCTTATAACCCCCCTTTTAAATAAAATATTTTGAATGCCATATAGCCTAAATTCTAAGTTACAACGAACTTAATTTATATTCAAATTTTCATATAAATCGGTTCAGCCATTATCGCGTGAAAAGGTAACATCCAGACAGACAGACAGACAGACAAACAAAAATTTCAAAAAAGCGATTTTCGGTTTCAGGGTGGTTAATCATATATGTTAGGACCAATTATTTTTGGAAAATCAAAAATTACCAGAAAAATTTCGGCTACAGATTTATTATTAGTATAGATATATGGGTGTACTGCAAATATGGTATGAAGATACACATGGGTATGGTAAGAAGAAAGGATGGAAGAAAAAATAAGAAATTAAAAAGAAAGAGAAAAAAAGAAAGCAAAAAGTGGAATAGAAGATAAAGAAAGCAAGTAGAAGAGAAGAAACATAAGAAAAGAAACAAAAGAAAAAGAAGTGAATGAAGAAATAGAAAGAAAGCAGCAAGGAAAGAAAGTGAACAAAAAGAAGAAAGAGAGAATAAAACTGAGAAGAAAAATAAACATGCATAAAAAGAAAAGAGAAAGAAAAAATAATAAAAGCAGAAAGTAATGAAGCTTATATTTCTTAAACGATATACTATACCTGCTATTAATGTAACATCGGTGAGCTGATTCTTCAATAAGTACGCCTCCATCCTGTTGAGACTCATCTCAGCATGATGTAGGGAGCGGAAACACTCATCATGAGCTGCGAGGCTTGATAGACTGTGCTCACTTCCTCCATCCCTTGGACTGGTCAAGCCATGATCAGACTGACTGTAATTTAATACCATGAATTGTAAGATGACAGCACAAAGTTGCACTGACCTCACAACTACATTTTGAGAGTGGGAAATTCCAGGTATTTCTGACAAAACTTATGAATGCACTTTTAACACATTTACAGAGTTTTAATTTTCCAAATAAATCTCTGCCTAATACATTTTGTGCACTGGAGCCGCTATCAAATTACATATAAATGGACGTCCAACAACATAATTTATGAATCTCTAAAGTTTTACCAACTGGCCAGTAAGCAATTATTCGTAGTACTCATTTTTACTTAATCCATTACATATTGTATAGAGAAAAGATATAAAAATACTCTCAGATTGATTTTGATTTTGTGACAAATAGATTTTCGGTGTAGGCTATACTGTATAAAATCACAAAGAGCAGTTGAACATTCCGCTGTTTTAATGCGATTATTTCTCTTATTTTATTGGACGGTGTTTGTTCATATTCAGTATTTGCAAATCATATCATATAAATGTATAGCTGATACTGCATTGTTATCAAGATATGGCAGCATTGCGTTATTTCAAAGTCAGTCCATCAATTACCGTGGCTAAAATCGGAACTAACAGTCGGTGTTGTTTTGTGATTAAAAAGAGATGTATTCATAGTTGGCCATGTCTTGTAGTTATGGTGATGTTTTGTTGATTCATGATGTTGAGCATTGTAACTGAGATTAGTGTTATTTTTACTTTACTGAGTCCCGCACTTCGGGAGTTACGATAGATAGCGAAATCCGGTTGCGAAAGCCAGCTATAATGGCTGCGGAAATCATCGTGGTAACCACACGATACCGCCATTCTGGTTGGATGATCGTCCACCTCTGCTTCGGCATGTGAACGTGAGGCCAGCAGCCAGCTGGTCGGTCTGGGCTCTTCAAGGGCTGTGGCGCCACGTATTATTATTATTATTATTATTATTATTATTATTATTATTATTATTATTATTATTATTATACTTCACTGAATTGCATAACATAAAAGTTGGCACTAGTACAGCATGGAGGAACCATACACAAACAGTGAAATTACTGATATGATCTTGATTTACGGTGACGTAAAAAACTATTCTGCTGCTTGCACCTATGCATCCCATTCTGTAGAAGTCATCTGATACAGTTGGGGAGGCAAGACCTGTCCTATGAATGTGCTGTGGCTATATCATCAATGGGTACAGAGCGGGATGAGAGGTTTTAGTCTGAGATGAACTTCCGTGTCGGTAGATACTATAATATTAACCATCAGGAAACAAACTCTCTTTCTGGTGGCTTATTCTTTCCCCTTTCGCACAGGTCTCGCCTCCTCATCTATACCATGGATGTCATACCTACATTAGTTCAGCGAAACTGGGACAGATTTTTAAACTGATCTCTAATACCTGTACTGTGGTTATACAGATACATTATTTTATTTTTACTAACATTTTTAATATTAACCTGGCTATATCTTTGGATTAAAGGTCTAGAACCGGAAACATCAATTGCTCCCCCTCCAAGACTGGAGTTCGATGATACTGGCGTAAAATACAAATCACTTTAATAGGTATGGGAGGGAAGAAAAGTAGTTCATCCATTTACGTAAACTAGGAAATACCGCAATTTTGAGTTTGATAATTTTCATTAGGTTTTTGTTTAATCAAAATACAGCACTGTATTAACACTTAGTGTTTTTACTCACGAATTGAGCTATCCATTCGGACGTATTAATTATGCAGTGTATATTGTAGCCTACTGTTACACACATTAGCGTACACTATAGAGAATGAAGTTAAATTGATAAATAATCATAATATGGATATTTAAACACATTTTTTAAAATGGTGGCCGTTCACTTCGATACAGGCTTCAGTTCTTTTGTGCATATTATCGCACTATAAACTATTGCACCTAATTCCAATTACCAGTTTCATCCTTCGTACGAGTAACTCATGTTGAAATAATTCTGTACCTACTCTATAAAAGAGTACCTTACGTACTGTAAATTCAATCTTCACTTTTGTCCGACCCGCACAGATAACATTACTCAGACATGCTATCTACTGTCCGTCCAAGTGGTTATGTCGCAGGATCGTAGAAAGGGGAAGGGGAGATCACGTGACTATTAATTACTTAACAAGGCCATTTTATTTAAGTTATTTTAAACAGTTGTATAATATTACGTAGACGTCCAATTTCTAACAGAAATTAATGTTTTCAGAAAAGAGCTAAGGCAGCCCAGCTACTAGACTTTACAGAGGGGCGAACAAAAGCAGGTGGGGAAAACCGGGATGCGACGTAGGCAAACGGACGACTGTACCTGTGCGAAAATATGATTCAATATTGAAAGCTCTTTCGTCACTGGAAAACGCGAACATATTTCTGGAACGTATTATACTCACTAACTCAGTACTGCATACGCGGCCTCGGTTCTGTGTCGAGAACGGTTGGAAGTTTACTACTAGAGGGGGTGGGAGTGAAGTACATTCAAAAACTCAAGTACAATAAAAATTGAAGTAAAAATAAAATGATGTCCCTGTACTTCATGGCACGAATCAATGTTTAGGGAAGGAGCGAAACGAGTTTCCTAATTTTGACGAGCACATTACCTGTGTAACATTATAAACGTGTTTCATACGTCATTTTTTTTTGTATGACAGCATTATAAAACGATTAATAAAAAAATAACATTAAATTTGTAATGATGGGTATTTGATATCATGGTCTATAAAGAGAGGGTTTGCTATGACAACAACTACGATATATTAAAATTAACAAGGCAAATTGTTTCACAATTATTTATATTAACTTCCAGATAAGTTATGCCGTCATAATAGAAGTCAATGATGTGGCATATTATGAACGATTTTCACTAACGATAAAGACAGCTTATAATGCTTGAGTGCAAAAAAATGAAGTACGAGTATTCTATACCCTTAGCTTTTAATATCAAGCATGAAGAATAGTTCTGATTAAAAAAATAACGTAATCTGAATGAAATATCTCAATTTTTTTAGTAAGTATCTTATTTTGGTTAAAAATTAACTCATGATAAAATGAACTTACTTTTTACCAAAAATAGACCTATTGACAAACAATAACTCAGGTACTGAAATAAGAATTTAATTATTTTTAGTTTGATCTTGTTTAGAAAATGTAAACGTGTTTACATATTTCCACACAAATAAACATTAGTATATTACAATACAAAGTTGGGAAGTGCTTTCTACAAAATCAAGGAAAAGTTTGAAAAACGAGCAGAGCTAGTTTTTCAATTTCCGAGATTTTGTAATGCACTTCACAAACGTGTATTATACAACATTTTTTTCACGAACATATTTTTAAAATTGCAAATACAAAATCTTTTTTGGTTTGAAAATTTAGAGCAATATTATTCCAAAGCAACAAGTTAATGTGTGGGAATTCTATCAAGGCCTAACAACAATAGCTGTAAATATAGCAACAAACACGATCGTGCAAAAACGTATTTTTTCCTCTCATTAACATGCATACAGAGGTACATGCATTAGAATTTTAACTACTCTAGAATTAAATGCAGAGAGGAACTAATTTATATTAATCATACATTATTTTACGAAGTATATATTATATATAAAGAATATTTTCTAAATTTCACAAATCCTATGCAAAACACAACAAATAGATACAAGAAAAAAAAATATGGCAGCGGTGGGATTCGAACCCACGCCTCCGAAGAGACTGGTGCCTTAAACCAGCGCCTTAGACCGCTCGGCCACGCTACCGTGCTTTGCAAAGCAAGCTAAACACACATACCATCATGCTTCAAATATGTTCTTGCCTTGATCTATATCTGTACACATTATTGAGGCTGGCACTCCTATTAGCCGTCGGTCGTTCTCCACGTTTCTGTGACGACGAAGAACTGAGCTGACTTGCACTTGCACTGTAGAAACGTCGTTTATTTGGAGATGAATTCAACACTTTTCGCATAATGCACGCCTTTTTTTTTTATCTCGAGAGCCACGAACAAATAATAGAATATAGGCCTAATATGTTTTAATTCAACTCAATTGTTTTACGTAATGTGGTAATACCTATTATGTAATAGGACAGTACTGCAAATTGCCTGTTAATAATAACACGATTGCAAACTTTATGACAGTATGTTTCTTCTTCTACAATGCATGAAATGTGTTACAATTGCATTCACATACAAGCAATTACATCATTGATATACCACGCGACATTCATTCATGTAGCTTCTTCCCCCCCAATAAAATCCATAGAGCTAGCTCCTGTGGCGTTTTACCCTGCAGAGACGACACCACCCACTACGCACAGAGCTTCCCAGGCGACTGCTGTAATACGCTGTAATGCAGCACATCGGACAGCGCAATGCTTCGGTACCTGATAGCGCGCACACTGATAACGGGATAATTTGTTTCCGACAGATAAAACAAATGCACATATAGGTAGGTAGGTCTACCTACTAATGAATGTAGAGAGCGGAGAGCGTTATATACTTATACAGGGACATCGTTTTATTTTTACTTCAATTTTTATTGTACCTGAGTTTTTTAATGTACTTTACTCTCACCCCCTCTACTAGTAAACTTACAACCGTCCTCCACACAGAGCCAAGACCGCGTACACAAGGTTCGTTCCAACAGCAGTCAGGAATCGTCCGTAACCATCGTGAGCATGCGCAGTACAGAAAAAGCGTTCCAACACAATCCGAACCAGTCCTGAACCGGAAACATGTACTGCAGTCGGGCGTTCCAACAGGCTTTTGACACGGGTTCGGAACGGTCAGAAATAGTCCGTGGATTGAGGCATGTACGGAAGAGTACGTAAGACGCGCATGCGCATAAGCTCATCAACGTCTCCTGAAGAAAGACATGATCGACTGTTCACATCAGTGAGGTTAAAGATGAAAAGTGACAATACGGACGAATAATAAAACTATAGAGATTTAATTTAAATTTTCGCCAAAAAGAAAGGGAATGGAAACTATTTGGGTATTGAAATAGTTAATTACAATTTCATCATGCAGCTTTGTTTAAGAGTATAATAAATAACGTAAATACATTAATAATAAAAATAACTATTTTTAGATGAGAGTCCCCAGTACACGACATTGAATTAACGAAATTCTTGCCTTCCATATTTTTGTCATCTTTTTATTATAGAAAATGATCGAAATTCTGCAATTAGAATTAGCTGCAAAATGATAATAATAAGCATCCCGTTCTTAGCAAAGATGATCACAGTTATAGCATCTCTGGATTTAGTACATAACGATCCGCGAAAGCGTTCCAACAGCGTCCAGTCCAATTTCAATCCCATAGCAGATACTCAACTAGCGCATGCGCATAAGATGGTACAGGAACCGTACATGAACTGATCCATGAACCGCTTGTTGGAACGAACCTACAGTACTGAGTTAGTGAGTATAGTACGTTCCAGAAATATATTCACGTTTTCCAGTGACGAAAGAGCTTTCAATATTGAATCATATTTTCGCACAGGTACTGTCCGTTTGCCTACGTCGCATCCTGGTTTCCCCCACTCGCTTCTGTTCGACCCTCTGTAAAGTCTAGTAGCTGGGCTATCTTAGCTCTTTTCTGAAAACATTAATTTCTGTTAGGAATTGGACGTCTACGTAATATTATACAACTGTTTAAAATAACTTAAGTAAAAGGGCCTCGTTAAGTAATTAATAGTCACGTGATCTCCCCCCTCCCCTTTCTACGACCCTGCGACATAACCACTTGGACGGACAGTAGATAGTATGTCTGAGTAATGTTATCTGTGCGGGTCGGACAAAAGTGAAGATTGAATTTACAGTACGTAAGGTACTCTTTTATAGAGTAGGTACAGAATTATTTCAACATGAGTTACTTGTACGACGGACGAAACTGGTAATTGGAATTAGGTACAATAGTCTATAGTGCGATAATACGCACAAAAGAACTGAAGCCTGTATCGAAATGAACGGCCACCATTTTAAAAAATGTGTTGAAATATCCATATTATGATTATTTTTCAATTTAACTTCATTCTCCATATTGTACGCTAATGTGCTGTAGACAGTACAATATACGCTGCATAATGAATACGTCGTGAGTAAAAACACTTATTGTTAATACAGTATTATATTTTGATTAAACAAAAACCTAATGAAAATTATCAAACTCAAAATTGCGATATTTCCTAGTTTACGTAAATGGATGAACTACTTTTCTTCCCTCCTATACCTAGTAAAGTGATTTGTATTTTACGCCAGTATCATCGAACTCCAGGCTTGGAAGGGGGAGCAAGCGGTGTTTCCGGTTCTAGAACTTTAATCCAAAGATATAGCCAGGTTAATATTAAAAATGTTAGTAAAAATAAAATGATGTCCCTGTATATATAATCTAATACAGTATGTTTATTTTTGTCATGTGCCGAATGTTGCAGCATTAAGAATCATTCTTTAACATTGACGGCCGGCTAAGGAGTCATCGCGTCCTCCCTACTAAAAATTTCGAATTTATATTATTATTATTATTATTATTATGCGTTTCCAATTCACTGTGGGTAAAGCAAGGAGATGCACTATCACCTTTACTTTTTAACTCTGCTCTAGAGCAGCCGTGGCGAAAATGTGACTCGCGAGCACATTGTGGCTCGCAATGATAGGTATGCATTTCTGTTGTTTCCTACCTCCTCCAACCCCCACCTACTCAGTCACTGGAGTCAAACTCCGTTCCATTTGTATTTGTCTCTGACCTGCGAGTGGCATATCGTCGCAATGTCTCTCTCGAAATCATGTACTTCTACAAAAACGAAAGTTTCAAGTAGGATGGGAGGACGCATTTTTTGCTGCCAATATGATGAGAATATTAAATGTATGATTTGTTCACATGTATTACGAGGAAAACGGTTGTATAACATAAAACGGCATTATACTACATGTTACTGATGAAACATTAAAAGATGAAGTGTTGTTGTTATTATTATTATTATTATTATTATTAATATTATTATCATCATCATCATCATCTCTGTAAGTCAATCTTTTTTCAGCAGATGTACGAATAATGCGGTTAGATCTTCAATTTAAGCTCACAGTGTTACTATGTGATGTTAAATGAAAGCTAGATGTAAGGACTTGCCAAATGTTGAACTTTTCAAATCTTTGCCAAAAAACAAATATCCGAAGCTTCGTTCTTTCGCTTGCTCTGCTGAAGCCATGTTCGCTACAACTTAAGTTTGTGAAAAATTATTTTCAACAATGAAAATAGTAAAAACCAAATTTAGATCACGACTGACAGACAAATACCTTCGTGATCAACTACGACTGGCAGTAAGTGACATAATTCCTGATTTTGAAACTCTGTCGTAGAGACATTCTGAAGACAGTTAATTTTAGGTTGTGATAATGTGTCCTATGTTTTCTTGTTCATTCCTTTCTTCGTTACACATACTAAACATTAGTTTGTAGCCTTGTACTGTATAAAATTTTATTTAAGTGCTTGACGTAAGGAAAATGAAAATCCGTTAATAAGTCAGACAGTTGCTTCACTTCCCCTTCGGGTGTCTGCCTCCCTCCATAGGTGCTATGCAGGTTGCAGGTTACACAGTGGCTCGGCGCACGATCACATTTTCGCTACGGCTGCTCTAGAGTATGCCATTAGGAAAGTTCAGGATAATAGAGAGGGTTTGGAATTGAACAGGTTACATCAGCTGCTTGTCTATGCGGATGACGTGAATATGTTAGGAGAAAATCCACAAACGATTAGGGAAAATATGGGAATTTTACTTGAAATAAGTAAAGAAATAGGTTTGGAAGTAAATCCCGAAAAGACAAAGTATATGATTATGTCTCGTGACGAGAATATTGTACGAAATGGAAATATACCTAAAAATTGCAAATTTATCTTTTGAAGAGGTGGAAAAATTCAAATACCTGGGAGCAACAGTAACAAATATAAATGATACTCGGGAGGAAATTAAACATATGGGAAATGCCTGTTATTACTCGGTTGAGAAGCTTTTATCATCCAGTCTGCTGTTAAAAAGTCTTAAAGTTAGAATTTATAAAACAATTATATTACCGGTTGTTCTTTATGGTTGTGAAACTTGGACTCTCACTTTGAGAGAGGAACATAGGTTAAGGGTGTTTGAGAATAAAGTGCTTAGGAAAATATTTGGGGCTAAGAGGGATGAAGTTACAGGAGAATGGAGAAAGTTACACAACACAGAACTGCACGCACTGTATTCTTCACCTGACATAATTAGGAACATTAAATCCAGACGTTTGAGATGGGCAGGGCATGGAGCACGTATGGGCGAATTCAGATATGCATATAGAGTGTTTGGCCGGAGGGAAAAAGACCTTTGGGGAGGCCGAGACGTAAATGGGAGCAGTGACGTCGCCAGAATCAGAGTAAGTGGGGTGCGGATGGGGTGCGAGCTGTAAAAATGTGGTACATAAAAAATCCAAAATGTTCTTTCATGCACTTGAGCGCATACTATACATCTGTTTATTATTATTATTATTATTATTATTATTATTATTATTATTATTATTATTATTGCTCATCACATCAATTACGATACACTATGGGACGTAGTTTTTTCACATCCAAGAAATTGTTTGTTTTTGTTCTTCAAAATAATTTATGCCTAGTATTTTGTTAATAAATTGCCCTTTGGGGTGCGGAAAGGGGTGCTCCGATTTTGTATGGGTGCTTGCGCACCCTTTCGCACCCCCCTAGCGACGTCCCTGAATGGGAGGATAATATTAAAATGGATTTGAGGGAGGTGGGATATGATGATAAAGACTGGATTAATCTTGCTCAGGATAGGGACCAATGACGAGCTTATGTGAGGGCGGCAATGAACCTCCGGGTTCCTTAAAAGCCAGCAAGTATTATTATTATTATTATTATTATTATTATTATTATTATTATTATTATTATTATTATTATCAGGGCCTGAATTTTGATGACCTAAAAATATCTATAAAATGACCTAAAAATCAATAAAATGATCTAAAAATGACTTAAAAATTGTTGTCTTCATTTTAGGGTATGACAGTACAGCACAGTTATTACTTCTGTAACGTTAGAACTGAAATTAAAAACTAATATTAATTTAAACTCGGGAATTTGTATATTCTAGGAAAGATCACGTATAAAAAATATTACCTTATTCAGAATTACTTCCACCAGCATGCGCAGGTTCTCGAAAGCTAGGGAACGCCTGTCGTCGGAAAGCACGTTTTTGTCTTGTGAAAAACTCCTTTTCACATCCGCTGATACAACTCACTGGCAGTGATATCTTTTTCAATGCAGGAAGTATCAAATGCTTCACAAAAGTCTCTGTAAAAATCTGACGATTTATTCTCTTTCATGGATACACTTTGTTGTGTTAAAAGTTGTGTGGATTTTCTTCTTACTTGCGAATTTCACTGCCCGTAAATGCTCATCGCGACCCACATGCTGAACAGTGAATTTTCTTTTGGCTGATACTTTTGTTTCGCACAACTTACAAAATATTATTTCACCGTCCGTAGAGGAAACATCATCTCAAAATTCAGATATAATCTGTCTTAAAAATGACTTTATTTTAGGCCTGGCTGAATGGAACTATGAAAACTGAACACCAAACATTCCTCTCTGATAATGTGTAATTAACTAAATCTGTGATAGTGAAAACAACCAATCAAACGCTAGCCGCAACAGGAAGTAGCTAAAATAACTTCTTTCAACATGTACGTATGTACATTGTCGAGCGGCATGTTTTTTTTTTAATACAGGCAGATTGGAAATACGAGAATTGGCTGCAGCGACAACAAAAATATAGCCCCTGATCATAATATTGTGGTTTAAACCCCTGATCAGGGATTACCATGGATTGCAAGACACGACAAGAAAAGTACATCAAAACTTGCTAAAAAAAAAGGTACAATGCCGCCCCTAGACAGTGTTAAAAATTTCCGCTTCCCTAACTCCCACAAACAATTTTATAAGCAGCTATTATACAGGTCATGTTTAGTTTAAATTAGTTTTAAATGAAATGTTAACAATAATTCAGAAAACAATAAATTACTGGGATCAAAATACATGAATCTTGTGAATTATAAAGATTTCCTTCGCATTTTCTTCACTGATGATGTCATCAAAATCGATCTGATGAAGCACATCAGACCTGCAGAAAAGTATATTCTATTATCCACGTGCTAAAAAGGGTAAATGTTCATCTCTCCTCTTGCTTAAAAAAGTCCCTTGTGCAGACACTTGTATTTCCCTATTTTGACTATGCTGACATTTTACTGACTGACCTCTCCAGCGACAACAAAACGAAACTTCAACGTACTCATATTTTGTGTGTACGTTTTGTAAGCAATGTTCGTAAATATGATCATATTACCCCATCCCTGGAAGCAATAGGTTGGCTTAAACTAGATAAGAAAAGAAATTAACATTCACTTCTCTTTCTCTACGAAATCTTGAACTCTTCTATTCCTTCGTACCTGTCGTCTCGCTTCACTTACCTTTCTTCCCACCATAATCTGAACACACGCTCTCGCCATGAAACAATACTAACAATACCATCCCATCGCACCTCCTCATACTCATCCTCTTTCACAATAGCCCTGCCAAGACTCTGGAATTCGCTACCTGCTAGCATCAGGGACTGTCGAAATAAAATTGAATTCAAACGCAAACTTACTAGGCACTTGGTCAGTAATTGATTTCTTGTAAATAGTTTCCTTAATCTATCACAAAATATTTCAATATCCAGTAATTTCATCACTATACAATTTTGTTATTCTAGGTTTAATTTGTAATTCAGTAAATATAAAATATTCTTTGTTTTTCTATGATAAATTATCTAGCTTTAATTAGTCAGGTAATCTTTTCGTACTTTGATTTTTATTGTAGTTGTAATTGTAAATTTAATACTAATTGTAATTTTAATTGTAATAGTAAATTTAATACTAATTGTAATTTTATTCTTCATATTATAGTTGGAATCTCCTGGTAGAGGGGCAGAGAAGGCCTTATGTCTACCAGGTTAAATAAATAAATACTAATACTAATACTCGATATAAAGAAACATATTCAAACTTATTCATTGTTGAAACAAAATTGATTTGTGAAAGGCAGGCTGTGGTTTATTTTTAAGCATTGGTTTTGTTGGTGGTATAATTATTACTAGTATTTCCAAAATAAACTCCAACTTTTTGCAGAATAAACCTTTCATATCGAATATTATATACTGTACATACTGGAAAGTGATTAAATACAAGGGCAACCGCAGGATCCAATCTCAGTGGTAGCATGATGGTTAGAAAATTATAGGAAATGGATGGACGAGGAGAGAGAAAATTGAACATTAAAATAGCCAGTTCTGAAAACTAAATTACCTTGCGCGCGCATTCATAGTTCATAGCACTCGTTTTTGTTGAATTGTTTACCGAGAGTTTGAGAAAACATGCATCGTGCACGTAGAGAAATAAAAAACGTGTAAAAATAAAAATTCCCCCCTGTGGGCGTCCTTGATTAAATAGTATTGTTGACGATATAATTTTATAGCAAATGTAACTGAGAGTTGTATAGCGATAAATAATATACACACACATCAAATTTTATTTTCAAGAATGCATTCTTGTTTATGAGCGACAATGCGACTTCCACAAGGTGTTCAAGAAGAAACTTCAGAAAAGATTTACCAACAAGCAGGGTTGCCAGATTTTAGATATACCAAGGAGGGACATATTTCCTCCATCATTACAGCACTTACGTTTCGTCTTACAAAAAAAAAAAAAAAAAAAAAAAAATCTGTGGCCGTAAGGAAAAAGAGCTTAAGTAAAAATTGTATACTTTTCAGGAGAGCAGTAGAAAGATTGAAACTGGTGTCAATTATACAGTTTTTTTAATTAAGAGGTTTTCCCTGGATGTTATTTGTTTATATTTCTTCTAAAACAGATAATGTTGCTCATTTAACAATTTTCTTGATTATTTCCAAAAATAGCCGCACTTAAGCCCTTTTAAGACTAGAACCCAAACTGAGTAGAAGGGACTATGTAAACATAAGACCTTTTTCATGTCAAGATAAAAGAGAAATGTAAATTATTAGGAATGGGTCTTAAACAATTATAGGACTGTTTACCCTGGTGCTTAAAGTTTTAAATATTAAATATGGTTTATTTAACGACGCTCGCAACTGCAGAGGTTACATTAGCGTCGCCGGTGTACCGGAATTTTTGTCCCGCAGGAGTTCATTTACATGCCAGTAAATCTACTGACATGAGCTTGTCGCATTTAAACACACTTAAATGCCATCGACCTCGGCAGGGATCGAACCCGCAATCTCGAGCATAGAAAGCCAGCGCTATACCAACTGCGCTACCGAGGGTGACAAAGTTTTAAAAGGAAAGGGCGTCAGTATGTGATAAAATGGCTAAAATACAAGTTAGACCTTTTTAATAGGCAAGCATGGAAAATAAACATGTGATGTTTGTAAGGAATAAAGTATTAAATATTCTCAAGTCCTTTATTCTGTGTGTGCTCGATTCAAAAAGTACTTAGGACATCTGGTAACGCTCAATAAATCCAGTCAGGAGTCTTATTTCACTTTAACCGTTTTACCAGATTGTAGAGAATTGTTTCCGCTTTCAGAATATATAAAAATCTCATTTTCACAAAAAATTGACTTAAGACCTTTTTCTTCCCGGCCACAGAAATTATCCCTCTATATGCAGTTCAAGTGACTAATAATAACCTCAAAATTTCAATTTTAATAAAAAAAATATGTTGTAGGTACAGGTTTCCAAGTACAAAACAATATTTACCTGGCTGTAAGTTAACATCACGTTTCTCAGGCGTCTTTCAGAAGGGCTTGTGGCAATAATATTATGCCAAATTATGAACTTAATGACTTAATAATAGTTCTGTCTCATAGTTTTCCCCAGCTGTTTATTATTAAAAGTAAAGCACAAATTCCAGAAGATGCATCACACGTGACGAAAATAGTTACTAGGCAACGATAAAATTACACAAGTGATGTTAATTTTCTGAAGGAGGGACTTTTTGCGTCCCGTCTCGAATCGAAGCGGGACTCGGGATTTTTATATGAAAATCGGGACATCTGGCAACCCTGCCAACAAGTGTTTTTGTAGTCCGTGTTTTGTATTTTATAACATTTTATTTGCGATATTCTCATTATCAGCATTTTGATCCTACAGTATGTAACAGCCCAACAATATTTACGTTCCGCCATATTAGTTTCAAACTAGGCAGATCTTTCATAAAAGTTAACAAGAGCACTTACATTTTATAAAATATATTCTATCAAAGAAACTTTTATAAAAGAAACCCATTACACTGTCATATATTTTATAAAAGATCTTTGACAAAGAACTTTGATAGTGTAATATCAGCCTAATACAGGTCTACCATTTGTTCATAATATCATTAATATCTAGTGACTAGTATCTATTAAAAAAATCAGTCAATTCATCCAGGAATGACGACCTAGTTCTCGGATGACAATCATGAAATTGAATATGTTTATTTAAAAAGAGAGGCAGACGCTAAATAACCAAAGATGTAGATAAAGCATCATAAAATAACCTACTAAAAATTAAAAAGAGAGGCAGAAAACACGAACGGGAGATTTACTCGCTATCAGATCTAATAATTTTCTTATTCATTTCTTTCTTATATATATATATTTCGTTGTTGGTAACTCTATAGCAGATTATACAGTTTCATTTATACTACTCAGAAGGCCTTAATTAAGGATATGCTAATTTTAAATATATTTTTTATTTATAAGTATAATTTTATAGTCATCTTCTAAGATTTTATTTTATAATTGATAATCAATGGTGCTTAATTATTACATCTTATTTTATAACAATATTCATATTTAATTGATTACATTTGTTTGCTATTAATTTCCGGATCCTCGTGGTCATTCTTAATTAAGGCCGGACGAGTTATTTCTCTCTCTCTCTAGATGCTTTATGGTTGTGCTAACAGATGGAGTTCTATAAATATGAAATGGAAAATAAAACGGTATAATCAGACGACATGTCTCTTAAATATTTATAAAATATGCTTCGAATACTACAGCCACACACATGCCAACTTTTGCGGTTAAGGATATCTACATTAATTAGTTTGAAAAAGTAACATTGTAAGCATTGATGAACTTCTGCCTAAGCATAGTTGGCAGCTACATAGGGGGGCCCGGTTAGGGAGAAAAAAAACGCACCTTAAATAAATAAAAAATAAAAGTAAAGTTTGTTTTTGCTAAATTAGCAAAAATGGGGACTCTATTAACTGCCTAGGGGCCCTGGGTTTCTATGTCCAGGCCTGAATAAAAGACGTACGCGTGCTTATGGAATATTTTGTGATAAAACATTGAATGAGGGGAAAAAAAGAGATGGAAAAAATTTCCGGTACCGGGAATCGAACCCGAGCCTCCTGGGTGAGAGCCAGGTATCCTAACCACTAGACCATACCGGAATGCTACAAACAATAGTTAAGATATAAATATAATATAATTATAGAGTTCGAATATTTGAAATTGTGAACTTCATAGTGCCTAAGTCACGGTTACTCTTATCTACCAGTAAAATCGTTGTTAAACTGAGTTTTCATAATCCGATGGAATGTAAAGGATATAAAATAAATAGCCTATATAACGCTTCAAACAAAATTTAAGTAATGCTATTTTCGCGATCGATCCTTACAATACGTGTTCCCTTATACCAAGCTATACAGCTGTTTCTTCATGTATCCCATGTGGTCTAGTGGCTAGGATACCTGGCTTTCACCCAGGAGGCCCGGGTTCGATTCCCGGCATGGGAATGTTTTTTTTTTTTTTTATTAACGAAGGGACTGCTATATAATTGTATGAAAATAACTAATACTATAATTTCATTAGTAGGTTTCTATTAAGCAACTAATGTATCTAGACATAAAATCGTAGTTCAGGTTTTGGTTAAGTCTCAGGAGATAAGTAACACATGATGACGATGATGATGATGATGATGATGATGATGATGATGATGATGATGTAATCCTAAAACAATCTAAAAGCTATGTTATGTAAATGTCAATGTAATGAATACATAAATATACCAAAATGAACAAATACAGCAGTGAGACGTGTTTCCACGAAAAAAATAAATCTATTATTGGGGGTTTTAGCAACAGGTGATGACATTAACAAAGCATTTAGTAGATGTCTTGGTATTTTTTTTAAAGGAAGTGCTTTATAAATTATTAGAACTGGCAGTTCCATTGGGCTAGGCATGTTCAATCGAATGATGATTTAACAAACAGATTAGAAGCCATATTTAGAAGTATAAATTATATACGTACAATATAATGCAATCAATAAAATCGAAATGATAGCCGTCCAAATCTTGGATTTAAAATATCGGCATCCTAATCAATCCAAATGAACAAAAAGAGAAAGTGTAAATTAATTTTAAAAAAAAGTACATACTGAAATTTTAAAAAAGAATATTCTGCGACAAGATGTGGTGGCTATCAAAATGATAAAAATTTATTGAAAATACATAATACACATTGAATATTATAAAGATGAATAGAGATGGTGATTGGTGATGTTCAATGAAGATTTTAAAATGGTTGATGCAATTGTCTGAAGAGTCTTTTCAGGAACCTTTAATTTTCTGAGGATCTCCAATGTAGTAACAAAACCAATAGATTTTTAATAAGAAAAACAACTAAATTTTATACTTAACACAACCATTTCTCTCTCTCTCGATCTCTGTTTTATAAAGATAGTAATTTGCCAGATGACTGGTGCCAGGTAAATAATTAAAAATCCTACAATTCCAGAAATGTTTGTTTCATAAAATATATTTTCTGTCACAAAAGCAGTTGAATATTTTTGTAAATTTCCGTAACGAGTTTTCAACTTTCATAAAAATTTTTACCACACAATAAGATTGTCAAATTTGATTGCTTTTTTTCCTTTCACGAAACTAATTTATTTCTCGATCCTTTTCACAATCTCACATGATTTACATTTTCAGAAGAATTCTACAGCTCAAGTGACCAAATGATTAGTTACGTATATGATAGGTTATATAGCAAAAGAACTATAAAGCAATAGTAAGTAAAAGTTATATTACTAATAGTGATAACATCCTATTGATATGGGGCATTTACTTAAGGTAGAATTTTCAGACACACAATAATTAGTAATTTAACTTATAATTTTAATGACTGAGTGTTTAAAGAAAACTTCAGTATCAGATATCAGTTGAACATGTATTTACTTACAAATGGCTTTCAAGGATTGTCGCCCTCACATAAGCCCGCCATCGGTCCCTATTCTGAGCAAGATTAATCCAGTCCTACCATCAGATCCCATCACCCTCAAATCCATTTTATGTCTTGGTCTTTTTCCCTCAGGTCTTCCAATTAACACTACTGTATATGAATTTATCAGTTGAACATTTATTAAATAAAATAGGACAAAATCTTAATACTCGACAATCTCTATGTTATTAATAACTTATTAGGATAATTGAGATCTGTTATGACAAGCAATTATGTAAATTTCATGTTATGAAATGGCTTTGACAATTTACAATTTCTTCCCTGTCGCACATGTCAGCATTGTTGTCTAACAGAAAACAGTTTTATGTAGAATTCTTATACTTTTATAGTCTGTCAAGTGAAAGACACACCGAGAGCCATTGTGTCATGCTAGTCAGTTTGGTGTAGAGTTTGTTTGTTAGTGAGTTAATATGTTACTCAATTTTATGTTAAAATTGTTATCATTATGCGAAAGTTATATTGTTCGTTGTTAGTTACTTGGTAACATTGTAAAATTCCTTTGCAGAACGAAAAGTTACATTAAGTACAGATCAAATTTCTGCACATTTAAAGCACAAAACTAAATTCTTTCAATAACTTAGTATGATAATATTCTGCTCTCCTAAATTGACTGATCATATTGGGAATTAAATCAATGGCTTTCCCAAAACACTCTATGAAATGCTTTATATAAAATAATTTTTTTCCCCGAAAGGAACCAAAAAATAGCAAAATAATTGTATTAGACTTTTTTGTTTGAAATATCTCAAAGAATAGCCCCTTAAAATCACACACACACACGCACGCACGCACGCACACTCATTCATTGTTCTGCCCAAGAGCAGATCTTTCAATGTAAACCCAGCTTTCTTTAATCTTTCCTATTTTCAGCCTTCCTCTGTCTCTCTTATAATAATATCCATATATCTTAATGTCGTCTATCATCTGATAGTTTCTTCTACTCCGAACTCTTTTCCCGTTCACCATTCCTTCCACTGCATCCTTCAGTAGGCAGTTTCTTCTCAGCCAGTGACCCAACCAATTCCTTTTCCTCTTCCTGATTAGTTTCAGCATTATTCTTTCTTCACCCACTCTTTCCAACACAACTTCATTTCTTATTCTGTCTGTCCATTTCACACATTCCATTCTTCTACATATCCAAATTTCAAATGCTTCTATTCGTTTTTCTTCACTTCGTCGAAATGTTCACGTTTCTGCCCCATACAATGCCACACTTCATACAAAACACTTCACTAATCTCTTCCTCAGTTATTTTTTCAAAGATCAGCAGAAAATGCTCCTTTTTCTATTAAGAGCTTCCTTGGCAGCAGCTCATGTTACTGCTTATAGTACACCCCAAATATTTGAAGTTATCCACTTGCTCTACTGCCTCATTTAGAATTAGCAAGTTTACCTTCTTTATTTTTCTTCCTATGACCATGGTCTTCGTCTTGTTTGCATTTATCTTCATCCCATACTGCTCACAGTTGTCATTTAGCTCCAGTAGCATATCCCTTAGTATCATCTCCTCTTTTGCTAACAACTGTCAGCAAATCTTATGCACTTTAGTCTTCTTCCTCCTACTACATAAATTTCCACCAAAATTATTATATTTCTTGTGTTTGTTAAATTATTAAGTTTTGTACTTTTGTGAACAATATCAATAAAGCTATCTATCTATCTATCTATCTATCTATCTATCTATCTATCTATCTATCTATCTATCTATCTATCTATCTATCTATCTATCTATCTATCTATCTATCTATCTATATTTGTTGTGTACCATCCTCAGATATATTGACTTGTAATTACTGAATATGAACATAACACCATGTATTTTAAAAAGGAGTGCCTGTATTTTTTTTTAGGGATGATACATATTGAACTATTAAAATTGATATGTCTGATTTCTGAATCAAACAGAACAGGTCTACTGAAATTTTTGGGATTCAAATAGGTGGCCAGTTATCGTATTTTATTACATTATTTTTTTATAGAGCACGAGTAGAAGATTTCTAAAATTTTATCTCCAATTTAGATTTACTGTTGAAAGGACTTTACAAACCGCATATAGAATTTTTGATTTGTAGTAATATAAACATATGATCTCTCAGAAACTTTCCATAAACGTTAATAAAACCTTACTCATGTGATAAGCAGGCTTCGAGACTTTGGACCCGATACAATAAGTTTACTGTGCATGTACTATAGGTTGTTGACTCGCTGCAGGTAGTGAAAGGTAGAGATGTGCTGAGGTAACAACGTCGCTATTTAGAGTAGAGTACAGTAGTATGGGGAAACAAACACTTATGTACATTCTGAAAGTAAATATACATTACATAATGACAATGTCAAGAGAATGTGAAAAACATTTATTCTCCTGTCTTTTATAAGCATTTGTGTTTAATTATACGCAGTGTTAATGGTTGAAATAAACATGTAGCAATTTTAGTTTCTTCATTTATTCTATTGGTCGTCTTTAGGAAGTGCAGTTACAGTACCGAATTGCAATGTACTACAAGATACATTTTCAGTGTCTCAAACGTAAATCTTTTTCGGTTATCTGCCAAACATAGTTCGTACTGTGAAAAGCTGCGCTCTACGTCGCATGACGTGATAGGAGGAAAACGAAAAAACCTAACATCATTGCAGTCGCTAAGAGACAGTCCTTTATTCTCGGGTGACTATGTTCACTAATTTGCTGTTTATATTACATAATGTTCCATATCCGTTATTTTTACATAAAATTGATTTCCACTTCTGTTTTACACGTTTAGTAACCGTGTACTTGGTGTCTCATTAATTCTCTGCATCATTTTCTAAATTAATTTGAGGGCTTCCGGCATCTCTTGCTCTGAATTTTCTAACCGTGTAATAGTTTCAGACACAGTTTGAAAATAGATTTGTATGAAAACCAAATTATTCGTCAAAACCTTCAAATCCAGAGCGTTTTTCTTTGCGTATTTGTAGGCATCCATTCTACAGTACCCCCACCCACTGTACGCTTTACCACTATACTCTGTACGTCGTTATGCAGATTTCTCACTGAACAACTCTATTGGGTCCGAAGTCTCGAAGCCTAGTGATAAATTTCCCAACCAGAATATAAACTGGAAATAGTACACCCATTCATAATATTTGACAGAAAAAAGTGGACTGAATTCCTATTCGGCAAAAGCTTTTCTCAATGGCCTGTCTTATCATGTGATCATGAAGCGCAAATTTTAAGTTTCTGCAATGTCAGTGAAAAATACCATGAAATCAATTTAAAGAGAGAGGATTTTGGGAAAATGTAAATAGTGTGCCACTGATATAAATACAAAATTTAACGTATTTTTAATTAAATTAATATTAATCATTCGATTAATGTTTTTCAGTCATGATTACAAAATAATCCAAAGTAAAAGCACGTGGATAACTCAGGGAATTAAAATATCAGGTATTACAAAGACAAATCTGAAGAATATATTTAATGAGTAAGAATAATAATTATCTTCATATTATGAACTACTCTGTCCACTCAACTCGCACTCTTGTGAACCAATATTAGAAATACACACATCGGAACTCCTTGCTTATGTGGTCAGCATCAGACAATACTCCACTTAGGATAATTGAGGAATTGACGACAAGAAACCCATAGCTAGAGAAATAAATCTCTATTTCCATTTCGAGAGAAGGAATATAAAGGTACTGTAACAAAATACGGTAATTCTTCAGAAGAAGTGAACCAAAGGGGGCGACACAATTCATTTCATTATTGCCTTCTGCGATATCTCTACAATGTAAACATGTGGTTTTAGTTTCCGTTTGGAAATACTTTTAACATAACAATCGAGAAGTATTTAACCTACTTGTATGTCTGGACGGCTGTAGCTACGCCATATTGACAATAGAAAGTTCTCCCATTTACTGAGAGATCCAGGGAGAATTACTGAAGAATCAGAAAATTCCATTTCACATATACTGATATTTTTACTTTCACAGAATTAAGCAATTCTATACTACACTGACTACACATGTGCCATTATTCTCAGTGGATTAATTACTTTAGTGCTAATGTTATCCTTTTCTCTACGATTACACATAATTCCCTTTCATTACGACATCGAAGTTACGCTTCCCACTTGGATTTCCCCTGGACCTCTTATAGCGACAGTAAGCTTATATGAGGAAGCTGTGAAATGTTATAATCAACTGCTAGGTACTGTACTGTAAGTGATAAAGTGTGTCACTGAGAATCCAACGATGGATGGTCCAAATTTACTTCAAGTAAGAATTTATAATTAAAAGGTTATACTTTTTTTTTTAAATTGGTTATTTTATGACGTTCTTTTAATTGCTATGGTTATCTAGTGTCTGAATGAGAGGAAGGTGATAATGCCAGCGAAATGAGTCCAGGGTCCAGTGCCGAAAGTTATCCAACATTTACTCTTATTGCGATGAGGGAAAACCCTGGAAAAAGCCTCAACCAGGTAACTTGTCCCAACCAGGATTTGAACCCAGGCCTTCTCGTTCCATGGTCAGGAGTGCTAACTGTTGCTTCACAGCAGTGGATAGTTTTATGTTAAGTTCCCTTCTGATTACAAGAATATCACAGATAAAGATATATATAAAGGGAAGAGAAAACTAATTTCAAAGGCGTAGATGCAAATGATACCTAGTAATCAAATTTTTAATCTTACATTTGGTTCTTTCATTTTCTCATAGATGACTCTCCTCCACCAACCTAAGAATCTTCTTTTTCCCTATCGCCTGAATGCTTCTTGTGGTGGGGGAACATGCAGTGGTGGTTCACTTCTTCTGAAGAATTACATAAATAAATTTTGGAAGGAAAACATTACCTATCTGATGTGTCATCCGGACTACTTTTCTCTCTCCTCTCTCGGCTAGGACTGGCCATTGTGTCAAGAACCCTGCAAGAAAAAAAATTGCTCTATACTAATGCATTGAAGAAAATAACATATTGATAAAACATTGCTAAAAAATTTCTAAGTTCTAGTGCTTGAATGGAACGTTCTGATTAACATTATCAGAGGATTATATATATATATATATATATATATATATATATATTTTTTTTGACCGTATCATATTTATATATTTGTAGAGTCCACTGCAAGAATGATGAATGTCATTTGGAATACATTTTGCAGGAGAAGCAATTGAAAGTTTGAAATGCTTAGCGCTCAAAACTTAACTATGATTTTCCGATCATTACTGGACAATGACTATCAGTGTTTATTTTAGTACGTTATTTTACGACGCTTTATCAACATCTCAGGTTATTTAGCGTCTGAATGAGATGAAGGTGATAACTTAATGCCGGTGAAATGAGTCTGGGGTCCAACACCGAAAGTTACCCAGCATTTACTCATATTGGGTTGAGGAAAACCCCAGTCTATCAGTGTTAATGCCATATAACTCTGTATGTACATTCTATATGTCTTAAGTTATGCATTGACAGTCTTGGTTCATTTTCGACAAGAAAGTGACATCCATCATTCTTGCAGTGAACTCTTCATTTATTTTCATATTTATTCATAATTTAAATTTGAAATGGGACATTTGAATAGATACCCGAAATAAGAATGTGCTCGTGCTCGGGTACAGCAGAGTCTACATAAATTTTACAGACATCAATAATAATGTTGATGATAGAAATAATAATAATAATAATAATAATAATAAATAATAATAATAGTAGTAGTAGTAGTAGTAGTACTAGTAGTAGTAATAACAGAATAACAGTGACGGAGATAATACAAAAATAGTAATACTAATTAATTAATACTAGTAAAATAAAATATTAATAATAAAATAATAACTAATACTGATAAAATAAAATATAAAAACCACTTAGCGAGAGTTAACACAACTTATATAAGCATATAATAACCAGAAAAAAATAACGAACTCGAAACCAACAGAAAAGTTCGTTATAACACAGACGACAGCAACCGCCATAATGATATTGTGTTATGCATTATTGGCAGGAGGGGGGGAGCCGAAGGTCTACATACTAACGTTTTCTTCGAATCTCCTAATCATAGGAAGTTAATGCTGAAAAACAAAGTATCTACGAGTCAAACTGTTCATTATTACCAGGATAAATATAATAATAATACTGGAATATAGGAAATTTCAGTTACAGGTCTTCCCTTTGGTGCAAGGGGTATCATATCAAGATATTTTATGAATGGCGGGGAAAATATAAATTTTAAGAACTCTCTAGTGACAGAGATAATGACAAGTACAATCAAGTGTATCTGTGACGATGCTAAGAAATTATTACTGTGGAAACATATACTGTTATTAATTAAGAAAATGATCTATTTATATTTATTACAATGTTTTATCTTATAGTTTACATGCATCAGATAAATACAATAAATATTAGTAACATATAATGCTAGTAACACTTAAAATAATAATAAAATGAAACAAATATCATACAAACATTTTTACTTTATTTTTAAACTTAAGAATGTGTAAATTGCTTAGGTCTGGATTATTTTTCAATACTGAATTTGTATAATCTTGGTCCATAATTCCTACTGTGTCTTAATCCAGCAGTAACGTGGCATCTGCCAAAAGAGTTGGGATATTTCTTCTGGTGTTATGTATATGTTTGTCAGTTATAAAATGCATTCGATTTTTGTGAAAATAAATGAGTAATGTATGTTTATATATTTTCTCAAGTTTTAGCAGTGGCGTATACTGGTTAAAGGGTTTGGGCTACCGTTGACCCTATTATTACACAAAATATATCTAACAATTACTTTAATTTTAATTACTATGGTAAAACTCATAATACAAAATTATTACATTGTTATATTATAAACTTTTTCTTTTGTAATTTCCTTGGGCTACCGCCGGTAGCCCGCAAAATACGCCCCTGAGTTTTAGTACTTGGAATTCAGAATAAATAAATTGTGTCAGATAATCAAGTGTTATGCAGACAAATTTTGATGATACGTTTTTGTAGTAATATTAATGGAGTTAGGACAGTCTTTGTCATTCCACCCCAGCCTATAGTCTACATTCTTTTTCTGAATTGAAACATTCTGTTGAAAAGAAAGACAGTGAATGCTTTTGTGTGTTATGTTGTATGCCCTATGCCCCATAAATAATTGGTAAAATTTTTAAGGAAACTGTTTAAATAAAAAAGTGCTAAAATTAATAGATAAAAAAATGATAAAGGGCATTTTAATAGCCCTACATTAGTTCTCCCACTGTGTATTTATTTGATTAATAATGTCCCTTAGAATTATAATCCTTTGGAACTAACAAGGGTTCTCTTTAGAGGATTCATGCTTATTATTTTCATGAAACATTACGAACTTGGCAACATATGTTTGTCAATAATAAACATTAAAATAATGTTTGAACACTTCGACTGCTCTTGTGAGGTATACAATAGCATTATATGCAAGAAAAGTGACAAAATTCTTTAAAATTTTAACGACAAGCTACATATTTCGTACTTGTCACACAACGCTCTCTCTTAAACATTTATCTTTTGTTAGTAAACAATGAAACCTGCAAAATATTCTGTGTAAATACATGTATAAAAATCCTAACCTATATTTAAATTATTAAAATTCATGAACTGCACAATGAAAAAAATGCAAGTAATATCGCCAAGTCTGTACTTTTATTTGAAACCAAAGTATGTAATTTTTCATACATAAATAATAACTTGGCCTGAGTATTATACGTGTCAAACGAACTGTCAATGTCAATGAACTTTAATACGAGAGATTAATTTTATGTGTAACTGTTTACTGTCACCAAGGAAACGTACCGCAAAAATTGCAATAATTATACGTATGAAACTATCATTTATTCTATGAAAGCACTTATTTCCCACGACTTTGCACAAAATACACAAAATTTAAATTTATACTTGTTGCACGGCTTCCTAGATGTCTTGTCAATTGTTTACACTCCGTAAGCCCCTGCTATCGCGCTAATCAAGGCCGTCTTGCGAATACATAATTGTATGTAATTTTGTCACTGTTCAAATTAATCGTAAAAACTACAATTATTTATTTTTATGCAAGAAAAGTAATCATATAATTCATAGTTTGTATTGTTCTTTGTGTGTTTTATGTTTGAGTCGCCATCTATTAGACACATTTGTAAATTTTACAAGTTACATGTCTAAGAATGTTACCAATAGATGGCAGCACATAGTGTACTGCTGCACGATAAAATGGCTCTTGTTTCGAACTGTTTACACAGAGAACTGAAAAAGGCGCACATATTTTGTTTTCTCTATGACACGGTAAAATAAAAAAGGAAAGAAATGATTATAAATATGAAAAGGAATGATCCATTATCTAAGCGAGCATACATTAATGAGATTAAAAATGGCGTCACGTTTCCCTAAATTATTGTTGAAATATTTCTCTTTCTTTTAATTTATTTAATAAGCCTGTAAAACATTAATTAATTCTATGTTGTTTCCATCAGATGTCATCGTAATGAATTCAATAAAGACTATGTTAATTACAAACTATCATTTAAAAATGTGTCTTGCATGGACTTCCATAGTTTCCTGAAGGAAAGGCAAATTCACTCATCAAAGAAATATGATGCTAATTGTACAGTTCATCTTTATGGAGGATATTAAAATAGTTAAAAGGTAATATGAGGCAAACAAAATATTATGAAACAAGTTCAGAATACAGTGAATGAATATAACGTAAGGTCCAATTAACCTGAAATATTTTTAAACAGATAAGTTAACCTAATTAATCCAGACTAGTTGCAATATAAGAAAATGGTTGATGTAATGTATACCTTCATTTTATATTTGTCATAATTCATAAAATAACTCGTAATATTACGTTAATGTCGTGGTGTCTGTTGAGATGTGTAATGATTCTACGTAATATAAAATTAAATTTGCGTCTTTTTGTTTGTTGTTTTTAAGCTTAGTTTGTGCTTGATGAAATTGGTGTGCTATTAAGTCATTCTTGCATATCTGCAGAATATATACGTTTATTTTAGGTTGAAATAGATTAATTTAATAATATTTTGGTTATATGGATTGAAATTCAAAATATTAATATAAATACAATATTAACAAACTTACATGTATATGTTTCCATTATTAAGTTGACGTTGTTAGTATAATTCAGTTTTTGAAGAAGAATTCTCAATGTAGTTTCATATTAATCTGTAATGATATTATTATTGTGTAAGTTATATTATCGTAAAAAGATTTATGTGAAATTTGTGTCATTTGAAGTGAACTTACGTGTGTTTATTGATGAACGAGTTGTAGTAGTCTGTTCTCGTTCAGAAGTTGTAACGTACTGGCTATTGTTGGCTACTAAATTTCTTTCAACAAATAAAATACATAAAACTCGTGAGTCATTATTACATATTATTGCTTTTTATTATAACACCAATTTGATGCTTTACTAAAGAGAAAACAAAAATTCCACTATGTAATTTAGATATCGTAGAAGCAAGTTGTATCTGATGATGTCGTAAAAGACGAAAACTTTTATACATTATTAATTTTATATTCAACATGTATTAACAAATGTTAATATTAAATTGATAAGTCATAAGTTTGAACATTTTAACATTATTTATTGTACTTATACCTTGACCAAAACTACTTCCGACTTGACAGCTTATAGAGAAGGGGGAGCAATGTTGTCATGTTGCCCATCTTTCGTGTAAGCGAGCGCGCTGCCGATAGAGTGCAGTAATGAACGGCTGACATGCACACATACATTTCTAACCAATTTGTTGAACACTAGGCATTAAAATTGGTGTACATTATTATTTTTATTAGCCTATAATAATAATAATAATAATAATAATAATAATAATAATAATAATAATAATAATAATAAGTATTAGTAGTAGTAGTACCGGTATTCTTCAATGTAAATACCGTTAGAAAAGCGTCGAAAGGACTGTAAACTGTAAAAACAGTTTTAATTTAATACAAAGCCTCTACTTTTATGAGTGTTGGTATTCTTCAATGTAATATTATTAGAAAGGCGTTGAAAAAATTGTAAACTGTAAAAATATTTATAATTAAAAATCTGCACGGCCTTTTTCTTTTCAAATATTGGTAACAGTGCTCTTATTAATTTTAACACAAGCAACAGTTCTCATTACGACTTGCGCCAAAGGTAAAAGAGGCCCGCCATTATCTTTTCTCCTGTCAAAATACTCTCTTACATAACACACCATCTCTCGCGCTTGACTCTTTAACGGGGCACCTTGTCCAATATTCTTTATTCTCCGCCTGCCTTTCCTTCCTTCCTGCCGACATTGCACAAGTCATCTATTTAAAAACTCTAGCAGAAACTAGAAAACACACACTCCACCAATGACAACGAAGATAATAGTGTAATATAATTTAAACACAATAATTATCGATACACTAAAACAATAATACAACTAAATAATATTTTTAATTCACACAAAGCACGCATTAACCAGCCAACTCAGTCATTCCGGCCAATGTATTCACCACTAGGCCCTGGTATTCACGTGCAACTTGTAAACATAGACAAGGCAACACCGTCCCGTTACCATGGTTACGCGTCTCTTGTGATTGGTTGATTTGAGTGGTTGCCATGGTAACATGCTAAAGGCGCCATTTGTCAGGTCGGAAGTTGTTTTGGACAGACCATAAATGCTGTAGTAATTATTAAATGAAATGTTTGTACATTAATATGTTGACTGACAATGTTTTAAAATGTAAGAAGATCCTTTTGAAGTTTTTGCTCTTAAAGTTAAACATATCTGAGTTTTACCTTAAATTTGATATCCCCAAGAGTGTTGAAATGGAATAACAAGCGGCGACTCGGTGATTGTGCTACTCTACTACATCCACGGATTCTGTACTGCTGCAATACCAGTAACTGTAGCAATAATAATAATAATAATAATAATAATAATAATAATAATAATAATAATAGATGGCTTGTGTGTTCATGTAACTGATTATAGATTTTAATTAATGTTTATGATATTGGTGATTGAGGCGGTGATAAATCATGGCATGTTAATTTTCAATCCGGTATTCGCCTTTATGACTGAAGGAAATCACGAAAAACATCTCCAATGCGAGTCTAAAACGCTACCGTCCGAGCCAACTCGCTCTGTTTGTTTTTATTGTTGATCATTTTTATGTAATTTTATGTAACAATGTGTTGATCAAGCAGATCGCTACGTTGAATTTTTTGGTTTTCAGAAGTTGCCGAAACTGTTTCTAAAACGTTATTATCTCGGCGAGAACAGAAAACAAATAAATGAGGTGTATAAACAATTGAATGCTCTTTCATATTTAAGTATAAAAATATAAGGGTGCTATTTAAAATTTCAAAATGGTGAGAGACTGGGGTGGGGGTGAAATCTAAAATGCAATTAAGTCTGGTTTCAAACTTCCCCTTAATATCTAAATTGACGTGTTTTTTTATTAAAATTGAATTCAATTTAAATAGTTAATAATTGCTCTCACTTTGAGAGAGGAACAGAGATTAAGGTGTTTGAGAATAAGGTTCTTAGGAAAATATTTGGGGCTAAGAGGGATGAAGTTACAAGAGAATGGAGAAAGTTACACAACGCAGAGCTGCACGCATTGTATTCTTCACATGATATAATTAGGAACATTAAATCCAGACGCTTGAGATGGGCAGGGCATGTAGCACATATGGGCGAATCCAGAAATGGATATAGAGTGTTAGTTGGGAGGCCGGAGGGAAAAAGACCTTTAGGGAGGCCGAGACGTAGATGGGAAGATAATATTAAAATGGATTTGAGGGAGGTGGGATATGATGGTAGAGACTGGATTAATCTTGCTCAGGATAGGGATCAATGGCGGGCTTATGTGAGGGCGGCAATGAACCTCCGGGTTCCTTAACAGCCAATAAGTTATAATAAGTTAATAATTGATTAAATGGCGATCTTACTCGTGTTAATTATGTAAGCATGTGTGGCTTGTAACATGTAACATGGATTAAATAATTAGTTATTTAGACTGGGAAATTTTGAAATGAAAGCCCTGTATAATGTTTGTATGTAATATTTTTCTTATAACAATGTTTATGGAAAAAGTTCAACAGAATTAAATTGTAAACTTGTTTAATATAATGAAAAATTCAAATGTGTTGGACAATGAACAGGTTTTGGAAAACAGATTTCAGTTATTCTTTTTTTGAAAGAAAGACAACGGAATTAGATGTGATTTAATACAAATTATACTGTATCTAAATTTAAATATTTAACTTGTGTAGTTTATCCCAAACATGGATAATAATAATTTGTAGGGCATGAACAATAAGAGTGATGTATTTTAATTTTGAAAGTCGAATTTATAGTCACGTCGCTCTAATTTCCGGCAGCCAATCGCGTTGCAGGTCGGCTACATTTAAACGTGTGCGTCTTGTGATTCGCTGGTGAAGACGTTATTCATTTCCTAAGGCTCGATAAATACTTAATATAATTGCCCGCCATTTTGGCTCTTTCGTTGGCGTTCGCATAAAGCACACGAAGACGTTATTTGCTGCTCAATTATTTGCTGAATGACAGTGCGTTTGATTTATTTCATAGGAGCTACGACATGATAATGTTTAACGGTGTGGCAAATAGATTCCTTGTATGGTAGCTCGGCAACGAAAGAACAAAAATGGCGAACGATACTACCTACCTAAACTTTATAGAGCCTTCACTTCCTAAGACGTAAGCAAAGAGGAGGAGTCACGCCGGGAATAACAGCGTCGCGACTATAGTTTCCAAATATCAGTTATGTTTAATGAAAATAAATTAACTTTAATTTTGTGACATTTAAAGAAAGCAGATTTGACAATACTCATGCTTTTACTTGAGCAACTGTAAATAAATTTCCAACTTTGCAACCAATCATGGTATCATCTTCATATGATATAATAATATCGTTGTATATTTTTGATTAGTATTTAATAAATCGTTAATTTATAGAGCTATATGCATATTAAAAATAAAGTTGGTCCTAATATAGGACATTGCAGAACACCAATATTGATTCTCATTGTGTCACAATATATTTAATCAATTATTGTCATTTGAAATATCATTTAAATATGGCCGAAATAAATCCGAAGCGACGATTGTTCAAATTAAACTCGTAGGTTGGGTTCTGACAGGTGGACCATTCTGCCTTATCCCTGATAGAGCCAGGGCCATCCCTAGACGAGTACCTGATAAACCTTATGGTCTGGAGCCCCATACCTTCAATCTTCCCGACCATTTGCCCGAATCCAATAACCCTGTAGACGTCGTAAAGAATGAAGTTGTCCGTTGCTAGGAAACGATGCTTCGGTTTCAGATTAATATAACAAGTGTGCACGACCACAGCAAAGGAATAAGGTTTTGAGAATTGGCACTTGGAACGTAACTAGTCTTTATAGAACAGGAGCAAAAGAACTAGCTAGATATAGAATAGACTTCGTGGGAGTACAAGAGGTTAGGTTAGATGGGAACGGCATATCACAAATAGGAGATTACTTGTTGTATTATGGGGAAGGAAACAATAATCACCAATTAGGAACAGGATTCTTTGTTCATAAAAGAATAAAATCAGCAGTAAATAAGGTCGAATTTATAAGTGACAGGTTATCATATTTAGTACTTAAGGGTAGATGGTGCGACATCATAGTTATAAATGCTCACGCCCCTACAGAAGAGAAAGACGACCATATAAAGGATAGCTTCTATGAGGAATTGGAACATACTTTTGATCAGTTCCCTAGATAACACATGAAAATTTTATTGGGGGATTACAACGCTAAAGTAGAACGGGAGGATATTTTTAGACCAACTATTGGAAAAGAGAGCCTACACGCAATTAGCAGTGACAATGGAGTTAGATTAGTCAACTTTGCCACATCGAAAATTTAATTGTCAAAAGTACAACATTCCCCCATAAGGATACACATAAATATACTTGGACTTCTCCAGATGGATTGACACACAACCAAATAGATCAATCTTGATAGATAAACGGAGACATACTAGTATAGTAGATATTCGAACTTTCAGGGGTGCAGACTGTAATTCTGACCATTATTTGGTGATTGGAGAATTAAGAGAAAGATTATCAGTAGCCAAGCGAGTAGAGCAACAAGTTAATATTACTAAATTCAATATTTTGAAATTAAAGGACGAGGAAGCTAAGCAAAATTATCAGGTCGAAATTTCGAATAGGTTTGCCACTTTAGAAAGTTCCGACGAAGTTGAGAAAGAATTAGATGTTAATAGCGTGTGGAAAATATCAGAGATAGTATCAAAATTGCAGCTGAGCAGAGCATAGGTTATTATGAAACTAAGAAAAAGAAACCGTGGTTTGATGAAGATTGTTGCATGGTAGTAGAAAGAAGGAAACAGGCAAAATTGAAATTCTTACAGGATCCAGTTGAGGAGAAGAGAGATAATTATTTCAATGAAAGACTGGAAGCAAGTCGTACACTTAGGAATAAAAAGAGAGGTTACTTGAAGGAAAAACTGAATGAGGTAGAAACAAATAGTAAGAATAAAAACATTCGAGATTTATATAAGGGTATAAAGGAATTTAAGAACGGATATCAGCCAAGGGTAAACGTGATCAAGGATGAGAATGGTGACTTGCTTGCAGACTCTCCATCAATCCTAAACAGATGGAAAAACTATTTTGCGCAACTACTAAATGTACATAGGCCAAATAGAAATGATCGGGACGAAATTGAAATACAAACTGCTGAGCCATTTATACCCGAACCCACGCTTTCAGAAGTCGAAATTGCGATAGAAAATCTGAAAAAGTACAAGTCTCCAGGTATCGATCAAATTCCAGCAGGATTAATACAAGAGGGTGGAAGTGCATTATATAGCAAAATTTATAAACTTGTAGTTGCTATTTGGGAAAAAGAAATTGTACCAGAACAATGGAAGGAGTCCATAATTGTACCTATTTTTAAGAAGGGGACAAAACCGACTGTGGTAACTTTCGAGGAATATCACTTTTGTTGACGTCGTACAAAATTTTGTCCAATATTCTTTTGAGAAGATTAACTCCGTACGTAGGTGAAATTATTGGGGATCATCAGTGCGGTTTTCGGCGTAATAGATCGACAATTGATCAGATTTTTTGTATTCGACAGATAATGGAGAAAAAATGGGAGTATAAGGGTACAATACATCAGTTATTCATAGATTTCAAAAAGGCATATGACTCGGTTAAGAGGAAGTTTTATATGATATTCTTATTGAATTTGGTATTCCCAAGAAACTAGTTCGATTAATTAAAATGTGTCTCAGTGAAACATACAGCAGAGTCCGTATAGGTCAGTTTCTATCTGATGCTTTTCCATTTCACTGCGGGCTAAAGCAGGAGATGCATTATCACCTTTACTTTTTAACTTCGCTCTAGAATATGCCATTAGGAAAGTTCAGGATAAAGGCAGGGTTTGGAATTGAACGGGTTACATCAGCTTCTTGTCTATGCAGATGACGTGAATATGTTAGGAGAAAATACACAAACGATTAGGGAAAACACGGAAATTTTACTTGAAACCAGTAAAGCGATCGGTTTGGAAGTAAATCCCGAAAAGACGAAGTATATGATTATGTCTCGTGACCAGAATATTGTACGAAATGGAAATATAAAAATTGGAGATTTATCCTCCGAAGAGGTGGAAAAATTCAAATACCTTGGAGCAACAGTAACAAATATAAATGACACTCGGGAGGAAATTAAACGCAGAATAAATATGGGAAATGCGTGTTATTATTCGGTTGAGAAGCTCTTATCATCCAGTCTGCTGTCGAAAAATCTGAAAGTTAGAATTTATAAAACAGTTATATTACCGGTTCTTCTGTATGGTTGTGAAACTTGGACTCTCACTCTGAGAGAGGAACATAGGTTAAGGGTATTTGAGAATAAGGTGCTTAGGAAAATATTTGGGGCTAAGCGGGATGAATCTACAGGAGAATGGAGAAAGTTACACAACACAGAACTGCACGCATTGTATTCTTCACCTAACATAATTAGGAACTTAAAATCCAGACGTTTGAGATGGGCAGGGCATGTAGCACGTATGGGCGAATCCAGAAATGCATATAGAGTGTTAGTTGGGAGACCGGAGGGAAAAAGACCTTTAGGGAGGCCGAGACTTAGATGGGAGGATAATATTAAAAAGGATTTGAGGGAGGTGGGATATGATGATAGAGACTGGCTTAATCTTGCACAGGATAGGGACCGATGGCGGGCTTGTGTGAGGGCGGCAATGAACCTTCGGGTTCCTTAAAAGCCATTTGTAAGTAAGTAAGTAAGTAAGTGTTCATACTAGAGTTTAACAAAACTAACTGCCGCTCTCGCTCGCTGTGTTCGTTGCATTTGTCTTTCGAGTCTCGTCTCGTCATTCTCGTGCGCTTCGAGTCTCGTTCATCATTCTCGAAATAGCATTTGGTCGGTGTGGAAAGATTTCGTATTTTGAATAACATACATCACTGAAATAAATAACATTATAAATGTTTAAATGATAGAAAAGGACAAAACAGAACAGTATCTTAGTTATCAAAATGTTCTGGTTCTATTATATGATAATACCTACGGTTATATAAATAGAAAAATAATTTTCAAATAAACTTCCATTTCTAAGAAACATAAAAGATAACGTAAGTCAAATATCTTTTTACTTGAGATTATACACTTGATCTCAAACATATGAAAAGAAAATTCCTAGCCTTTTAATAAGAGCCTAGTAATTAAATAAAGACTGGGGAACGGATTATTATACACTGAAAGATAGAGATGATGTTTCAAATAGGCTACTTGATTGTTTATACATATATAACAGTTGCCAAAGTAGATAAAAGTTCAGTCAGGTATAAACAACTGTAGCGATTCAAGGCTGCTTGACGTTCGGGACTTCGGGAGTGATCAATCTCGACGTCTCGAAACACTCACAGGCAGTCTTTACGTCAAAAAAAAAAATATTATTTGCAACCGGCCAGACAACATCGTCTCTTCCCACTACTTCAAAAATCTCGTAAGTGGTTTATCGTTACATCATCTTTTCGATCCTCATAGGTTCCTTTATTAAAACTTTTCTTATTGATTTTTGCAGATTTCACTACACGCTGCCATTTCATACGTCGTGATGACTGATGCAAATAATATTTTTAATTTTTTACTGTTTTTTACTTTGTCTTTTTGCACTGATATTTTAATATTGTAATTTCACTACACGCTGCCATTTCATACGTCGTGATGACTGATGCAAATAATATTTTTAATTTTTTACTGTTTTTTACTTTGTCTTTTTGCACTGATATTTTAATATTGTAATTTCACTACACGCTGCCATTTCATACGTCGTGATGACTGATGCAAATAATATTTTTAATTTTTTAATGTTTTTTACTTTGTCTTTTTGCACTGATATTTTAATATTGTAATTTCACTACACGCTGCCATTTCATACGTCGTGATGACTGATGCAAATAATATTTTTAATTTTTTACTGTTTTTTACTTTGTCTTTTTGCACTGATATTTTATATTGTAATTTCACTACACGCTGCCATTTCATACGTCGTGATGACTGATGCAAATAATATTTTTATTTTTACTGTTTTTTACTTTGTCTTTTTGCACTGATATTTTAATATTGTAATTTCACTACACGATGCCATTTCATGCGTCGTGATGACTGATGCAAATAATATTTTTTATTTTTTACTGTTTTTTTCTCTTTTGCACTGATATTTTAATATTGTAATTTCACTACACGATGCCATTTCATGCGTCGTGATGACTGATGCAAATAATATTTTTTATTTTTTACTGTTTTTTTCTTTTTGCACTGATATTTTAATATTGTAATTTCACTACACGGTGCCATTTCATACGTCGTGATGACTGATGCAAATAATATTTTGTATTTTTTACTGTTTTTTACTTTGTCTTTTTGCACTGATATTTTAATATTGTAATTTCACTACACGCTGCCATTTTATACGTCGTGATGACTGATGCAAATAATATTTTTAATTTTTTACTGTTTTTTTCTTTGTCTTTTTGCACTGATATTTTAATATTGTAATTTCCTCACGTCGTGTATTTTATTACATTTCATTATGTTATATTTCCATCCATGTCTTTATGTGAAAAGCTTAATAATATGCAAACCAGACCTGAAGCTGCTATTATAATAGCGAAAGCGCTAGCCGCATATGTGTTTTATGTGTGTAACCTAAAGTAATCTTTTGTATTATGCATTAGGTTTAAAAAATAGACAGTTACTGAAGGACCTTTGATATTTATCTTCATTTACATACATGAAGTTCCATCTAGTATTCTCGGTAGCAACCAGAATCAGGGGAATCGTCCAGGAATATCAAGGATATGAGAAAACAAATGACAGGTTGACAAACTTAAGTCGCATCGGCTATAATTTTTCACTGTGATTATTACTACTAATTACAAATGACTTTTAGAGAACCCGGAGGTTCATTGCCGCCCTCACATAAACCCGCCATAGGTCCCTATCCTGAGCAAGATTAATCCAGCCTCTAGCATCATATCCCACCTCCCTGAAATCCATTTTAATATTATCCTCCCATCTACGTCATTTTCCCTCCGGTCTCCCAACTAACACTCTATATGCATTTCTGGATTCGCCCATACGTGCTACATGCCCTGCCCATCTCAAGCGTCTGGATTTAATGTTCCTAATTATGTCAGGTGAAGAATAGAACCTACAATGCGTGCAGTTCTACTTTCTCCGTTCTCCTGTAACTTCGTCCTGTTATTTTTTTCACTGTGATATTTAAATTAATTAAAAGAAGGAATTACAGCATTAAACACATTGTAATAATGTAATACATGTAGGGGAGAGTCGGGTATTATCGGACATCGAGTAATATCGGACAGTGCGTTTCTTTCATCTACCACCATATGGTAGTACCTGAATGACATGGTTACGTTTCTCTATGCGACATCACAGAAACGTAACCATGTCAATCAGGTACTATCACCGTGTGGTAGATGAAAGAAACTCACTGTCCGATATTACCCGATGTCCGATACTACCCGACTCTCCCCTAATCTTTGTTTCATTTGTGAACTTTCGTTGGCGACCATTTCCCCGAATACCCCGAAGATGTCATTGGGATTAAAATTTCATTTTCGGGATTCGAGATCATTGACGTTCGGGGCAATAGCGCTCAGGGGAATGGATTCGGGTTTATGGACTCGGGGAATTTATCTATTGCAGGAAATGGCCATTCGGGGTTTTTGATTCAGGATTTTGTACGGAAATCCCCATATAAGCCGTATCACTTATATCAGCATCGGAGACCCATACTATCATACTGTTCATTACTAGTCATACCATGACAGAAGTACAGTCTTACTAATAAACAGTGTATAGTTTTTATACGAGACTTATGCAGAGTTGAGACAGAAAACGTTACTAATAAACCGTGAATAAGCTATGGACGTATACACAGGCTGTAACTATACAATGGTAATTGCTTTGCAGTAGTTATATACACGAAACCCCTGTAACAGTCTTACTAATAAACAGTGTATAGTTTTCATACGAGACTTATGCAGAGTTGAGACAGAAAACCTTACTAATAAACCGTGAATAAGTTATGGACGTATACACAGGCTGTAACTATACAATGGTAATTGCTTTGCAGTAGTTATATACACGAAACCCCTTGTTTAAGAGTTGTATATAGCGAAAAAATGGCCGCCCCTCTAACAGCTGTTCGTATCGACTGTCATTTTATGATGCATGCATGCATGTATGTATGTATGTATGTATGTATGTATGTATGTATGTATGTATGTATGTATGTATGTATGTATGTATGTATGTATGTATGTATGTATGTATGTATGTATGGCATGCATGCATGCATGCATGTATGTATGTATGTATGTATGTATGTATGTATGTATGTATGTATGTATGTATGTATGTATTCACACTGCACTGGGTATATACCCGGTGGCAGTGGTAACTAATTATACTCAATAATGACAATAATAAACTTAATTAAAAATACAATTAATAATAATAGTAAGAATTAATACTAACAATAATTAATAATAATAATAATAATAATAATAATAATAACAACAACAACAACAGGGAATATACTAAATTAAATGAAACGATCACTTAAAATAACAGTAACTTAAAATAACATTAACACTTAAAATAACATGATGGTTACCTTGTAACCACAGAAGAAAAAAACCAAAGATCATAGAATTATTAGAATAATATTGCTGTAGCTTGTACTCTTTGACCAAAATGTAATGTGGTATCGATTAGAGCCAGTTGTATTATCGACACTTAACACGCCACTCTAGAGCGCTCTACCGGATGCAATAGAGAACCTCAGATATTCTATTACCTTTCGTAACGAAGTAATGACGAAACTATGACGTAGCTGTGTGACAGTTATACTGTTATACACAACGTATGTAGTGATTATTAGTAAGGAATTTACACACGACTTATAAACGAGCTACTCATTGTATAAGTATAAGACAGTTAAACGTGTGTATATAGGGTTTTTATTAGTAAGACCGAGAGCGGTTGCCTAACTTTTTGAAGATGCGACCCACTGTTCTGTGAAACTTCTGACTGCGATCCTCCCCTCCCCGCTACCTCTCCGTACTTAACCCAATTAAAAAACTACAAATTCATGTAAAATTGAAAACAGTAACATTACTCAAAAACAGTGGATACGATCAAAATAGACGTGTACTTACTTACTTACAAATGGCTTTTATGGAACCCGAAGGTTCATTTCCGCCCTCACATAAGCCCGCCACCGGTCCCTATCCTGTGCAAGATTAATCCAGTCTCTATCATCATATCCCATCTCCCTCAAATCCATTTTAATATTATCCTCCCATCTACGTCTCGACCCCCCAAAGATCTTTTTCCCTTCGGTCTCCTAACTAACACTCTATATGCATTTCTGACTTATTGTAGGGATTCGTAACAAGCTATTTTTTACGGTGATGGGTTGTTAGCCCTTCGCCCAACCCCAAGCTGGAGGACCACCCCTTATCGGCTATCCACGACTGCTTATTCAATATATTCGCAGCTACCCTCCATATCTGGAGGCCGTCTCCTCTATCCGCAACCTGAGGACGCGCCATGCCGTGGTGATAGGGACCCACAATACATGGCAAAATAGAAGTGGATGGTGGAAAAATGACACGAAATATTACGTAAACACCATTTCTTGTAGGTGTGTGTATGTATTTATTAAACACTACAATTGGGTATACACCCAGTGGCAGTGATATATAATATACAGGGACATCATTTTATTTTTACTAACATTTTTAATATTAACCTGTCTATACCTTTAGAGAACCGGAAACACCGCTTGCTCCCCCCTCCAAGACTGGAGTTCGATGATACTGGCGTAAAACACAAATCACTCTACTAGGTATAGGAAGGAAGAAAAGTAGGAAATATCGCGAATTTGAGTTTGATAATTTACATTAGGCTTTTCTTTAATCAAAGTACAGTACTGTATTAAGAATAAGTGTTTTTACTACGAAGTGAGTTATCCATGCGAACGTATTCATTATGCAGTGTATATTATAATGTCTACAGCACATTAGCGTACAATATAGAGAAAGAAGTTAAATTGAAAAATAATCATAATATGACTATTTAAACAAAATTTTGAAAATGGTGGCCGTTCATTTCGATACAGGCTTCAGTTCTTTTGTGCATATTATCGCACTATCGACTATTGCATCTAATTCCAATTGCCAGTTTCGTCCTTCGTACTAGTAACTCATGTTGAAATAATTCTGTATCTACTCTATGTACTGTAAATTCAATCTTCACTTTTGCCCGACCCGAAAATATAAAATTACTCAGACATGCTATCTACTGTCCGTCCAAGTGGTTATGCCGCAGGATTGTAGAAAGGAGGAAATCACGTGACAGTTAATTACTTAACGAGGCCCTTTTATTTAAGTTAAATTAAACAGCTGTATAATATTACGTAAACTTCCAATTCCTAAGAGAAATTAATGTTTTCAGAAAAGAGCTAAGACAGCCCTGCTATTACAGGGGGGCGAGCAGAAGCAGGTGGGGGAAATCGGGATGCGACGTAGGCAAACGGACAGTACCTGTGCGAAAATATGATTCATATTGAAAGCTCTTTCGTCACTGGAAAACGCGAACATATTTCTGGAACGTACTATACTCACTAACTCAGTGCTGTTTACTATATGCGGTCTTGGTTCTGTGTGGAGTTGGAACTTCCTTAGTAGAAGGGGTGGGAGTGAAGTACATTCAAAAACTCAGGTACAATAAAAATTGAAGTAAAAATAAAATGATGTCCCTGTACAATAATAACATTAAAATAAATATTAATAAAATTTACAATAATTGCAGAAATAAAAACAAATGAAAATAAAATAAACGTAAATCTAATTCTAACTATAATTAAATAGATGCAATAAACTTAGGACTATAAATAAAAACTATGCTATACCTAATAACGCCTACAATAAGCAAAAGTAAACCTAACTTATAAGAACTTCTATTAAACCCAACTATTATCAACTTAAGTAATTACATATCGCCTTAATTAATTACATATAAACTTAATTACATATCATCTTAATTTATTACATATCATCTTAATTAATTACATGTCAACTTAATTAATTACATGACAACTTAGATAATTACACTGCACCTACAGTACTTAAAACTAATACCGTCTTGGCGCTGCGGTAATAGTTCAACACAAATCGAAAATAATGCCTGAGCTTTGTGTTACCCAACGGATTATGGTTTCTAGTTAAGGCTGGTTTACAATAAACTGGGAATGGAAACGTCAACGAGAACGAGAACGGAAATTTGTTACGATAAATGTATTTAAATGTGAGCATTCACAATTTACATTTAAATGCATATAACATTATTTCCGTTCTCGTTGTCGTTTCCGTTCCGGGTTTATTGTGAACCACCTTTAGTCAACTTCACTTTACAAAAAGAACT
Source organism: Periplaneta americana (assembly GCA_025594305.2). NCBI lineage: Eukaryota > Metazoa > Arthropoda > Insecta > Blattodea > Blattidae > Periplaneta > Periplaneta americana. The sequence goes on along the minus strand of JAJSOF020000009.1, from coordinate 160,875,234 downwards.
CATTGAAATTTAAGATATGTACATTACGACAAATATTGCATTATTTTTTGCTGATTTGTAATTAAATTTGCATGATTTAAAAAAAATCCAGTATTTTCCGGAAGAAACTCAAAACATTTACGACAGTCACACATACATGCTGAATCCGTTTTTCAACGGGTTATGTTCAATTGGCTGAAATTAAAAACAACTGAAAAAAGTTCATTGAACTATGTACCTACTGATGGAAAGTTTAAACTAGACATTTTTTTCGCAGAGCGCGGAACAAATTTTGATAAAAGAATGTAAAAATATCTCGATTTTTTTTTCAGAAAAGTTCTTAAAATTTTGATATTTGCATCCTCGTATTTATGCAAAATAAGTTTCTTGTCTGTTTTTCGTGGAAACAAAGGCGAAAAAAGTCTGATTTTGTAACTGGACGGTGGAGAGTGTTCCTGATACTGTAAGGGAGTGGATCCTGAATTAATCATATCACATTTTCGGATGAAGCATGCTTCGAATTACATAGTCACGCCATCTCACAAAACAATCTATACTGGAGTTAAAAATAAACCCCCGAATTGTGCATGAAGTCCCACTATATTATGAATAGAGAGATGTATGTGTTGTGGTTTGAATACATATACAATAATAGCGCTTATTTTTTATGAAGGCAATATCAATGCTGCAAGATATCGATCGGCAACATCAAGACTTTTTTGAAGAAGTAACAGACATTGGAAACCAGCAATCATTCTTTCACCAGGATTGTGCAACCTACACTGCTTACGAATCAATACATTTTACATAACAGAGTTTTGAGAATCGAATAATTAGCACTGGGTTGTGGCCCCCTCGTAGCCCTGATATCAGCGTGATTTTATTTGCGCAGAAATTTAAAAGACACAGTTTATAACAATAACCCTCACACGATAGAAGAACTAAAAGAAAATGTCAGTCGAGAAATTGCTTTAAACGCACCTGAGGAACTTAATGAATATTAACGGGAATTTTATACTCAGTTTTCGAGTATGTGACATCAATTTCAAAAACTCTTATAACGCGGGTAAATGCTTTCCATTATCAGTCTTAAATGTCAATTCATGCTTTCAGTAAAAAATGACTCGATTTCTTTTTCGGAGGTTGAAGTATGCATGGATTTCCGGGTTCTCTAAAAGTAATTTGTAAATAAGTAAGTAAGTAGGCAAGTATTGACACATAACCAGATAGATCACATCTTGATAGATAAAAGAAGACATGCTAGTATAGTAGACATTCGAACCTTCAGGGAGGCCAGACTGTAATTCTGACCATTATTTGGTAATTGGAGAACTAAGAGAAAGAATATCAGTAGCCAAGCGAGTAGAGCAACAAGTTAATATTAGAAGATTCAATATTCCGAAATTAAAGAACGAGGAAATTAAGCAACATTATCAGGTCGAAATTTCAAATAGGTTTGCCGTATTAGCAAGTTCCGACGAAGTTGAGGAAGAGTTAGATGTTAATTTTGAGATGGGCAGGGCATGTAGCACGTATGGGCGAATCCAGAAATGCATATAGGGTGTTAGTTGGGAGGCCGGAGGGAAATAGACCTTTGGGGAGGCCGAGACGTAGATGGGAAGATAATATTAAAATGGATTTGAGGGAGATGGGATATGATGACAGAGACTGAATTAATCTTGCTCAGGATAGGGACCAATGGCGGGCTTATGTGAGGGCGGCAATGATCTCCGAGTTCCTTAAAAGTAAGTAAGTAAGTAAGTAAGTAAGTAAGTAAGTAAGTAAGTAAGTAAGTAAGTAAGTAAGTAAGTAAGTAAGTAAGTAAGTAAGTAAGTAAGTAAGTAAGTAAGTAAGTAAGTAAGTAAGTAAGTAAGTAAGTAAGTAAGTAAGTAAGCAAGCAAGTAAGTAAAGTAGGTAAGTAAGAAAGATATTATTTGGTGTGTATAGGCCTAGATCTGCTGGAGAATCTTTCCACGAAATGTGGGACAATATGGATGTTGTTGTTTAGTGCAGTGCTCATGGAGTGTGTCTCGAAATTTTGGAATTGAAAAATAAATTTTATGTCATCCAAGAAGTCTCTTTACAACGCATTTTTTATTTACAACGAAGTCTTTGATATGTTACATTTTATTTTGAGACAGACTTTACCAATGAAACTTGAACATCTTAATTTTTCTCCCTGGCGATAATCCGAATGAAAGTGAACACCTGCAACAATGCGTAGTAATTCGTTTACTCTTCCCGCTTAGTAATGAACAGAGTTTAGAATCATCAGATCATATTGGTCAGTTTCAATATACAGGGTGTTTAAAAAATACGGGGCATAATTTCAGGTATGTATTTCCCACATGTAGACAATCAACAATACAACATGTGTCCGGAAATGCTTTATTTTCGAGTTATGGCCTTCACAACATTGAAATTCACCGGAACGTTTTTCTTTCCGCAGGTCGTTGCGTTGCCGTCAAAGGAGACATTAAGAGGGCACTCTGACAGTTCATTCCGAGGCGAAGCTTACATTCAGTGTTGTGTAGGCGTTAGACTGTGCGACATGCATTCAAATTAAGAGATGGCAGAGATACACTTCATGTACGGTAAGGCGGACGGCAATGCTGCGCTGGCTCGTCGTTTGTACCAGGAGAGGTACCCACAGCGACAGTGTCCAGATCGGAAGACAGTTGTACGTCTCCATTACCGTCTGTGCGAGTATGGAAAATTTAACTCTCCTGGTTTGGGAAGGGGACGACCAAGATCTACAACTCCAGAAGTACAGGAGGAGATTCTGGAGGCTGTGAACATGACTCCTTCTATCAACACACGAAGGGTAGCGTTGCAAGTCAATGTTCCTCATACGACTGTCTGGAGAGTATCAATTGTATCCTTATCATTTGCAAAGTGTACAGGCCCTGTCACCAGCAGATTACCCTGCACGAGTTGGGTTCTGTCAGTGGTTCTTGCAGCAGTGTGGTGTAAATCCGAACTTTCCAGCCTTAGTATTGTTTACAGATGAAGCACAGTTCACACGAGATGGCATAACAAATTTCCACAATCAGCATGTATGGGCGTATGAAAACCACGTGCAACTGTTCCATCTCATCACCAGGTGCGGTTCTCCCTCAACATGTGGGCCGGTATCATTGGTGATCGATTAGTTGGACCCCATGTACTTGTAAACAGACTTACGGGGCAGGCGTACACAAACTTCCTGGAAAACACCATACCTCATGTTTTAGAAGACACTCCCCTGATCAATCGTCAACACATTCACTTCTTGCATGATGGCGCTCCTGCACACTTCAGTTGTACGGCTCGCCGGTACTTGGACCGAAGGTTTCTGATCGATGGATAGGTAGAGGTGGCCCAATTGCTTGGCCTCCACGCTCACCTGATCTGAACCCTCTCGATTTCTACTTGTGGGGCCATTTAAAATCATTGGTTTATTCGTCTCCGGTGCCTGATTTGGAATTCCTTCTGAATCGAATTGTGGCATGTTCTGAGGACATACGCAATACTCCTGGAGTTTGGGATCGTGTTCGCAGGTCAATGAGACATCGATGTGAGGTCTGTATTCAAGCAGGAGGTGGACATTTTGAACATCTTCTGTAATGACAACGACCTGAGGAAAGAAAAACGTTCCGGTGAATTCAATGTTGTGAAGGCCATAACTCGAAATGAAGCATTTCCGGACACATGTTGTAATGAACTATTTTGATTGTCTACATGTGGGAAATACATACCTGAAATTATGCCCCGTATTTTTGAAACACCCCGGTGTGAGCGGGTGATAGTGCCATTATTTTATCAAAAGTGCTTTATTTAGATTTTCTATGAACAGATTTTTAATCCAAAAAACTCAATCCGAATTAAGTTCTGGGTTAAATGACAGCAGTGCTAATTCAAATAATATGAGCGAAAGTTTCCTTCAGGGTTCACAAAGACGTACTGCGTTTCGTAAATATAACAATGATGAATACTTGCAATATGGTTTTACGTGGCGTGGAGATGAATATAAACAAAATCCCGAGTGTCTTACAAGCGGAAATATTTTGTCAAATCAGTCGATGGTGCCGAATAAACTAAAAAGACATTTAGAACTGCCGTTTTCAACGTCATATTTACTGTATGTGAATCAGCATTTTCTACCATGAAAATAGTGAACTATAAATAAAGTAACAGACTGCTGCATCTTGAAGATGATTTACGTGTTGGCCTGTCAACCATAAACTTTATGCAACCCACCAAGCGCAGACTTCACATTAATTAAATATGTGAGTTTCCAAAACTGATAATAAAAATCTTTTATAGGAATCCAGAATAGAGAGGTTTTAGAATTTTCGATTGCGTGTTAACATCGACCTGTTTGCAACACTGGATGTCCGACACTACATAGAAATTGTTATTAGTGCTCTTTTCCGACGGAACGCTCTGGAACGGCATTCCGGTACCTTTTTTGTTACATTTTTCATCATGGAACCGAAATGTGTGTGAATAACTATGTTTTTAATATTATTTTTCTTTGAATTCCGCTTAGACCTCAAAAGTCTTAGTAGGACAAAAGGAGATTAAAAACGACAAAATTCTCGTCCAGTGAACGGTAATCATTAGGGACCGGATTTTTATGTAAATTACATATCACATTCCTTTCAACCTAACCATATATAAATAACAAATCTTTGCGAATCTTGTAATTACCATTAATATATTAAAATTTGATACTACATATTTTTACGTATTTACCCCACATTACATATTATGGCTTGGTATTACATAAATCTACATATTTAGGGATTTTATTCATTTTACTCCTCTAAAAAAAAAAAAAAAAAAAAAAACTTCTGCTGGGGAAGTTTACAATTTGAATACACAGATTTAAAAGCCTTTTTATCTACCCAAGAAAGGATATACAGGGTGATTCAGACCACCCGTAACAGTAATTTATTTCGGAAACTAGTGCATGAAAATTTTCGAAACAAAAATATTTATTTGAATAATTTCAAGGAAAAATTGTTCCGGGGCCGGGTATCGATCCCGGGACCTCTGGTTGAACGTACCAGCGCTCTACCACTGAGCTACCCGGGAACTCCACCCGACACCGTCTCAACTTTTCCCTTTATATCCACACAACTCGCGTGGGCTGACGAAACGCCAGAGACCCACAACGAGTGCACACAATTCCACACAGTCACACAGAGATTGTGTGCACTCGTTGTGGGTCTCTGGCGTTTCGTCAGCCCACGCGAGTTGTGTGGATATAAAGGGAAAAGTTGAGACGGTGTCGGGTGGAGTTCCCGGGTAGCTCAGTGGTAGAGCGCTGGTACGTTTAACCAGAGGTCCCGGATCGATACCCGGCCCCGGAACAATTTTTCCCTTGAAATTATTCAAATCTGCTTTACAGGAGCTTCACCTGAAAGACTAGATTTGCATAAAAATATTTATTACTAAAGCACATGTGAACTTTCACTTGAGCTTGATTTCATCAATCAGTTCTTACAGGAAGTGGGGTCAGTGGCGTATCACTTTAAAATTTCAAATTTGAGTCGGAGTCAAATAGGGTACCATTTGATAGAGCTCTTCAAAACAAACAACTTTCATAGGAAACGTTTTTATTAAGTCCTACTCTTTCAATGAGAAAACGTACGAAAAGACAATGGGTGATTCAGGCTAACTGTAAGTCATTTATTTCGGAAACTAGTGTATGAAAATTTTCGAAAATATTTATTACTAAAGCACATGTGAACTTTCACTTGAGCTTGATTTCATCAATCAGCCTTAACAGGAAGTATGGTCAGTGGCGTATCACTTTAAGATTTCAAATGGGAGTCGGAGTCAAATAGGGTACCATTTGATAGAGCTCTTCAAAACAAGCAACTTTCATAGGAAACGTTTTATTAAGTTCTACTCTTTCAATGAGAAAACGTACGAAAAGACAATGGGTGATTCAGACTACCTGTAAGTCATTTATTTCGGAAACTAGTGCATGAAAATTTTCGAGACAAAACTATTTATAACTGAATCACATGTGAACTTTCACTAGAACGTGATTTCATCAATCAGCCCTAACAGGAAGTAGGGTCAGTGGCGTATCACTTTAAATTTCAAATGAGAGTCGGGTCAAATAGGACACCATTTGATAGAGCTTTTCAAAACAAACAACTTTCATACGAAACGTTTTTATTAATTCCTACTCTGCCAGTCACTTGACCACGCCGAAGTATTAGGAGTCACTGACAGTGTTAGAAGAAGAGTACAGGTGTGTGCTGCTCAGAACGGCAGACAGTTTCAAAATTTATTAATGATTAATTAATTGTCCAACCTTTCAGTAACATGTCAACATTAATTGTCTTGTTTCCATTTTCGTCTTGTAACATTTCTCAATATTGATGACATTGTTTTTTGTACGTTTTCTCACTGAAAGAGTAGGAATTGATAAAAACGTTTCCTATGAAAGTTGTTTGTTTTGAAGAGCTCTATCAAATGGTACCCTATTTGACCCCCGATTCCCATTTGAAATTTTAAAGTGATACGCCACTGACCCTACTTCCTGTTAAAGCTGATTGATGAAATCAAGCTCAAGTGAAAGTTTGCATATGGTTCAGTTATAAATATTTTAGTCTCGAAAATTTTAATGCACTAGTTTCCGAAATAAATTACTGTTACGGGTGGTCTGAATCACTCTGTATTTCGGGACGAAACATAACGTCCTTAGTTCCAGAAAGTAATAGAGGCACTCACCCCATACCGCCCACTGTAAATATGAGTGAACAAAAGGCAATCTTTCTCATACAACTACCTTGTATTGTAAAATCACTCAGAAAGTAGCGTTGCCTTCATGCAGTGAAGTGGAACGAGGACGAAATGATTTGTCTCGAACTATAATTGTTCTGCACATGTCTTAAGAAGCCATTCCCATGCAATTTGCAACCTTACTCACTTCTTCCTAATTCTTCCATGGAAAACCCGTGTGAAGTGTGACTTGAGCAGCAATAAAGTAGCCGACTTTTGAAAAGAAGCTGGAGTAAAGGAACAAACTGGAAAGATGTTCAAAGATTAAATAAATAGCTTTTCAGGTTATTGCTTGACCTCTTTACTTTAAATTTAGTAGACCTATACGGAAATGGAATTTTCCGAGCAATTAAAAGAAGTATGTTCTCGGCTGGAATAATCCTACCCTTTTGAATGAGACTGGAATGTCACTTTTCAAACAACAGTTTCTAACTGCTTACAGCTTGAGGTTTTAATAGGTACTTTGTTTCTTACAGGGAGTAGCTAAAATGCATGTAACTAACTAAAATGGCCCCTGTATCTTCAACCCTAAGACAAAAATAAGATCATGAATTGCGATGGACGAAGCTTTCACTACAGATGGAAAAATAGTAATGTGTCAAGTGTGCGGTAAAAAATTCGGGTGCTCTATGAAATCACAACTGGAGAGTCTTACCTATTCTATATCTGCCAGATATTGATATTAAATATTTTCATAATTTTACATATTTTGCTACATATTCAGCTTATTTTTCTTACATAAATATGTACATATTTCACACCTTGATATTACATAAAAATCCGGTCCCTAGTAATCATCTCCCCGTCCGCTATAAAATGTTCTACACAGAGTTCCACCACCTTTTTCTCCAGAAGAAAAGCACTGGTTGTTATTATTATATCATTAGTTTTAATAAAAACAAAAAAGTGTGTCGCGATATCGTGGGCATTCAGTAAAGTAAATCAAAAAAGGTTGGAACCATTGGTTTAGTGAACTGTCCATAGACAGATCTGAACCTCGCAAGTGATAGTAACAAGACACCACTTATGAGGCAACTAAGCCAGGATATAATGGGGAAGGTGGCCAGTTTCTTACCCCCTCCATTGCATACATCGCCGACTGGCTACATACTACACCAATCAGAATGATCGACCCGGTTTCCTAGCAATAACGTCACTTCAAAGTTTCCATACTATAAGCAGATTTGACAGTAATGAAGACCGACTAGTTAGGCGACGTCATGATAAATTGGTTGCTATTATGTAGATATCTTTTTTTGAAAAAAATACCAAAAAAGTTCGTGTCCTTATTAGGATGTTGCAGTAGATAAGTAGTTAGAGCTATTCAGAGGACATTGTCCTTTCAGTTCGTTTATGTTGTGAGGGTAGTATGGTATAAAATTGCAGTTACTTTCTGACGTAAAAACAGCACAAGTTTATGCAGCGGAAATGTACACAGGAAAGCCAGAAAACGGACCACGATAAACAAACCAAGGCAGAAATGTTATTTTTAGACTCCTTGAAAGCGTTAAAAAGATTGATCGAAGCATCACCGACAATTGAAGGTTTGCTGCAAGAAGAAGGTAGCTCCAGTTTTAAACGTTTCGAGAACTGGGGGGGGGGGGGAAATTGAAAATTTGAAATTTCAACTTGCGTGAAAATAATGAGTTTCAATAGATTCCTTAAGGGTTCTAACACATTAGGATAGTATGTTCACTCAAAAATACAGGATGTCCGAGACAACACAGACTGCCCAAAAATGCAATAGGTGCAAAACATTCCTCTATAGTCGCGACGCTGTTATTCCCGGCGTGACTCCTCCTCTTTGCTTACGTCTTAGGAAGTGAAGGCTCTATAAAGTCTAGGTAGGTAGTATCGTTCGCAGTTTTTGTTCTTTCGTTGCCGGGCTACCATACGAGGAATCTACTTGCCACACCGTTAAACATTATCATGTCGTAGCTCCTATGATAATAAATCAAACGCACTGTAATTCAGGAAATAATTGAGCGGCAAATAACGTCTTCGTGTGCTTTCTGCGAACGCCAACGAAAGAGCCAAAATGGCGGGCGATTATATTAAGTATTTATCGAGCCTTAATAAATGAATAACGTCTTCACCAGCGAATCACAAGACGCATACGTTTAAATGTAGCCGACCTGCAACGCGATTGGCTGCCGGAAGTTAGAGCGACGGGACTATACCAAGATTATTAAGATATTTATTACAAGTGCTGCCTAGTTTAAATTTTGTAGTTATTTATATGTCCATATATTATTACTGGTAAGTGAGATTCAATGCGTTTTTTTTTGTACAAAGGCTTCAATAGAAGGAAGAATTTTCAAGTGTCATATAAACACACTGTTTTTCAAGCCCTGGGTCGAACTGATCCTTTCACCATAATAATGTGACAAAGTTGCGAAGACAACACAAAGGTTAATTTACCTAGATTCTCACAGTTTTGGCCTGGGCGATGGGGCTGGTTTTTTAAATATTTTTATTTGGTTATTTTACGACGCTTTATCGACTGCTGTGGTTATCTAGCGTCTGAATGGATGAAGGTGATAATGCCAGCGAGATGATCCAGGGTCCAGCGCCGAAAGTTACCCAGTATTTGCACCGTAATGGGTTGAGGAAAACCCTGGAAAAAACCTCAACCAGGTAACTTGACACAACCAGGATTTGAACCCGGGCCCGCTATTATATTTGTAATATTCGTAAGTATGATCATGTTTCCCCGTCTTTCCAAACTCTGTCTTGGCTAAGGCTAAGCGATCGACGAGCCCTGCATTCTCTTGTTCTCTTATTTCAAATTCTGCGCACCGCTACCCCAATCTATTTGGCTTCTCGTTTCTAAAATTTATCCGCATATCATCAGCTAAGTACCAGGTTTCATCATAACAATTTACTCATTATACCCTACCACAAGACATCTTTATATTCTTCATCTTATACAGTTTCAGTTGCTAGAAATTGGAACTCGCTACCGAGTGATGTAAGGGGTTGTTGGACAATAACTTCATTTAGGTCAAAATTACATAAATTCTTACTTAACAAATTAATTGCTGATTAATATTTATTAAATATAATGAAACTAACGTCTGCCCATTCTTATTATTATCATTAATTTCTCTAAATAGTTTTACAAAACCTCTAATGGCAATTACATTAATATCTCATTGTAGAAATATATTATATATATATATATTTTTTTCTTTTCCCTGTAACATACTTACTTACAAATGGCTTTTAAGTAACCCGAAGGTTCATTGCCGCCCTCACATAAGCCCGCCATCGGTCCCTATCCTGTGCAAGATTAAGCCAGTCTCTATCATCATACCCCACCTCCCTCAAATCCATTTTAATATTATCCTCCCATCTACGTCTCGGCCTCCCTAAAGGTCTTTTTCCCTCCGGTCTCCCAACTAACACTCTATATGCATTTCTGGATTCGCCCATACGTGCTACATGCCCTGCCCATCTCAAACGTCTGGATTTCAAGTTCCTAATTATGTCAGGTGAAGAATACAATGCGTGCAGTTCTGTGTTGTGTAACTTTCTCCATTCTCCTGTAACTTCATCCCGCTTAGCCCCAAATATTTTCCTAAGCACCTTATTCTCAAACTCCTTAACCTATGTTCCTCTCTCAGAGTGAGAGTCCAAGTTTCACAGCCATATAGAAGAACCGGTAATATAACTGTTTTATAAATTCTAACTTTCAGATTTTTGGACAGCAGACTGGATGATAAGAGCTTCTCAACCGAATAATAACACGCATTTCCCATATTTATTCTGTCTCCCTGTAACATAGTTCTAGTAAACTTATATTAAATTAATTTTCATCATTTTACTAGCTATCTCAAATCTCAAATTAATTATAATTGATTGAATTATATTAGCTCATAAATTAAGTTACTACTTTATTTTATAGATTTATCTAAATTTAAATAAATATGTAGTCTACTAGTCCTTAAAACTTAACTGAAGAATATTGCTGGAGAACCTTTTAAGTGTAGTGTAAATATTCGTAATTTAAATATGTATTGTATTGATCAAGGCTGGTTGAGTGGAAGAGAAGGCCTTATGGCCTCAACTCTGCCAGCGAAAATAAAACATTATTATTATTATTATTATCTTACTCTTAATTTGAAATTCAGTAAAATATCTTTTTTTTGTTCTATTTTCACGTTCAGACGTGCTAACCGTTACTCCACAGCGGTGGACATGGGGCTGGTAAAATTGACGATGAAATGCAAGTTGCTGCGCGCTTGGATACGGAGGGCTGTGCGTACGGAAGACAGTTTTTGCACAGCCTGCATTAATGAAGAGATGCGTAGTGAATGCTTGCGAGATGAAAGATCTGGTGAGAATTTGTCTAATTCCAGCCGATGCGATAGAAATCGTTTGGCGGGCGGCCCGGCGCTGGATGCGCGGCAGGGGTGCGCAGAGCACCAACCGGTGGATTGTATTGATCACTAAACACGGTTAACAGAGAGAGTGGACGGAGCGAGACGGAGTGCGAAACCCGGCATTTCCATCGGAGGAAAAGAATATTAAAATTAGGAAAGAGAGAACATCTTGGATGCAGAAATCTAGAAATGTAAACCGAGGATGGGAAATGAGAAGGTAGCGCGAGAAAGGGAGCGGAGTTGGGCACGGAGAGGGACGGAGAGAGAGAGAGAGGAGAGGAGCGGAGCGGAGCGGCGATCCGGCCCGTGCAGCAGTCGCTAGTCGCTCGGTCGGCGGTGAGCAGGCAGCACTGGTGTCTGTGATGGCTCAGGCAGAGGGTGCGAGGCGACGCTGAGGCTCAGACATGCAAGAAGACTCCTCCGCTGTAGACATGGCGGATTTCTCGCCCGTTGTGGAGCTCAACGTGGGCGGCGTCTTCTACACCACGGCCCTGAGCACGCTGACCCGAGAGCAGGACTCGCTGCTCGCACACATGTTCTCGGGCAAGACGTCGCCGCCGCCGAGGGACGCCAAGGGCAAGTACTTCCTGGACCGCGACGGCGTGCTCTTCCGCTACGTGCTGGACTTCCTGCGAAACCAGGCCCTCGTGCTGCCCGAGAGCTTCCGGGAGAAGCAGCGGCTGCGTCAGGAGGCGGCGTACTTCCGCCTGCCCGCCATGGCGGAGGCCGTGGAGGCGTACACGGACCCCGCGGCGCCCGCCAAGAGCTCCGCCCCCGGCTACATCACGGTGGGCTACCGCGGCAGCTTCGCCTTCGGCAGGGACGGCCTCGCCGACGTCAAGTTCCGCAAGCTGTCCCGCATCCTGGTGTGCGGGCGCGTGACCCTGTGCAGGGACGTCTTCGGCGAGACCCTCAACGAGAGCAGAGACCCGGACCACGGCCTCACCGACCGCTACACGTCGCGCTTCTTCCTCAAGCACTCCTTCATCGAGCAGGCGTTCGACATGCTGCAGGAGCAGGGCTTCAAGCTGGCGGGCAGCTGCGGCTCCGGGACGGCCGGAGGAGCGGCCGCCGAGCAGCTCAAGCCCGGAGTCGACTCCGAGGAGAACCGCTGGAACCACTACAACGAGTTCGTCTTCGTCCGCGACTAGTTCACACCAAGGTAACGATAGAAACATTCCTTCATATCTCTCATTGACTTCGTGAAGCCTATGCCGCAGTAGTAGTTAGGGCTGCACCCCACCTCTCATCACGTACAGACGGAGACACAAGCTTGCGCTATACTTGATGAACTACAGTCGGGTAGGTATTAAACAAAGCGACACTCGTTGCGCTTGGCGTAGAGATAAGAAACCTTCTAGTAAAGCAACACAGCTTTAGTATTTTCATCTATTCTGCCGAGTGAACGTCACGTGGCAACAAGGACAGCGCGCACAAGAGAACGGAACGACAGTGGTTAATGGACTGTGCTGTAGTGATGTGTGAACAACAACCTCTGTCTGTGTAAACTTTTAATCAAAATCCTCTTTCATGTAACACGCTGGTTGGCCGACGAGCGTCACTTCAGAAGAAGGTATTGGCTCCCTTATACGTGTCAACTGTGGAAAGTCGCTACTCTTATCGCCATTCCGAACTTCCACATAATTTAGGCTATATAGACATGATATATTCATTGCATATCCAAGTCAAATGTTCCTCACAAATAATGACCAATAACGATCATTTAATTTAGATAGAAATTGAATCGGTGTATATACTTATTTGTGGTAATGAGATCACCATCTAACGCTTTAAATACGATCACCGGAGGTGAGTCAAGATATCATGAAAGTACCTTTATATGTGAGGCAGAATCCCTTCGCGTACAAATTCGCTAAATAATCAATAACGGTAGACCTAGGAAATTGATCCATTTCTTTATTTATATCTTAGTGACCGTTTGTTTCTCGGAAACAGGGTACACGAGCATTCTGATACATGTCATTGGTCATTATTTGCGAACACGGGCCGCGAGGCTGTACTTTTATGTGTCATAATGTGTCCCCTGTAATACATGTGTGAAGACTTCCATGTGAGCATAGCCCTGTGTACCTCAACAGACTGGAATAGAGCGTTCAGTACTTCCCCTTGTGATTGTTTCTTACATTTATAATGCAACATTTAGCTCGTGAACCTCAAAAAGTGCGCCCCTCCAACGACCACAATCAATATGTATTTGATGAAAGCACAGGAGGAATTAATATGCCAATCTTCTTATTTATAAACACTCTTAAAGAGAGAGGATGGTATTTTTTTTAACTTTTTTTTCCTATTTGGTGTAAAATATTAATTTTTTGTATGTAGGAACTCAACCAAATACAAATATTTTGAAAAAAAATTATTTGGGGGCCCAAATTTGAAAAAAAAAATACCCAATGCAGGATTGTACTAAAATCGATATATCTAAACCATTTTAAAAGATAGATTCAAACTTCTTTTTGAAATGTATTTGCAAAAGCATGTTCTACAAACTGTCTGTGACAGAATTTTGATATTAGTCCCTATGTTTGTAAAATAAACAATTAAAATTTAATAACAGTTCTCTGATTTCCTTTCTTGCAAAGAAACGAACGTATTTTTAAAATGAAATTAAATAACAAAATTCGGTTACCGAGAAACGTTTTCTAATAGTCTGAAGAATGTGTGTTCTAAATTCCATGCATATATCTTTAATAGTTCAGAAATTATATCCATTTTTGTCTGGCAATGTAGCAAAAAAAAAAAATGAAGTTACTGGAAACCGATAAAAGTGGGCGTGTGATTTAAAAATCCATAGCGCAGGAAGTTTAAAAATGACGTCTCAACATCCGATAAGGGCACAAATACCCACAAAATATTATGTAATGTATTCCACACGTATCAAAGGGTATTTTAAAGAAAAAAAAACATTTTTTTTTAATTTAATTTACCGGAAACAACAATAAAAGTGGGCGAGTGATTTTAAAATCCATAACGCATGGCGACTCAACATCCGATAAGGGCATCAAATACCCACAAAATGTTATGCTATGCATTCCACGCAGATCACAGAGTATTTTAAAGATTTTTTTTTAAATTTACTCATTTTTCACCAAAAAAATACCATCCTTTCCCCTTAATTTTAGACTCAACCGCGGTAAGTAGCTTTGCATAGACTGCTTTATTTAAACGTTATTACAGTGTTAAAAACGTAACATCTTGAAAGCTTTAGTTAGACCCGTTCCAAATAAGAAACATTATTTTTCGTGTGTTTAAATGTCTAGCTAAATGAGCTTATTCCTCTTATAAAATTGAAAAATATATCGGAATATTGACTTATTTAAATTATTTATACATTTTTTTACATTAGTTGCGTGGTTTTAAGAAATTTTTATATTGGACTGCATTTTGTACATTTATGCACTGCATTGAACTCTCCAGAAATGTTTTTCAGCATTACCCTCAGAACTCCACTGAACAATCGACAACAGTGGTTCTGAAAGCTGTTGTCAGCTTGTTTCTGTCTTTAAACGACAAAGAAGAATGAATAATCTTCATCTGAAGGCAGAAACTCCTTCTTGAGGTTCACGACAAAATGTTTGATCTCGGAGGTAAAGGTGGTTACGTCCTATGTAAAATATAAAGTCCAGGAAATTCCATCATGCTAATTTACACTGTGATTCTATATATATTCATGCTACGAGTAGCAGGCCCTTGTTTTCACGGTGGCGTTACATACACCACTCATTTGTAAAATTTAGGGGAAACTTGAGCTTCTAAGAACATTATATGGTATAAGTAAATGCAGATTCCTTTAACATTTACAGTATTTTGGCAGTTTATTAATGTGGTAACTTAGTCTTTCTTTGTAACTTCTCTATGATCAGAAGCATGTTTTGAGAAACCGTATTTGTATGAGATTTTCGCCTTTGTGTGTCAGAAACAGTGAATTAGATTCTAAAACTTCGGATGATATTAATTTTACACATGTTGACCAGTGGTGACTGTACTGTAATGTACTGTATTATATCGTACGTATATCATTATAGAAACCAAGTAGGATATCAAATTTTAAATAACTGATAAACAGGCTTCGAGACTTGGGACCCGATACAATAAGTTTACTGTGCATGTACTATAGGTTGTTGACTCGCTGCAGGTAGTGAAAGGTAGAGATGTGTTGAGGTAACAACGTTGCTATTTAGAATAGAGTACGGTAGTATGGGGAAACACACATATATGTACATTCTGAAAGTAAATATACATTACACAATGACAATGTCAAAAGAATGTGAAAAGCATTTATTCTCCTGTCTTTTATAAGCATTTGTGTTCAATTATACACAGTGTTAATGGTGGAAATAAACATGTAGCAATTTTAATTTCATTTATTCTATTGGTCGTCTTTAGGAAGTACAGTTACAGTACCGAATTGCAATGTACATTTTCAGTGTCTCAAACGTAAATCTTTTTCGGTTATCTGCCAAACACTGTTTGTACTGTGAAAAGCTGCGCTCTACGTCACATGAAGAAAAAACCTAACATCATTGCAGTCTCTAAGAGGCAGTTCTTTATTCTCGGGTGACTCTATGTCCACTAATTTGCTGTTTATATTACACAGTGATCCATATCCGTTATTTTTACATAAAATTGATTTCCACTTCTATTTTACACGTTCAGTAACCGGTGTACTTGGTGTCTCATTAATTGTCTCTGTCATTTCCTCAATTAATTTGAGGGCTTCCGGCATCTCTTGCTCTGACTTTTCTAACCGTGTAATAATTTCAGACACAGTTTGAAAATAGATTTGTATGAAAACCAAATTATTCGTCAGAACCTTCAAATCCAGAGCGTTTTTTTGCGTATTTGTAGGCATTCATTCTACAGTACCCCCACCCACTGTACGCTTTACCACTATACTCAGTACGCCGTTGTGCGGATTTCCTACTGAACTGCTCTATTGGGTCCGAAGTCTCGAAGCCTGCTGATAAGTTTCCCTTTACAGTTAATTATATTCTGTTTGCCTGATCCTCGGAGGAACACAGTAACTTAATCTGTATTCTTTTGCAAAATAGAAAACTTATGAGTACAAAATAAGTCATGCCTACAGTTTACGCACACTTTCATTTACAATTTAGAAAACAGTGAGCCCATTTATTATGAGGGTTAAGAAGAGTGCAGCTTGAGAAGGAAAATTATTAGAAAAAGAATTCTACGAGGAATGTGAATGTGGTAGCTCTATGGAGCTTATCATGAACCACCAAAGTCGCTTGTTCTCCAAACATTGGTCTCAAAAACAAAGGAAACTCCACATTAATGTATGCAAACGAATGGAGAACAACTTCTCTCGAGAAACTATTAATGAAATGTAAATTCTGGTTACAACAAAGTACGCAGATGAAAGTGACTGTCGGGAATGTGTTTCCCTTCTTGAAATATTAGATTTCATTGTTTCATCATAGTTGTGTAATTATCATATAGTTCGGGTAAAATGATGAAATTCTATTCTAAAATTGTAAAAACTAATTTATGAACTAAATTTACGATAATGTGGACCAAATGTGCTGAATTAAAATATTATCAAACTATATTGTATGTTTTTATCTTATTAATATCCGAATGCCCATACATTAAGAGCAATTCGTATATTGTGGTGACAGAGTCGCTTGAACCCGAGTATTTTAAGATCCTTTTCCTTTCTTAGAATCCAGACATCTGCAATATAATATTGTAAGCAGTAAGAACACAACATACCGATGAACTCACGAAAATCAAATTCCCTAGCTATCTTCTACGTTAAGGACCTTGGATACAGGCTTTTACAAATAGCAATAACAAACACTTAGACGTATTTTGTATTATAAGAGCACAAATATGGTCATAGGTGAGTATATAACAACTCGAATTCAAATTACTTTTCTTAACTTGTAAGTGGTATTCATTTTTTGCCAATATTTAATTTTAATCTTGTACTGTTGCACGAAAATTACCACCAATATACATAATGAATCATAAGTAATGCCATTAATTTCAGGGGGTTATTCTTTGAGAAATTTCAAACAGAAAAGTTGAATGCAGTTTTGTTTGTTTTTCTTCCTTTTAGAGATAAAAACTGTTTCATATGTAACATTTCATAGCGTGTTTTGGGAAGGCATTGATTTAATTTCCAATATGCTCAGCCGATTTAAGAAAACAGTGTATTATGATAATAAATGATTGAAATAATTTTAGTTTTGTCCTTTAAATGTACAGATATTTCATCTGAACGAATGTAACTTTTCGTTCTGCAAAGGAATTTTAAAATGTTACATTTGTTCGGATCAAATTTCTGCACATCTGAAGGACAAAAATAAAATTATTTCAATAATTTATTATCACAATACATTACTCTCTTAAACTGACTGAGCATATTGAGAATTAAATCAATGGCTTTCCCAAAACACGCTATGAAATGTTTCATGTAGAATATTTTTTTCTTGAAAATGAAGCAAAAACGAGTATAATTATATTGGCTTTTTTGTTTGAAATATCTCAAAGAATAACCACTTGAAATTAATGACATTACTTATGGGTCACCCTGTATATTATTTGTGAGCTTCTCGGCTTTCAACATTGTGCCAACATTTCTAGTGTTTGTACAGTGTTAACAAAGTAGAGACGTCCAACGTTTTGACATAAGTTTCCATATCAGGAAGGTGGAGAAACGGGAATCCTGCCGGTTGGTCCGTTACCAAGAGCTGTTCTCCAGGAATGGAGCTACTATTTAGTGTGATATAATGTAATATTGTTTTATTTGGAGTTCAGTCTAATTGACATATCACAAATTTAAAATCAATGACATTTACATATGTAAATGATCATTGTGTATTATGAAAATTAAAACAAACGTTTTCGCCCTTCGGGCATCATCAGGCATTTTACATACAATATCTTGTACATTTTTATGTCTTTGTTGTGGAATGTGTACAAACTGATTAAACACAACCTTTATATAATAATGAAACAACTATTTATGATTAACTTATGATGATTAACAATCTAAAATTTAAAAATGTAGGTATAAAATTTAAGTAATTGATTAATTAGCGGACTTACTCGTGTTAATTATGTAAGTATGTGCGGCTTACAGCTGTTTCGGTGCTTCATCACCATCTTCAGAGCCTACTAGATCTCGGAGTCATCTCTAACTTCTCTGCCTGTTATGTGGGTGCGTTTGACTGTTGAAAGGTGGAGTCAAATAGTGTGTGTGTGTACTGAAATTGATCTGTGTGTAGAGAATTTGATCGGGGTGTCTTTTCTTATTATCACCCTTCCGATGTCTGAAAACAGTTCTTCACTAAATACTCCAAGTAAATGTTCAACAGTGTAGATGATAAAGGGCATCCTTCTCGTACTCCTCTCCTATTTCACTTCCTTCTG
This sequence comes from Periplaneta americana, assembly GCA_025594305.2. NCBI lineage: Eukaryota > Metazoa > Arthropoda > Insecta > Blattodea > Blattidae > Periplaneta > Periplaneta americana. The sequence continues at coordinate 160,856,671 of JAJSOF020000009.1, read as the reverse complement.
ACATTTCTTCTCCATTTATTTATTTGCGTGGTGAATGTTTGTTCTATGTTGTAAAAATATCTCTGCTAGTATGCTAGATATGGGTGATACCATTGGCAATCCTTCTGTTTGGGTGTAGTATTTGTTGTTGTGTGTGAAATAGTTTTGCTTTGTTATGACGTCTGTGATTTGGATGATTTCACACACAACAACAAATACTACACCCAAACAGAAGGATTGCCAATGGGATCACCCATATCTAGCATACTAGCAGAGATATTTTTACAACATAGAACAAACATTCACCACACAAATAAATAAATAAATGGAGAAGAAATGTCAGAAGGAAGTGAAATAGGGAGAGGAGAAGGATGCCCTTTATCATCTACACTGTTGAACATTTACTTGGAGTATTTAGTGAAGAATTGTTTTCAAACATCGGAGGGGTGATAATAAGAAAACACACCCCGATCAAATTCTCAACACACAGATCAATTTCAGCACATACACACACACTATTTGACTCCACCTTTCAACACCTTTCAACAATCAAACGCACCCACATAACAGGCAGAGAAGTTAGAGATGACGCCGAGATCTAGTAGACTCTGAAGATGGTGATGAAGCACCGAAACAACTGTAAGCCACACATACTTACATAATTAACACGAGTAAGTCCGCTAGTTAATCAACTACTTATATTCAAGTGTTAAAAGTAGTGTACGCTAGATTCAAAATGGATACTGTTGGTCTTATTTTTAAATTATAACATTATAAAATTGCAAACATGATAAAAACCAATTGATTCCTCTTTAAACTTCATAATAGCTTCCATTACTTGGATGTTTTGCTGCGAGCCTTGGTCTCAGTGATTCATCACTCGTTTTTATGGTGAAATATTATTTAAGAACGTGTGTACTGCACTGGAGACCAAAAAACATCCAACTAATGGAAGCTATTATGAAGCTTACAGAGGAATCAATTGGTTTTTATCATGTTTGCAATTTTATAATGTTATAATTTAAACATAAGACCAACAGTACAGTCACAATTTTATTATTATATATTAAATTTTATACCTACATTTTTAAATTTTAGATTGTTAATCATCATAAGTTAATCATAAATAGTTGTTTCATTATTATATAAAGGTTGTGTTTAATCAGTTTGTACACTTTCCACAACAAAGACATAAAATGTACAAGATATTGTACGTAAAATGCCTGATGATGCCGAAGGGCGAAAACGTTTGCTTTAATTTTCATAATACACAATGATCATTTACATATGTAAATGTCATTGATTTTAAATTTGTGATATGTCAATTAGACTGAACTCCAAATAAAACAATATTACATTATATCATATTGTACTGACTATCTGAATATCTTTTTCATCATGCTTTCTAAGATACTATTCAGTGGTCCAATCCTGGGCAATAGTACTTGATAACGGACCATTAGAACCAGATCCACTCCTGGATAACGAATCCAACAAGAGGATTCCGCTTTCCCTGTTTTCCTGATGACAGAGTCTTACATAGCTTCGAAACATAGGAAGAGTCTATAACACGGTGTAAAAACCTATAAAGCCTGCACTATCACCAATATGGGTCAGGCTGCTAGTGCTGGTAATACTGACTAATAAATCCTCCACATTATCTGTCCACATGGTAATTTTGTGGCTTTGTTACAAATTTTTAAGGATGATAGAGATCATTATGAACAACTTTCATAGAGGAACTCGGTTCTGAAACGTTTCGCTTAATAATAGCAAATGTGATGTTGTGCTAATCGGTTTAAGTAACATTGTAACGTTCGTCATCTATATTATATAATTTGAACTGGTAATGGAAATTACGGGAAAACGGCTGAACGGATTTTAATGAATGATCCGTCATTTTGAAGCTTGGTATGCAAGGATTTTAAGAAAAATAGTAATTTTCAGCGAAGCGTTAGCTTTCCTACATAATTTTCCTATTTTTTCAAAATCCATCTTTCGTCAGTTTTGAGAACTATTTCATTTCAGAATAAAACAAAACACACACTACAATAAACAATAGGCTGTTAACACGAAGGCCATGACTTGCAGGATTACTGACATATTTAGAGCTCAAATTCAATTGGTTATTAAAAACTTCAAGACTCGCTAAAAATAATTTACAGGTCTGATTCTGCGGTGTGTATTTTTCTGAGTACAGCTGTGTATTGGATATTAAAATCTACAAAACGTGAGGTGGTTTGATGATATTATTACCATTAGAAATTAAATATTGTTATAGTTAGTGCCATGATGTGACTATTTTTAATTAGTTATACATATTAATGTTATATTGATGATATGAAAGTGAAACGTTTTGGGGTTATATAAGTAGATGTAGAGAATATCTTAAAGTAGATTTCATTTCTATAATTTACTGAGTGGCGACTATTATAAGATAATAATAGTTATTAAAAATTAAATATTTTTATAATTATTAATCAAGTGAGGTTGGGTCTTTTTCATATACTTAATGGCGGTGTGGTGTAGATATTTATATGCGTCATTCTCTTCAGTATTGGCTCGAGAGAGCGCAAAAATTACAGTTCCTAAGGAAAGACAAAAAGTATTATTTACTGATAAAATAAGAGGCCTACAAAATTGTGTAGTCTCCCGATCACTTCACCAAGATCTCTTAGCAGGATAAAATGATTTTACCCTTTACATTTCAAGCTCTACATGCAGCAGCTATACCAAGATGCTATGTCTATTGTTCGAAAGCATAGCAAACGTGACTTTTTTTTTTAACTTTCACCTACAATCCACAATGACCTGAATTAGCTATTGCTTTACTCCCACATGAAAAAGTCACTGATCGTCCTTGACATTGTTACTTATGTTTTCGCGTTGAAACTCAAAAACTGAAGATGGATAGGTTCAAGAAAAAATATTTGGCATTAAAAAAAATTCAGAGAGAGTATGTTTCATTATTATGGAAGAAAATAACTTTCAAAATGTCTGGTATTCTTCATTGAAAAATTTTTATTTGAACGTCTAATGAACTTAGTTTGCAGCATTTTCTGCACAAGCCACTAGTTTTATTATAATGCACAGCGTACATACAACATTACGAATATAAACTTTGTACAATTTACAAACGTCACCATGACAACACCTAAGTCTATATTAATAACAAAACAATGATTTACTTAACCACTTACACTAAAAATTGTGGCTAGATAAAGCATTCTGATAACACACACATCATATTATGTAATGTATTACCGACTGAAACGTTTTCGGACACGGGGTCCTGTGTGTATATGGAAGTTGAATGAATGATCTTCTCTGTCATCCGTAAAAGTATGTATCAACCATAAAATCACCTGGTGTATAGCAACTAAATGTGTATGGATAAAACATACGTCACAGTAGCGTTGAATGAATATTGAAGCTAGCTATAGCGTTCGACTTAAACACCTTAGAGAACAATGTTGAAAATCCGGACGTGTAAAACACACAATACGAAAATCTTACGGCATAATAAGAAAATCCATTAAACAAGATTGAGTATAGGCCTATACTATTAGAAGAAGTGTGGAAAAATTATTAACGGAAAGTGTGTATGTAATAAATGAAGAGTCCACTGCAAGAATGATGGATGTCATTTGGAATACATTTTGCAGGAGAAGGAATTGAAAGTTTGAAATGCTTAGCGCTCAGAGCTTAACTGTGATTTTCCGATCATTACTGGACAATGACTATCAGTGTTAATGCCATGTAACTCTCTATGTACATTCTATATGTCTTAAGCTATGCATTGACAGTCTTGGTTCATTTTCGACAAGAAAGTGACATCCATCATTCTTGCAGTGGACTCTTCAAATGTTAGTGACATCCGTTATTTCTGGCGTCAGTCCTTATTTTCAATTATTATTCTCTGAGAATAAACGTCCCCGTTTTTGTCTCTAGAAAACAATTTTGTCCCCTGAAGTTTACCTTTATTGCATGAACATTTTACTTATAGATGATATGAGCCCTTAAGAGCAGAAGTGGTGTAGGTCAAAAATGGGTAATGAGGGTTAAAGTAAACATTCTCTAAAATACAGCGCAAAGTAGCAATTAATATTCAATTTATTTAAACTATTAGTAGTCAGTGGATAGCACGAAAGACATATTAATTGCTACTTTGCGCTGTATTTCGCAGAATTTTTACTTTAGCCTTCATTACCCATTTTTGACTTACACCACTTCTGCTCTGAACGGCTCATATGTTGGCGGAACTGTCGCGAGCAATCTAGATATTATCTGGACGGTACCTTGTTGGACTCAGAAAACAGTTATTGATGACGTATTAAGGATAAAGAACGAATACGCAATGAATATTATCATCCTAGGATATTTTTAATGCTAAGAAAGTATATTATATAAGTTACTTTTTATTCTTTGAACTAAAGAGTGTACCAACAAGAACGCCGGATTCAATGATGTGAATAAAAGCAACAAAAGCAGATAGCAGTGCCGCCAATCCAACATTAACAAGACATTGTTGGGACATTGCGCCATTGTTGGTTTGGCGGAACTGGTATGTATTCTGTTATCCGTTTCTGTTGCATTTATTCACATTATTAAATTCAGTGTTCTTGCTGGGAAACTCTTTATATTTTTTGAACGTATAATTTTGTTATAAACTTTCATTGTGTGCTACTCAAAGAGTTAAAAAATATCTTACATTAAAACAGCTTATAACTGGCGCTTTTATTTCTCAATTTTACAACAGTTTTCGACTTCATAAGGAAAGTATTTACTTACTTAGAGACTAAATCTATTGGACAATTTAAACATAATATCTGTAATTTTGAAGACTGAATATGAGTGAAACTAATTTACATCATGTGTGATGTTTAACGGCTGCGAGATTTTTGGATATTTGCATCGAGTCACAGATGTAAAAGACATTTAAAGTTTTGGAGCTATGTAACGGTTCCAACATCAGAGATAGGAATTTTTCTTCAGTCTCGATAACAGATCTCTGCCTTTCCTGGTAGTGGAGCCGATGCGTAGGTCTACATAGCTGCTAAACGTTGGATGTCTCCACAACTATGAGACGATGCAAATACCCAACAAGCTGATACCACTAATTTACTCTAAGCATAACTGTAGAAAGAAGCAATATTGAGTTATTAGATTTTTAGATTGTATGGAATTGCCAATATCATTACTATGTATACGGAAACAATACAGATATAACGTATTTATTATCAAATACGAGTTGTACCGAAATTAAAATACATTAATAATTCTCAAATAAGGGACGAGTAGAATTATGTACAAATTTCGGTGACGTTAAATTTTGGAACAGCTGAATAAAATAGCAGAATAAAACCTTCTGTAGTAATTAATTTACTTGTAATCGATTTTGAGAGGAAATATTTTTTGTTTATTTATGATAATCTATCCATGTATCAAACGGCGCTTCGAGGGAAAACATTGAATTATTCGTTAATTTTCAGTATTGAGACCCTTTGCAACCATTCTAATTTATAGTGTTCTTAGATTTTTAGTATAGCTGAAACATTCATGAAATCAGCACATTTCCTTTATTTGTAGGTAGTCTATGAATTATAATTCCTATTGAAACGAGCTGAAAAAGACGCGCATGCTAATTTTAAATTTAATTTAACGAAACACTCAATCATTGAATATAGGTATATTATTAACTAACCGTACCCGTGCGCTCCGCTGCACCCGTTAGAAATATATATAAAGTAATTACATAATTAAAATAGGACATTTGATCCAGGGAACATTCGTGCTTGATATAAGGATAAAAAGTTCAATATGTTACTTAATTTAAATTGTATTTAAATAATTAAAATGCGATCATTTTGGTCCAGAGACACTCATTTGGTGCAATGACAATTCCTTTAACATGTTTCTTAATTTTTATTACATGCAACCATATTTTAATGACGATTGACATCATTAAATATGTGTACATAAACATTATTTTAAGAAATACAGGAAACGAATATTCAGAATAGCCTATCAAGTTTTCTGTGCATAAGAAGCTATTTTAATCTTACTTGTTCTCGATTCACTCAGAAGTTACTGTAATAACATTATAGCATTATGTCCATCTAGAGAAACTACACTTTCCAATGGTGAAATAATAATTAATTATACAAATCGGTTAATTTAGCTTCCGATATTACTTCAGACAACACAGAAACATTATCTGAGGCTATGTTTCATAGCTTTCGATTGTTGTCGTCCAAGTCCCCTTATAGACGAAGTCATTTGTTTTTATTTCATTACACCGCCTTAGATGGCAGTTATTTTAATTTTAAAACTCATTTATCTCATTAAATATCAGTCCTATCAAACTTTTTCAAAGAGTAAACCTTATCGAAAATTATTTTTAAAGAAACTATTGTTATGTAACTTTTTAAATGAGAATCAATAATAAGCGAGATATTTCGATTTATTTAATTCAGGCCCCCTTATAACTCCCCTTTTAAATAAAGTATTTTGAATGCGATATAGCCTAAGATCTAAGTTACAACGAACTTAATTTATATTCCAATTTTAATCGAAATCCGTTCAGCTATTATAGCGTGAAAAGGGAACAACATCCAGATAGACAGACAGACATACAAACAAAAATGTCAAAAAAACGATTTTCGGTTTCAGAATGGTTAATTATACATGTTAACACCAATTATTTTTGGAAAATCGAAAATTACCAGAAAAATTTCGGCTACAGATTTATTATTAGTATAGATATAGAAGCGCAGGTTGGACATTTTTCAAAGGCTGGTGACGAACAGAGGGATCTGACAATATTTTGAAGAGTGCTTCCATGTTTCGTGCTCGGTGGGGACGTTACAAAGGGCTAAATCCATCAACGACTGATAGCACAGTCGGAATATACTGCTCCGCACTATGATAGCAGCCATTGATCGGTCAAGTGGACTGAGCCGTTAACAGCGACCCTAACGAGCAGGACTCCCTCTTCACCCGCAACTTTTTCACTTGAGTACGAAGGTAGAATTAACCTTCGAAACGTTACGAAATTCTTAATCAGCAACGGACAGAATTCAAGCTACATCTCTCTTAAATATTTCACTATTGCCTCCTCATTAATTTGAAATGCTCATTTTCATAGTTTAATAAAATGAAATTATACAGATCGACACAAAACCAGACGTGTTCCACCTCTTTAAGGGCCGATTGTATAAACCATTTAATCTTAGATCAGAAGTTAAATTGATCCTCGTTCTAGCTGAACTTGGAATAAAGTCTAATCTGAGATTAATTTGTCTTTAACTGAAGTCAACTTTGACTGAAGAAATTTCTCCGATTAAGTTAGATGATTCAAGTTCAGTTATTTCTTTTCTGTTTGAAATATACGAGTTGCAGATTGTGCAAAAAGAATAACCATTATTATTAATATTAATAGATATGATAGGTACATTTATATATATTCAATTTCTTGCCATTATACACAAACATTCTTAAATTTTACAAGGCTTTATCGTGTTCAGCAGTATCAAATAACATAACCTATAATTATATTATGTTTATAACAACCATTAATTATTAATGGGTATGATAGGTACATTCATAAATTTTCAATTAACTGTATTACTAAACGAAAATTGTCGTTTTATAAAGCTTTATTATATTTAGCAGTATCAAACACCATAACGGTCGACCTTCTTCTAATTGTCGGCCATTATTTACAATGCACAAACAAACCAGTGTCTCCAACAGAGTGTACGGAAAGTCGCCAAAATGTAGTTGGAAAGTCGCTAGATTTCTCATTATCAACAAAGAAAGATTAAATTTTGTCACTATGGGGAGCTAAAAAGGTCACTAAATCCCTATTTAAGCAATATAAAAGTTAAAAGAAAATGTCGTTGAAAACGAGTTAAAGTCGCTGGATTGGCAACACTGAACAAACCTGTACAACATGGCGCGCGCATCACATACTTCGCCTGTTTATGCGATGTTGCCAAATCCTGTTCACGTGAACTTAGATTGCATTTGAACCAAGGTAATTTGATCGCAGAAAAGTTTTATACAATAGAAGAAGTGTCTGAACTGGGTTCACTTTCCGATCTTCGGTCAAAGTTGATCTTTAGTCACGGAGTTTTATACAATTGGGCCTAAGACTATACATAATACATATGTAAGCTTTTAAAACAAAATTGTCTAATTTACTAATAATCATATGTACGATCACGGTAGCTCTGAAGTAACTTAATTTCATCAGGAGAGAAATGTCGCAAGATGATAGATTACTGGCAGCTCTGAGAACAATATTTGTCACATTTTACGTATACCTCTTTTCAATTGAAATATGGATAAAAATTGGAGCTCCAAATGTTGTAAATGTAAGAATTCTCATACTACAGGGTGCATATAAGGTCTTTCCCTGATTACAAACATTTATTACTGACTATTACACTTTTACTACGTCATACTACTTTTGACCAATAAAGCGATACGAAAGGACGTCTTTTAACCTATCATGGCTGCTTATCGCACAATTTTATCGCTTCCCTAGCGTTTGTTTAATTTTATCGCTTCCCTAGCATTTGTTTCTTTTTATCACTACTGTAGCATTTGTTTCTTTTTATCACTACTGTAGCATTTGTTTCTTTTTATCACTACTGTAGCATTTGTTTCTTTTTATCACTACTGTAGCATTTGTTTCTCTTTATCACTACTGTAGCATTTGTTTCTCTTTATCACTACTGTAACATTTGTTTCTTTTATCACTACTGTAGCATTTGTTTCTTTTTATCACTACTGTAGCATTTGTTTCTTTTTATCACTACTGTAGCATTTGTTTCTTTTTCACTACTGTAGCATTTGTTTCTTTTTATCACTACTGTAGCATTTGTTTCTTTTTATCACTACTGTAGCATTTGTTTCTTTTTATCACTACTGTAGCATTTGTTTCTTTTTATCACTACTGTAGCATTTGTTTCTTTTTATCACTACTCTAGCATTTGTTTCTTTGTTTGCCAACATTTCAAACTGCAAATTCTTCACGGTACTATAAAACATGCTTTGCGATCATCATTTGTTTATAGCATACACAGTCAACTGAAAATGACGACTCCGTTCAAACGTTCTGGTGAACATTAGTGAAATAGAATTTCAGTAAGTCAATTAATATTTCGTTGTATTAGAGTACTTTATTTCTTCTAATCTTTATATACTTTCTTATAATCGTGTAATAGTCAATTAAATCCCGCTCGAGTTTTAATTTTCATTATTCCCAGTTTAATGTGAAGAGGCGGCATTATGGTCCCTCGTTTCACCAGACATTCTCTAATGATATTTTTCCCCCCAGGATTCACTGTTGTTCTAGCAGGCCATTTCTATCCTAACCCGATCGTGTTCAGTCACTTTAGGATAAATTATATCGATAGCAGTATAAGATTACGGGCGAAATTTAAATATTTCTCAGTTAAGGAATTGCATAAAAACTGTGGGTGTTTGACGAAAACGAGTTTCATTTTTTCAGAGAGCATGAAATAGTAATATGCGTTACAAGAGCGGTATGTTGAAGTTTTCATGTTCGAGGAAAAGTTTGAAAAAGCTCGTGTATCGTACATTATTTTGTACGAAGATCGTTTATTACATACCTGAAAGAGGAATTTCTAATTAGTTGCAATGAAATCTCCATCTTGGTTTCTGTTCAATGACGGCAAATTTGCAAAACAAAAATATCTATCTTCAACATTGTTGCTTTAAAATATTTTCTGTGTTTACTATACTCCAGCAGGCCGTGATTCATATACATCTGTCTTTTTTTCCCCCAGTCTATGGAATCTTGTTGATTTTTTCACGGCTTCCTTAATGTTACTTGCATCATGAATGCAGTAACTTTAGTGGAGTTGTAGAGTTTACTTAATTTTTGCAAATATTTAAAAACAATAATTAACAGTGCAATTTAGGTGAAATTGCAGTGGAAAGTTTCAATTTATAAATATTACTATATTGAATGTCTCTAAAAATAATATGTTAAAAGCCTAAAGCAGTAAAATCAATCGCGGATTGGTTTTGTGCGGAAACCAAGCAAATACGCACGATCTCGCACAAAAGTCATTCAAAATGACCCTTAGTTCATATGTAAAGCCAAAACATTATAACCCTGTGTTATCTGGTTGGAATCTCTCCGACATTTTCCCCAACTGTAAATCGAATGTCATGTAATTCCATAGCGAATACTCTACCTCATCTCGCTAAATACCATCTCGATATCATCAGTTTCATCGACGCTAAATAACCTAGTAGCTGAAACATTGTCGTTAAATAATCGGCTTAAAAACGAAGACAAGACTAATCTTTTCTAGACTGTTTGAGCTTATTGATGAAGAATTCTATTTCGCATAATTCTATGTTACAAACTGAACTGGTTCACAAGTGTCATAATATAATCTTTGGCTTCATTACTATGGGGAAAAAGATGCGAACGATTAACTTCAAGGCCGTAAAATTACAAGTCAGTGTCAATCAGTGTGACACTGCATGTGTTATCGGACCCCTTTCATACGCGCGCTGCAATTCTCTCCATGAACAATGCAATTCAACAGAGGTGAATAGTCACCACGGTGATAAGGAAAGTGGGTCGTTGTGATAAATTTCAGCGAACCCTGTGGTGGTTGTCTGTTCACTTATTTTCTCATTATACAAGTTATAAAGTACCGTCACGATAAAAACAATTTTTGGAAAAGAGCATTTTCAGCTTCTCTTACACAAAATAACTTTATAAATATATAGTTTTCCTGTCCGTGTGTTATTTCTTAGATTACTGAAGAACTTTCCACATGGAATATTTGAGTTTATTTTGACTATTACACTTTTACTACGTCATACTGCTTTTGACCAATAAAACGGTACGAAAGGACGCCTTTCAACCAATCATGGCTGCTTATCGCACAATTTTATTGCGTCCCTAGCATTTGTTTAATTTTATCGCGTCCCTAGCATTTGTTTCTTTGTTTGCCAACATTTCAAACTGCGCTGGTCTGGACGTCAAAAAAAAAAAAAAAAAATTACAAACCACTCCAGTCCATGCACAGTTTCAAATATGACTCGCATTGGCATTCAAGAACAAGAATTAATAAAGATCACTGGTCATAGTTATGCATCTTCCTGAATCCCTATCTATACTAATAATAAATCTGTAGACGAAATTTTTCTGGTAATTTTCGATTTTCCAAAAATAATTGGTCCTAACATATATAATTAATCACCCTGAAACCGAAAATCGCTTTTTTGACATTTTTGTTTGTATGTCTGTCTGTATGTTTGTTACCTTTTCACGCGATAATGGCTGAACGGATTTCGATGAAAATTGGAATATAAATTAAGTTCGTTGTAACTTAGATTTTAGGCTATATGGCATTCAAAGTACATTATTTAAAAAAGGGGTTATAAGGGGGCCTGAATTAAATAAATCGAAATATTTCGCTTATTATTGATTTTTGTGAAAATGTTACATAACAAAAGTTTCTTTAAAAATAATTTCCGATAAGTTTTATTCCATGAAACATTTTGATAGGACTGATATTTAATGAGATAAATGAGTTTTAAAATTAAAATAACTGCCATCTAAGGCCGTGTAATGAATTAAAAACAAATAACTTCGTCTATAAGGGGCCTTGGACAGAAACAATCGAAAGCTATGAAAGATAGCCTACAGATAATGTTTCTGTGTTTGTATGAAGTAATATCGGAAGCTAAATTAACCGATTTGTATAATTAATTATTAATTCACCATTGGAAAGTGTAGTTTCTCTAGATGGACATAATGCTATAATGTTATTACAGTAATTTCTGAGTGAATCGAAGACAGGTAAGATTAAAATAGATTCTTATGCACAGAAAACTTGATAGGCTATTCTGTACATTTGTTTCCTGTATTTCCTAAAATAATTTTATGACCAAATGAGTGGTCTCTGGATCAAAATGATCGCATTTTAATTATGCAAATACAATTTGAATTAAGTAACATAATAAACGATTTATCCTTATATCAAACACGAATGTTCCCTGGATCAAATGTCCTATTTTAATTATGTAATTACTTTATATTTATTTAAACGGGTGCAGCGGAGCGCACGGGTACGGCTAGTTTACAAATAAATGATGAGCACCATTCGGAAATCCTGAATAAGTTGAGGAATACACCATGTAGGCCTACATCAACGAGTGCCACTTCTTTTACGCACACGTCCAATATAACATCAACTAAACCACCAACCACTAAAACATTCAAATTTGAAAATTGCACATTCAATAATTATTCCTTTTAAAATTATTTGTTTATTTTTTTGTCATCGTCGTTAATTAAAACTTTTCTAACACTTGTATATTTTTTTAGATTATGTTATAGCTTCTGCTATATGATATTATGGATAGTTACGTATAAGATATTGTTTAATATTAAGATTTATTGAAAATCATCTGTTAAGTGACGTTGATTACTGGGATTGGGATAATTGAAGTGGAATGCAACTGTTTTAATAAAAATGAAACTGAATCAACAAAGCTGACTAGTAACACTGCCATCGTGATCTAGATCGAGAAGGCATTACTAGTAATCGTCTAGAGAGTTCAATGAAGATTCCATAGTTGGCACAACTTATAGCAAGATAACAGCTAATTATAACACACTACTGTCATCTAGCATGCATCTAGCGTAATATTTGTAATGTTTTTTTAAACAGTTTATTCATCGATCAGCGCATTTAGCGCTATGCAGATCATTTCTAAAAATATAAATATAATATATAACACTGAATTGAGGGCAGCCTAGATTGGGCTCCTCAGTGAACAAAAATAATTGTTAATAAATAATTATTTACATAGGTTAGTATGACGATAAATTTTGATTATAATATGACGTCCATTTGAAATCGGCTTTTGATTCTGGTGGGAAATGTGGACTTCCTTCCGAGAGAGTAGTGGATGGCGCCTGGAACATTTTTTAGGTTGTTATAGAACTTCTTAGCTTGTGAATGAATAAACTGTTTGATTGTGTCAATACCAGTTTCTCTGTGTAGTTGGCTGTTACGGACAAACCAAGGAGAATTGAGTGAAATTCGTAGGACTTTATTTTGAAATGACTGGATGTGTTTAATTTCACTTATTGCAGCTCCTCTCCAGACAGGACAGGCATAAAGCAGTAGAGGTCGTAATAGAGATGTGTAAAGTAGCATGCAATTTTGTAGCTTTAGAGATGATTTCTTGTTGAGGAGCGGATATAATTTAGCGAGTCTTGAGTAGGCCAATTTAAGTTTGTTGTTGATGTGATGTTTCCATGACAGACGGCGATCTAAGTGCACTCCAAGATATTTTACAGCTTCATCCTTTGGTTTCCACGGTATCACGTTGGTTGAAAGATTTATGCATGGAGGATTAGCAGGACGACACAAAGCAAATATCATTGCTTCGCATTTATTGTAGTTCAGTGCGATACGCCAATTTTCAATTTGTAATGTTGAGATGATAAAATAATACATTTGAAGACAGTTGTATTTTCTTAAGTATTTTTTTTTTTATTTTAGTAGGTTATTTTACGACGCTTTATCAACATCTTAGGTTATTTAGCGTCTGAATGAGATGGAGGTGATAAAGCCGGTGAAATGAGTCCGGGGTCCAGCACCGAAAGTTACCCAGCATTTGCTGATATTGGGTTGAGGGAAAACCCGGAAAAACCTCAACCAGGTAACTTGCCCCGACCGGGAATCGAACCCGGGCCACCTGGTTTCACGGCCAGAGAGCTAGCAGTTACTCCTTAGGTGTGGACTTTTCTTAAGTCAATTAATATTTTATTGTATTGGAGTACTTCGTTACTTCCAATTTTTATATACTTTCTTCTAATCGTATAATAGTCAATTAGATCCCACTCGAGTTTTGATTTTATCTAGATAAATCAAAACCTCTAGTGAGATTACTGTTGACTATTACACTTTTACTGCGTCATACTATTTTTGACCAATAAAACGGTACGGAACAACGTGTTTCAACCTATATGGCTACTTATCCTACAATTATTTATATCACCTCCCTAGCATTTGTTTCATTGTTTGCCAACATTGTACTTTTAATAACTGTACCTTTTAAAATGATTCATGTGTATTTCATCATCCTCAATTAAAACTTTTCTATCATATCTTGTTTATATTATTTAGGTTATGTTATAAATTCTGCTGTATGACATTATGGATAGTCACTTATTTAAAGATACACTGCTATTAATAACAAATATATATTGGATAAATAGTCGCTTAAACGTTAACATTTGTGATGAAAATTCTTTTCTGCTTCTTCACTTCTAAGGTCGCCGTACAGAAATGCGGTTCCGTTTTCCCTGCGCTTCCTGTGTTGTTCTTTTCCCTTCTTTCTTTTAGTTTAGAATTTAATGTTGTTTTATAATATCTCTCATCTTTCATTCTTGACAAGTACTCCATTCCATTTTGTCGGTAATTCAATATCATAATTCTTAATTATTTTATCATTAATTTAACCATGTCATCTTCATTTCTAACCCTTGTTTTTATCTTGTGCAGTATTTGATACTTATAAAGACTTTCATTTCGTTAGACTGTACTTAAATGTTTGCATTTGGTACCCGGATTTCTCTTAAATACACAAATATTACTATCTTACGTAATGAAAACATATTATGCATTTGGAAAGTACAAGATAACAGAGAGAGTTTGAAATTGAAGGAGTTACATCAGCTGCTTGTCTATGCGGATGACGTGAATATGTTAGGAGAAAATCCACAAACTATTAAAGAAAATACAGGAATTTTACTTGAAGTAAATAAAGATATAGGTTTGGAAGTAAATCGCGAAAAGACAAAATATTTCATTATTGAACAGCTTGTCTATGCGGATGACGTGAATATGTTAGGAGAAAATCCACAAACTATTAAAGAAAATACAGGAATTTTACTTGAAGTAAATAAAGATATAGGTTTGGAAGTAAATCGCGAAAAGACAAAATATTTCATTATTGAACAGCTTGTCTATGCGGATGACGTGAATATGTTAGGAGAAAATCCACAAACTATTAAAGAAAACACAGGAATTTTACTTGAAGTAAATAAAGATATAGGTTTGGAAGTAAATCGCGAAAAGACAAAATATTTCATTATTGAACAGCTTGTCTATGCGGATGACGTGAATATGTTAGGAGAAAATCCACAAACTATTAAAGAAAACACGGGAAGTTCAAATTATTTCATTATTGAACAGCTTATCTATGCGGATGACGTGAATATGTTAGGAGAAAATACATAAACTATTAAAGAAAACACGGGAATTTTACTTGAAGCAAATAAAGAGATAGGTTTGGAAGTAAATCCCGACAAGACAAAGTATTTGATTATATTGAACATAGTACGAAATGGAAATATAAAAATTAGAAGTTTATCCTTTGAAAAGGTGCAAAAAGTCAAATATGTTACAGCAACAGTAACGAATATAAATGACACTGGAGAGGAAATTAAACGCTGAATAAATATGAGAAATGGCTGTAATTATTCGGTTGAAAAGCTTTTGTCATCTAGTCTGCTCTTATAAATTCTAACTTTCAGTTTTTTGAAACATTTATATTACCGGTTGTTCTGTATGATTGTGAAACTTGGACTCTCACTTTGAGAGAGGAACAGAGGTTAAGGATGTTCAAGAATAAAGAGCTTATGAAAATATCTGGGGCTAAGAGGGATGAAGTTACAGGAGAACGGAGAAAGTTACACAACGCAGAACTGCACGCATTGTATTCTTCACCTGACATAATAATTAGAAACATTAAATCCATACGTTTGAGATGGGCAGGGCATGTAGCACGTATGAGTGAATCCAGAAATGCATATGGAGTGTTAGTTGGAAGACATGAGGGGGAAAAGACTTTGGAGAGGCCGTGAAGATGGGAGGATAATATTAAAATGGATTTGAGGGAGGTGGAATATGAAGCTAGGGACTGGATTAATCTTGCTCAGGATAGGGACCAATGGCGGGCTTATGTGAGGGCGGCAATAAACTTCCGGGTTCTCTAAAAGCTATTTGTACTTTACATATGGAGTGTATTCCCTGATTGCACTTTGATTTCGATGTCATAAAGCGGTTCACAATTGTTTGAAGAATTGTTTGCGAATATACCGACGAAAAAATCGTGAAGTAACCGTCCTGAATTAAAATGAAATAATATTCCTCCCTGGATGGGGCCTCCTCATATGTTTTAACGTAGGTCTATTCCCAGTAACACAATGAAGTTCCTGTCCCTTAAATTTCTACATTTCAACATGTTTATTAACATGTGAGAATAATTCACACGCATTCTAAACTTTTATTTTCTTCATAAATGAGAGTCTAGACTGAAACATTCCTCGACTAATCACACTATCATTGAATGTAAAATTTCTTTCATAAAGGAACGTAAAGCATGCCTGATTTGTCTAATATAATATACAGAGGTGTGAAAATTATTAGAATAATCTTAATTTTAAAGGTTTTTTAATAGTTCCTTCACAAATATTAATTGAAATGATGAATATTGGTATATATTACTATACTGATGTAGGATATATTTACTACTAACAATGCCGGAAAGCATTGTTGTACATGGGTATTTTCTTATTTTACAATTGTTACGGGAATTCAGAAATTATTATATTATGTTGGCGGAATTGGAAACATAAAAAAATTATATGCACAAAACAGATGTATACGTTCATTTGTACCTTCACAACAATGTAAACGCAAAGAACAATTTGTTTAAAGCATTTCTTAATTAATTTTTGATGTTTCCAATTCCGCCAACATAATATAATAATTTCCGAATTCCCATAACAATTGTAAAATAAGAAAAATACCAAGGTACAACAATGCTTTCCGGCATTGTTAGTAGTAAATATATCCTACATCAGTATAGTAATATTATATACCAATATTCATCAATTCAATGCATATTTGTGAAGGAACTATTAAAAAAGCTTTAAAATTAAGATTATTCTAATAATTTTCACACCTCTGTAGCATACATATTTCGCTGCCAATCTAAAAGTTTATATAAAGAAGATAAGTAACTATATTTCCAATCCGCGGTTATACAATGAATAAGTGAATACTTTTGGTTAAAGCAATTGTAATGTTTATTTTGAGATTATTATTTTGTTTTTATTTAGATAGTTTTAATTATCAATTATTTTTAGAATAACTCTTTTTAAAAGTTTCTGTTTTTGAGGGTGTTTTGGGTTGGTTTTAAAGTGACTTGTTACAATTTTATTTTGTTAAATTGTAATTTATTATTATTATTATTATTATTATTATTATTATTATTATTATTATTATTATTACTATTGTTAATTTTATTGACATTTTTTATTGAATTATTATTTATTTATAATTATGATGAAATTAGTAATTATAATTATTTTTAAATATTTTGTTCAGCATCAATCCATTTGAGAACGGAGTCAATATTCCATTAACGCATTTTTTATAAATAGTGAAACACCAGCGAAGTTCAAGGGTGATGAATTGGCCACGTGATTCTAGGTTGCGTTCCGACGTGAGTTTGAATCCTGGTGAGTTGAATTCGTAATTGGGATTTTTCCGAAGTTCTCTCGACTGTAAGGCGATTATCAGGTAATTCAAGGCGTAACCTCGATATCATCTCACTATCACCAATTCCACCGACACTAGATAACCTCGCAGTTGGTACAGCATCGTTAAATAACAGATTAAAAGCACAGTCCAATTATTGCACTATCACATTTCATGTGAAAGGATATTTTATTTTATGCTCGACCATGCCGAAATGTAGTAATTATACACCTGGTATTAGCCCTTTAATGCACCTCATTAAAGTACACCTATTCATTATAATTCAGTTGTTCAGCCAATGAGAAATCATCATTGTACCATTATAAAACCGCAAGTATAGATTATTCTCGGATATGCAATCGAAAGATAATTAGCGAAAAGTCACGAAGGCTGGAAATCCAATACTGTCGCAGAAGATTATGTTCTGTTACTATAATAATTAGCGTTAATTGTAAATAATCATCATCATCATCATCCTTCACGAATTAGGCCTCTGTAGACCTGTTTCGGCCCCATCTAGCAGTCTTCTTAAAGGTCTTCCTGGTCGACGATGTCCTCTAGGTTTATATTGCATCATAATTTTTGGGATTCTTGAATTTTCCATTCTTCTTACATGATCTAGCCAATTGAATTTGTATCTGCTGATTTTTTCTTCTACTGACTCTACTTCTAATTGTTCTAAAATTTCTTCATTCCTTTTTCGGTCTAAAAGAGTATATCCTGCTGTCCTCCTCAAAAATTTCATTTCCGTTGCTTTGATTCTGTTCATGTCTTTTTCTTTAATGTCCAAATCTCGCTTCCGTATAAAAGGGTGGGTAATGCTAGTGTATTATATATTTTTATTCTTGTAGATTTTTGTACTAATTTAGCTTTTAATGTATTGTTTATTATTCCTAGAATTTGTGTAAATTTGGTAATTTTCTTGTTCACATCTTTTTCATTTTGATAAGATATTTCACAACCCAGATAATTGAAATTTTGCACTTGTTCGAGGCATTGGTTATTGTGTATTATCTTACTTCTCACTGGGTCTTGTCCTAAAAATGCCATTGTAAATAATATTCAAATAAATTCAATTTGTCATCTCGTTTTTGAATTCTAAATCAATTTCCAGGTTATATCAAGCCTAATGTTCATGTTATTCTCTAGATTATATCAAGGTCAATGACATGCGTGCCTCGAAAAAAATCAATACTTTCGCGTCTGCGCACATCTCACAATTCAGGTCAGTTCCGCTCCTCACTTACATAACCATAACATGAGTACTTATGAATAATTTCAAGTTAGAAATATGGTCGAGCATAAAAAGTCGTATGAAACTTGCCTATAATGGTAATTAAGACGCTCGTATGAAAATTATGAAACTCGCTTGCGCTCGTTTCATAAACAAACATACTCGCGTCTTAATTACTACCATTAAAAGCTCGTTGCATAATGTACTATTGTAATCGCGTGCATATATCAGATCAACATAAATTGTGTCCATCGCTGTGGAGTAACGGTTAACATGTCTGACCGTGAAACGAGAGGGTTCGGGTTCAAATCCTGGTTGAGACAAGTTACCTGGTTGAGGGTTTTTCCAGGAGTTTCCCTCTACCAATTAAGAGCAAATGCTGGGTAACTTTCGGCGCTGGACCTTGGACTCATTTCGCCGGCATTATCACCTTCCCTCTCAGACGCTAAATAACCATAACTAGACTTCGTAGAATTGCCACGAGAATCGTAAGGTTTACTGCGCACGCGGTATAGACTGTATGAGAAGGGGGCGTGCAAAGGATGGAGTATGCCTCTAATGTAAACACTGAGCAGTATACTGCGGTTACAATAAAACCTGTATCCTGCATTCAAGATATATAGTGAATGATCATTGAAGTAGGAAATGTCTAAACATGTAAATACACAATTATTTTATAGTGAGATATATTAACTCTTAAAATATAATGTAATATACTCACATCATCCTTGAATATGTGCATTGCAGTGAAGAGTTACTACATTTTGAGCGACTGCAAAGTAACCTCCTCCGATGGTCACTTAAACAGTTTTTATATTTTAGGAAAATGTACGTTCAACATCACACGATGTAATAGGTGCATATTTGAAGAACGGAGAGTCACTAATTTTTAGTACACCAACTTCAGATGTCTTGTCGTGACCTGATAGTATATCATTTATAGTACAAAGTTGTGAATGGGCAGAATTTTTAGCAATAATGTTTGTCAACTTACATTTCACTTTTTCTCAAATTAGTGAATTATTATTTTGGATAACAGTTTATGATACTTTATCCACTATACTAAGGGCTTCTGAGAGTTGTAGTTTAGACGATTCTAACAGGATGATCCTTTTGGACACGATTTTAAAATTAGAATCAATGAACAGAATATCTTCCAATAGCTGTTCAGAAGGCAATGATTTTACAGCTGCAACAGCGGAACTATCTGTGCTATCCAATGCATCAATAACCTCCATTATTTTGCCGTAATGTTCTGCATAATAATTAACTGGATCCAACACGTTCCCCACCGTGTCAAGACTGGCTGCGGGGTAAGGGTATTCCAGGGGCAATTATTTGGAACAGCAACACTCTCATTGTAGTATGTTTGATTGAATTCTTGTCTGCACTGAACAAATGTTAAGCTTTGACTATTCCAACCACAGTAATGCAAAAACAAGTGCTTACATAGGTATACATTAGCTGTATCTACTCTGTCTATTTGAACCAGTCACAACACTCAACATGAACTGCTTATACTACGAGACCGGGCGGTCGCTCACCTCTTCTATACTACCGTACATCGGCAACCTGATTGCATGCTGTATGTGGGAATTCAACGAAGTCTAACCATAACAGTTAATCAAGCATCCTAAAATAACCAATAAAAACATAAATTTGTGAGTATGTTTGAAGATGTAATGGAATATAAAGGTAGAGAATAAATGACACAATATCATGTTTTGAGGGGTCGCATAATGCGATTATTTATGGTGTCACCCTCACTGAAGGGTGTAGAAAATCTATACTGTTCCTCTTGGAGAGCCGAGAACTGTTTCGTTTAGAACAGGAAAGAGAGTCCCTGCTGTCCTTCCGCTGCGTCAGGAAGCTGTGACGCAATACCGCTGGCGCCTTCATTGTGTACCTTACTCATTTGCCTCAATAATCCTATTGCTTCCGTTTTAATAAGATTAACGTGATGGAAGAAAGGAAGTAGTTTCAGCTAGGCCACAACTTCAAACTTTTTTTTTTTTCATTTTTATCCAGATGTTTACACTGCTTGGTATTCTACTCCATACAATTGAAGAGACTTGCATGTTCTACAAGTGAACGAGTGCTGTGATACCACTAAAGAATACTTTTGACTAGCGAGTTTGCTTCCAGCATCCCTGAACAGAAACGTGGTTTTTGTTTTATCTTTCTGTGTCTGTGAGCAACCTTTTCTTCTAAATGACTGGATGATTTTATTCTAATTGAAGTCAAAGTTCTATTCTTCTTCTTCTTCTTCTTCTTCTTCTTTTGGAAAATAATACACGTGTCCAAAACTAATTTTACTACAATATCGAAATAAATATGTAGCTAAAATGGCTAAATATGTAGATAAATAATAATAATAATAATAATAATAATAATAATAATAGTAATAATAATAATAATAATAATAATAATAATAATAATAATAATAATAATAAAGGTGCGCCTGATAAGGCATTTGAGATCTTCTTTAGGTCAGTTCTTAGCGTATTCATTAACGGTCTTACTAATAAAAACTCTATATACAGACGTTTAACTGTCTTATACTTATAGCCTACTATGAGTAGCTCGTTTATACGTCGTGTGTAAATGTTGAATGTTATGTTTTATTTAACGACGCTCGCAACTGCAGAGGTTATATCAGCGTCGCCGGATGTGCCGGAATTTTGTCCCGCAAGGAGTTCTTTTACATGCCAGTAAATCTACTGACATGAGCCTGTCGCATTTAAGCACTCGTGTGTAAATTCCTTACTAATAATCACTACATACGTCGTGTATAACAGTATAACTGTTACACAGCTACGTCATAGTTTCGTCATTACTTCATTACGAAATGTAATAGAATATCTGAGGTTCTCTATTGCATCCGGTAGAGCGCTCTGGTATGGCGTGTTAAGTATCGATAGTACAACTGGCTCTGATCGATTACCATACTATATTTTGGTCAAAGAGTACAAGCTACAGCAATATTATTCTAATTATTCTGTGCTGTTTGGTTTGTTCTTCTGTGGTTACAAGGCAGCCATCGTCATAAAATGACAATCGATACGAACAGCCATTTTCTCTCTATATACAACGCTTAAACAAGGGGTTTCGTGTGTATAACTACTGCAAAGCAATTCCCATTGTATAGTTACAGCCTGTTTATACATCCATCACTTATGCATGGTTTATTAGTAAAGTTTTATGTCTCTACTCTGCATAAGTCTCGTATACAAACTATACACGGTTTGTCAGTAAGACTATTACAGTCTTACTAATAAAAAACTCTATATACAGATGTTTAACTGTCTTATACTTATACAATGAGTAGCTCGTTTATAAGTCGTGTGTAAATTCCTTACTAATAATCACTACATACGTCGTGTATAACAGTATAACTGTTACACAGCTACGTCATAGTTTCGTCATTACTTCATTACGAAATGTAATAGAATATCTGTGGTTCTCTATTGCATCCGGTAGAGCGCTCTGGTATGGCGTGTTAAGTATCGATAGTACAACTGGCTCTGATCGATTACCACACTATATTTTGGTCAAAGAGTACAAGCTACAGCAATATTATTCTAATTATTCTGTGCTGTTTGGTTTGTTCTTCTGTGGTTACAAGGCAACCATCGTCATAAAATGACAATCGATACGAACAGCCATTTTCTCTCTATATACAACGCTTAAACAAGGGGTTTCGTGTGTATAACTACTGCAAAGCAATTCCCATTGTATAGTTACAGCCTGTTTATACATCCATCACTTATGCATGGTTTATTAGTAAAGTTTTCTGTCTCTACTCTGCATAAGTCTCGTATACAAACTATACACGGTTTATTAGTAAGACTATTACGGTCTTACTAATAAAAACTCTATATACAGACGTTTAACTGTCTTATACTTATACAATGAGTAGCTCGTTTATAAGTCGTGTGTAAATTCCTTACTAATAATCACTACATACGTCGTGTATAACAGTATAACTGTTACACAGCTACGTCATAGTTTCGTCATTACTTCGTTACGAAAGGTGATAGAATATCTAAGGTTCTCTACTGTATCCGGTAGAGCGCTCTAGTGTGGCGTGTTAAATATCGATAGTACAACTGGCTATAATCGATTACCACACTACATTTTGGTCAAAGAGTACAAGCTACATCAATATTATTCTAATAATTCTACGATCTTTGGTTTGTTCTTCTGTGGTTACAAGGTAAACATCATCACAAAATGACAGTCGATACGAACAGCTGTTAAAAGGGCGGCCATTTTTTCTCTATATACAACGCTTAAACAAGGGGTTTCGTGTATATAACTACTGCAAAGCAATTCCCATTGTATAGTTACAGCCTGTTTATACGTCCATAGCTTATTCACGGTTTATTAGTAACGTTTTCTGTCTCAACTTTGCATAAGTCTCGTATAAAAACTATACACGGTTTATTAGTAAGACTGTTAGAGTCTTAGGGTGCTATTCATAGACATTTCGCAGAACGCGCTACGAGCGTACTAAGCTAGCCCCGGCTATCCACTGGTTAACCTACTAGTACAGAATTCAAATCATATCCTATCGCTAACAATGGTTTATGAATACGAAAAACCCTGATCATCCACCGGAAGCCCGCGCTAAAAATGTCTATGAATACGGCGCTTATCGTATTCTTGTTAGATGGCATCTTTCATATTTTAAATTGCACAATTCACATACACAACTTTCACACGGTTCGTGGTAACTTTCTGTCTTGCACAACTTATGGTGAAAACCATGTATCGCGAAGCGGGTTATTACATGTCTTTGAGTCTGATTTTCTTTAGTCCAGTTCCTGTCTACCATAGCACCTGTGGCGTAGAAGTCGGGGTCTATCGTACGGCGTTTGTCTTCTCTTCTCTCTAGGAGGCCTTTGTAGGGTTGTGTCGATTGCAGTAGTATTTAGAGTCTGATGTCTTCTACGTAGAAAGTTTCTCTGGCCATCTCGTACACTAGTTTCGTCCTATTCCCAGTGTGCATTTGAGAAAGCGTGCTTTGACTTTCTCTATTCTCTCTAGGTCGGTGAGGGCTAGTTTTTCCCATAAGAGGTGAGTCCATATGTAAAGGCTGGTTCACAATAAACCGGGAACGAGAACCAGAATGAAAACGAGAAGCAGAGGACGTGGATATGATTCGAAATAAACCGAGAACGTAGACGACTATGCATATCGATATGTATGTCAATAACGATATGTAAAGTCGATATTACGCATTCTGATGTTATTTGTGTATAATTGACTAATGACATTCTCTCATGAGTACAAGGCAGCCAACATAAACACAGGTTAACCAACTTCGAAATTTCAATGAAACATTTCATTAGGTACGGTACTATAAATATGCCCATGCATCTTTATTATCACAACTTATTTTAAGTCTACCATAACGTAAAATAATTAGAGAAGAAACATTTGTAATAGAAAAAAAATGAACACAACAGTAGTTATTGAATTGAAGCGTGGATATGTAGTGTGTAATACAACCAATATGATTCGCTTCCGATCGGTGTTCAAAGATGCAGCTATTGAAAGCCACGTATTCTCCTTCATTTTCTCATCTTTATACGAGGCGTGCCGCTTATCGTAAACGTGAGGATTTTCCTCAACACTCAATATTAGAATCTCATCAAATAAAACTTGCTCCATGATGCACAGCACAGAACAAAATAATGCATAGGTTAGGCCTATGTCACGGTCTTCTTGCTACAAAATATACGACGACGAAATAGCTTTTAGATGGCAATAGAATGAATCTAGTGGGCTGTGATCGGAAACATGAACGCCAAAGTTGAAACTTGGCCAACTCTCTGTTCCCGATCCCGGGATCTGGCAAGCTTCTCGTTAATTGTGAATGCTCACATTTAAATGTACACATTTTAACAATTTTACCGTTTTCGTTTTCGTTCCGATTCTCGTTTCCGGTTTATTGTGAACCAGCCTTTACTTGAAATGTAAGCTTTACTACATATATTTTTTGCACACTGATAAAAATTACAGCTGCACATGTGATTCAACCTCATTTAATTATTGTTTGGAAGCGCAATTAATAATTAAATATTTTTCGTTATTTTCTGCAGTCATTGATTGTCTCATCAACGGCAACCCATACGTAGGAATCGCTAAGCTGTAATCGTCTAATCCTTTCCATTGTGTCAGTGTAGCTGGAGTTCAAATAATTTTTCCGGAGTGTTGATTCATCCGGAATATTGAAGTTGCAGTATTTACTTAGGAATGCTTGAAACTTTGGCACGCCAAGTTTATACCACGGTATGTTTGCAGCAACCATTATTTATTTCCAAATGAATAGAAGTTAATACAATATAAGATAAACTAGCCCACTCCAGAATGAGTAAGACTCGTGCTCAGGAGGGGATTCCAATACAAACAAAAAAAAATATTAAAATTGAGAGTGAATACAGATTAAAAAGTGTTAAATATCTTGAAACCCAAACTAATCTAATACAATTAATTATTTTTATTAATTTGGAGAGGATTAATGGTTAAAATAGTATTGGAATAAAATTTGTTTAATAATCTAGGACCTTGACTCATGCTATGATAAAAACCAGCATTGGTTTTTACATTTAGATTCAGATGAACGCAGAGAATTCACATTTTTAGTTCTATATTTATGTATATTTTATTTATTGGGTTATTTTACGACGCTGTATCAACATCTAAGGTTATTTAGCGTCTGAATGAAATGAAGGTGATAATGCCGGTGAAATGAGTTCGGGGTCCACCACCGAAAGTTAACCAGCATTTGCTCCTAGTGGGTTGAGGAAAAACCCCGGAAAAAACCTCAACCAGGTAACTTACCCCGACCGGGATTCGAACCCGGGCCACCTGGTTTCGCAGCCAGACGTGCTGACCGTTACTCCACAGGTGTGGACTATTTATGTATATACCTTTCAAAGTTAGACCACTAAATTGCTAGACTAGTTCGAATTACGGATGTATTATTTATGTAGTAAAAGCCTCTTTATTTCACGTTAAAATAAAATAACACATCTAAAATAATGTACTAAATAAAATATTAACAAAGAGATGAAAAATTAGCTGATCTGAGGTTCGAACCTGGGTTCAATTACACCACGGCCTTTGACTTTGCCATTACCCTACAGACATCTATTTCTACTATATTGGTTGAATTACTCGTATGTGCTGAGATTGGTTTCATGTTTGTTGCCAATTATATTAAACTAGTGGCTTGTGCAGCAAATGCTGCAAACTAAGTTCATTAGACGTTCAAATAAACATTTTTCAGATTTATTTTCAATGAAAAGTACCAGACATTTTGAAAGTTATTTGCTTCCATAATAATGAAACATACTCCCTCTGAATGTTTTTTATGCCAAATACTTTTTCTTGATCTTATCAACCTTCAGTTTTTGAGTTTCAACTCGAAAACGCAAGTAACAATGTCATGACGATCAGTGGGTTTTTCATGTGGAAGTAAAGCAATAACTATTTCAGATCATTGTGGATTGTAGGTGAAAGTTTAAAAAAAAAAGTTTGCTATGCTTTCGAACAATAGACATAGTAGTATCTTGGTATAGCTGCTGCATGTAGAGCTTGAAATGTAGAGGGTAAAATCATTTTATCCTGCTAAGAGATCTTGCTGAAATGATCGGGAAACTACAAAATTTTGTAGACCTCTTAGTTTATCGGTAAGTAATACCTTTTGATCTTTCTTTAGGAACTGAATTTTTGCGTTCTCTCGAGTCAATACTGAAGACGCATATAAATATCTACACCGCACCGTCATTAACTATATGAAAAAGATCCAACCCCACTTGATTAATAACTATAAAAATATTTGATTTTTAATAACAATATTATTATCCTTCGCAAGTTTTGTAGTTATATATATATATATATATATATATATATATATATATATATATACACACACACACACATAATAGCCGCCACTCAGTAAATTATAGAAATGAAGATCTAATTTAAGATATTCTGTACATCTACTTATATAACCCGAAACGTTTCACTTTCATATCATCAATATATCATTAATATATATATATATATAATTAATGAAAAATAGTCACATCATGGCATTAACTATAATAATATTTCATTTCTAATGGTAATAATGTCATCAAACCACCTCAAGTTTTGTAGATTTTAATATCCAATATACAGCTGTACTCAGAAAATTACACAACGTTGAATCAGACCTGTAAATTATTTTAGTAAGTCTTGAAGTTTTTAATAACCAATTGAATTTGAACTCTAAATCTGCCAGCAATCTTGCAGGTCACGGCCTTCGTGTAATAGCCTATTGTTTATTATAGTGCGTGTTTTGTTTTATTCTGAAATGCAATAATTAGCCTAATTCTCAAAACTGACGGAAGATTGATTTTGGAAAATAGGAAAATTATGTAGGAAAACTAACGCTTCACTGAAAGTCACTATTATTTTTCTGAAAATCCTTGGATGCCAAGCTTCAAAATGACGGGTCATTCATTAAAATCCGTTCAGCCGTTTTCCCGTAATTTCCATTACCAGTTCAAATAATTATAGATTTTGGATTCTTAAAAAAGTAAATAAAAATGTGTTTTATGCCATATCGTTCCTCATTTGCGTAATTTTAAATTAATATTTTTATCGTCCTGATGTAAATCATCAAACAAGGTATGGAATAGTCCTCGATTCTGTCTTTCCAAAACTAATGGATGAACCCAGACTCTTCTTCTATTTTTATGTCTATTCTTTCTCCGTATCAGCAAATTTGCCAAAAGTATAGCTCCTTCTACGTCCGTGTTCACTGGAAGACTGAAAATTTCTCTTCAAAAATTTAGCAGCGCCACAAAAAGTGCCTCGTCTGAAGGAACTCTTATATTCGTCTACGTAAGTTACAGCATTAAGACAAGAAAGCAAAGGTAACAACTAAGGACCGGATTTTTATGTAATTACATATTATATTCCTTTCAACCTAACTGTATATAAATAACAAATCTTTGCGAATCTTGTAATTACCATTAGGCCTAATATATTAAAGTTTGACTACATATTTTTACATATTTATCCCACATTACATATTATGGCTTGGTATTACATAAATCTACATATTTAGGGGTTTTATTCATTTTTACTTCTCTAAACGGAGGAAAAAAACTTCTGCTGGGGAAGTTTAGGCCTACAATTTGAAATACACAGATTTAAAAAGCCTTTTTGTGCGAGATCGTGCGTATTTGCTTGGTTTCCACACAAAACCAATACGCGGAAAGTCTAAAATTCCACATTCAGTATTCCCAACCTAACACACATAACAATTTCCCTCTTCTTACCGCTTAAGTGACATATTCATTTTACTGCTTTAGGCTTTTAACATATTATTTTTAGAGACGTTCAATATAGTAATAATTATAAATTGAAACTTACCACTGCAATTTCACCTAAATTGCACCGTTAATTGTTTTTAAATATTTGCAAAAATTAAGTAAACTCTACAACTCCACTAAAGTTACTGCATTCGTGATGCAAGTAACATTAAGGAAGCCGTCAAAAATCAACAAGATTCCAGACTCATCATAGACTGGGGAAAAAAAGACAGACGTATATCACGGCCTGCTGGAGTATAGTAAACACAGAAAACATTTTAAAACAACAATGTTGAAGATAGATATTTTTGTTTTGCAAATTTGCCGTCATTGAACAGAAACCAAGATGGAGATTTCATTGCAACTAATTAGAAATTCCTCTTTCAGGTATGTAATAAACGATCTTCGCACAAAATAATGTACGATACACGAGCGGTATGTTTTTTTTTCAATTCTCGGAAATTAAAAAAGCTCAACTACGTTTCGCTTTTTCAAACTTTTCCTCGAACATGAAAACTTCAACATACCGCTCTTGTAACGCATATTACTATTACCTACCAGAGAAAATATATATTTCGGGACGAAACATAACATTCTTAGTTTCAGGGAGTAATAGAGGCATTCACCCCATACCGCCTACTGTAAATATGAGTGAACAAAAGGCAACTTTTCTTATATAACTATCTTGTACTGTAAAAATCACTCAGAAAGTAGCGTTGTCTTCATCCGGTGAAGTGGGACGAGGACGACATGATTTGTCTCGAACTATAATTGTTCTGCACACGTCTTAACAAGCCGTTCCCATGCAATTTGCAACCTTACCCACCCTCTTCCTAATCCTTCCAGGGAAAACTCGTGTCAAATCTGGCATGAGCCGCAATAAAGTAGCCGACTTCTGAAAAGGAGCTGGAGTAAAGGAACAAACTGGAAAGATGTTCAAAGATTAAAATAAATAGCTTTTCAGTTATTGCTTGACCTCTTTACTTTAAATTTAATAGACCTATACGGAAATGGGATTTTCCGAGCAATTAGAAAATATGGTTCTCGGCTGGAATAATCCTATCCTTCTGAATGAGACAGGAATATCATTTTTCAAACAACAGTTTGTAAATACTTATAGTTTGAGATTTTAGATCTTACAGGGAGCAGCTAAAATGCATGTGTCCCACATCTTCTCTTATTTTCTCCTAATCCAGTAAAACGAAACAGTGCTTGCAGTACTGTTGTGTCATTCATTTCACCCAGTTCTCTAGTTTTAGTACTTACAGTATAAAGTGCAAGTGAGTTTATCTACTGCTTTTAACTAACTAAAATGGCCCCTGTATCTTTAACCCTAACGACAAAAATAAAATCATGGATTGCGATGGACGAAGCTTTCACTACAGATGGAAAAATAGTAATGTGTGAAGTGTGCGGTAAAAAAGTCGGGTGCTCTATGAAATCACAACTGGAGAGTCTTACCTATCCTATACCTGCCAGATATTGATATTTTACATATTTTGGTATAAATTCAGCGTATTTTTCTTACATAAATATGCACATATTTCATACCTTGATATTACATAAAAAATCCGGTCCCTAGTGACAACACAGCACTCCGTTCTTGAAGTGCATCTGGTGATAAGAGATTTTAGACATCCACAATGTTTGTGTTCAGAAGCAGACGTTTGGTTATTCCACCGTGAGTTGGAACTTAATGATCGTGTTCAGAAGCAAACTTTTGTTTACTCCACCCTGTGCTAAAGCCAACATTTGCACAGTTGCTTGGAGCAGACAGGCATAACGTGCCCAGCAGGGTATTTGATTCTTGAGGCAGTGCTAATTTGCCTTGAAGATGGAATTCCGAAGCATTGGAACGGTTAAGTTCCTCCATACGTTGGAATACAAGCGAAATATATGAGAGAGTAATTATACGATTACAATGAGGATATAAAAACAGATGGCCAGTATCTCAACCAAGCCTGTTGATCTGGTTTACAGAGCTATCTCATTACTGAAAAGGTTCGTTGTCATCGATAACGGAACAGTCAGTTGCTATTATAATCTTTGTTTGCGATGTTTTATTTGATTAAATAATTGAAATATTTCACTTGTGTAAATTCGGCATATGGTCTCTTTGAAAACAATACCAAACATCAAAAGCAGGCGTTTGATCATTTTGCATTTGCTTTGAGGCATAGCGCTGTAATTTTCTATACGAGTTTATGATGTGGTCTGTATGCACAAATCCTATAGCAGCAAAAGAATCCGCAGTTTAATAAAAATCATATTAATGCATATCGTGTGTTTATATTTGTATTTAATTGCAAGTTTTGGATAGGCGAATAAACTAATGCGGGACATGTTGATCATGGTTATTAGTTTAAAGTGGAAATAATAATAAACAAAAATGATGGCATGGGCTAGGGTAATGTGCAGCGTTAAAAACACTGACGGAGAGGAGATCAAATTACACACACATTAAAATGAATCATATTAAACAGACCGATATGAATCACCAATTTTATTCACGTTATTACCCTTTATTACTGAGTTGTTATATGAAGTATTGAGGAAAATAAATGGTGTCATGGAAATGACACAAATTTGTCATTATAAGAGTACATTTTACAGGTTTCATGGAAATTGAGTTCTACTGTTCGTTCACTGATGTTTTAGCCATTGGAAAGAATGCATTGGACACATTTTTTTATAATTTTAAAAAAGAAAGTTACTTGACATCATTAATGACATCTATACTAATAATAAATCTGTAGCCGAAATTTTTCTGGTAATTTTCGATTTTCCAAAATAATTGGTCCTAACATATATAATTAACCACCCTGAAACCGAAAATCGCTTTTTTGAAATTTTTGTTTGTATGTCTGTCTGTCTGTATGTTTCTTACCTTTTCACGCGATAATGGCTGAACGGATTTCGATGAAAATTGGAATATAAATTAAGTTCGTTGTAACTTAGATTTTAGGCTATATGGCATTCAAAATACATTATTTAAAGGGAGGTTATAAGGGGGCCTGAATTAAATAAATCTAAATATCTCGCTTATTATTGATTTTTGTGAAAAATGTTACATAACAAACGTTTCTTTGAAAATAATTTGCGATAAGTTTTATTCCTTGAAAAGTTTTGATAGGACTGATATTTAATGAGATAAATGAGTTTTAAAATTAAAATAACTGCCATCTAAGGCCGTGTAATGAATTAAGAAACAAATGACTTCGTCTATAAGGGGCCTTGGACAGCAACAATCGAAAGCTATGAAAGATAGCCTACATTAAATCTAAATGATGTCAATCTTAATTAAACTATGGTTACATGTAATAAAAATTAAGAAACATGTTAAAGGAATTGTCATTGCACCAAATGAGTGTCTCTGGCCCAAAATGATCGTATTTTAATTATTTGGATGCAATTTAAATTAAGTAACATATTAAACGATTTATCCTTCTGTCAAACACGAATGTTCCTGGATCAAACGTCCTATTTTAATTATATAATTACTTTATATTTACATATTTCTAACGGGTGCAGCGGAGCGCACGGGTACGGCTAGTCATTAATAAGTTAAGTGCAATTAATTTTGCTCAGTTTCACAATAAATGATTATTTATATATTATAATTTACTTCCAATAGTTTTAATATTTGCAATGTATAGAAATAATTAGAAAAACATTAGCGATTTACAATAAGGCCAGAAGAAGCCTATATCATTTACATAGCAAGGAACAGTACTATGAATGTAATTAGTAATTTTTCTTTCTTTTTGCACGATAGTGTTTTTTCTCGTCGTTACAACAAACCGCCGCCATGATTGAAAGTTTTTTTTTAACCGAGGCGTAAAGCCACGGAAACTTTAAAGGATCAGGGATCCATAAGGGTACCGATGTTAGGGGAAGGAATTGCATGAAGCCAAGATCCTGAAACATTTTGTTGGAGAGCCAAAAACGACCACGATCTGTATCTGAAGAAAAAGATGACCGAAGGGGCTCCTTAACAAGAGAGATTAGTATTTCATCCCAATTCTTTTGAACCGCTGGAAAAGACGGAGGATCAGAGTTACTGGAAACCTCACCCCATCGAACTAAAGCCTCCTGCACAAAAGGGATCTGAACCGAATCACTGTAAGAGGGAAAAATAGATTTGATTCGGTCTAAAACACCGTGCGCAGAAGCTAAAAATGCCGGCGTACAAATATAACTAAAATTTCTAATATCTAACCCACCAAATTTAATAGGTAGAGAAGCTTGAATCCAACTGCATTCACTAAGAGAAATATTAAGTAAAATTTCTAAGTAATGACGTATTATATTGTCAGCTTGACAGAGGAAAGATGGAAAGAACCATATAGGGGTAGTCCACAAAAAATAGTTAAATTTTGGAATCAATAAACAGTTCTTAAGGAGAAAGTAAGATATGTGGGGATTAAGGGGGATTAACCTGTCAAGCAAAGTTTTCAAACGAAGTAATTTCTGCTCTACAATATCTTGAACTGCATCTAAGAAAATAGGGGTACCTAGAATGGTTAAATCAGATTTAGAAATTAGTTTGATACCAGGAGCTACAAGCTGAAAAGCAGATACAACTTTATCGAGGTTAAGTTGATTTTACTGAATTCAGAGTTCTAACCTAGATAAGTATGTTGAAATATTACGAATAACTGCTCTAGAATTGTAATAAAAACCACTGCCTTCTATGTATGCTACAAACATACAATGCATGTAAAATTCATACGCAAAAGGCAATGTTAATATTAATGTACATTATATGAAACAAATCACTGCATTTGAAATGTGCTGAACTTCATTAAAAAAATTCACACTTCACTTAACAAAAATAAATAAAAATTATTCCAATTGAACACGAAATATTACAAGTACCTGAATCATTTTTACTCCTCCACATTGAAGTTGATGGTGAAGTTTGTACGTTGGCCAGAATACTAACCTTGAACCAACTTTTCATAGTGTAATGTACGTACTGTATATTAAGATTAAAAAAATATATATTATTTTCAAAATTTATTATCGTACAAAAATACTGTACAATACACTTTTGTGAAGTGCATTACAAAATCCCGGAAATTTCTGTGATCACAAGCCATCTACAACAGCTTACAACTCACTAACATACCCACATGTTCATCACACAGTGCAAAAGATGTTAGTCTGTGTTTGATAGAGACACAGAAAAAATAATTTATATATTCATATTTATACGTGAAAATACTGTTATCAGCTCTACCCAGTACCATAAAAATCCGTCGTTCTTGACAAGATTTAAATCCATCAACTTTGAATTCAACGAAAATGAATTAGTTCCTAATGACTTTACCAATAACGGATACTTTTTGGTTCCGGAAATACGTAAGTAATGACAAGTTTCATTGTACTTTCTCTTTGCGTTTTATATAATAAAAAAGTGAATTGTTTCTTGTTATATTTCTTAAGATTAAATAAATGGATTATGTGAATTATATGCAATGATAGAAAGGTTTAAATCCAGTATCTACTAAAGGAATTACAATGTTTTGTAAGGTAGTTTCTAAGGTCTAGATCAGTCATGTTAACTGATGCCCATAGGCGCAAGCGCGCGCTTTAGAGCTCAGGAGAGCCTGAGCGCTTTACAGCGGAAAGGAAAGAGACAGACGAAAGAGGTAGTATATGCCGCTTGGTCGAGCTATATTCAGGGATGGCCAGCACTGATTCAATAGACGAAGGGAAGAGAACTTATTAAAATTGTATCCATGTTAATTTTTAGATTTGTCTGAGAAGTATAAGTGCATTATAAGAATGTAAGTTGTAATTTTAATGCTCATTTTTCACAAGTTTGCTTTTTTTTATTCCAAAGAAATATTTTCTCAATTTTTTTTATAGAAAAGTGAAATTTTCAGATATAGGCCTATTTATTTAGTAGCCTTACAGAATGTTTTCGTAAATCTAATATTCCGTAAATAAATATTATTGAAGATAGCGTATTGAAAATTTTTTAAATATTCGCATGGAAATTGTTTGTAAGGAAATGAATTAACAAAGCAACTGCTGTTATATAATAAGCAAAATATACACGCGCATGTGTTGTAAAAATGTCAGCTCTATAGCTTCAGCACATTTCGAGAAAATAATTTAATATTATGATGAAAGGAAGTTGCTCACCAATATCACCTTAAAGCATAATACGATAAGAGTTTTGTTATGGAATATTAGTTACATTAAAACATATACAGCACCTAGGTAACTTTGCTTTGTACTGTAATATTGTTTTGATTGGTTTATTGATTACTTTTATAAGGCTAAAGGTACCATCAATATCAATTCCAACTTATCATGTCATACTCAGTCTCTTTTTTTTCTTTTGGGATATCACTTTCTTTATGAATGATGTTTTTCATCCATTTAGTACAATATAGTTGCACTACTATGGAATTTATGTGAATATTCCTTCTTAACTCTTTATTATGTTATTAAGATTTAAAACACAACTGCAATATTAAGAAATCAGTGTTAGTACTTTTGTTTTATAGACAATATAGATAATATTAAACAGGAAGAATCCATACAAAAACAACGATATAAAATTTCACGTTCCGTTTGAAGTTTGAGCACCACTGTTTTCTTAATCCAACAGGCTGCTTATTCATATACACAACCCTTCCTCTTTCCATACTTAGCGCTTGCTGCCCGCGCACGACGTCAAGGTCAGAAAAATGCGCTTGCTTTGACATCACTGGTCTAGATAGAGATACCTGTAAGAAGTTTATGACTTTCCAGTGATTATAATGTAAGAAGAAGTCATTCTCGCATGTGGGTGTCACCTTGGCCCCAAGGTAGGAAAGGCACGTACTAGTCGCAATATTATGCATACATGACCAGATTAGTTTCGTGGGCCCGCTTGACTTCACAGAGCTGTAACTCACAGAATGACTGTTTATACAGAAGTGCTAGGCTCAGTACGAAATAAACAGGAAACTCTATATAATTAAACTTCCGGACGAAGTTGCATGGCGGATTCTACAGCTGAGGGGACAGTCGGCAGAGTTAATGGAGCTGCATCCGTCCGCATTATTCTGGACTGCGGTATTAATAAACCTATTCGACTTAACGATCATTTCACGCATAAAAGTGCAGAACATAAAGTCAGCGGGCAGACGTGGCTCATAGTTAAGTATAATAAACGGAAGCAATAACAGGTGGAGATAAATCTCTACATGTCATTCATAGTTTACGATTTTTCTCTTACGACCGCATTCTTCTTCACAAGCATGATGCCATGAAAGCACTCAGTGTGACGGGCTTAATGAAAGACTTAAATTTAAAAAAGTGTTAACGACTTAATTTCTTCAAAATAAATATCAACTAATAACATTATTTCATACGTTGATTTTATTTCATTAACGTTACTAATTAATTTAAGGGGAGAGGATGGTATTTTTTAAAACTTTTTTCCTATTTGGTGTAAAATATTAATTTTTTCTATGTAGACAGCTCATAGCTGTGGCAACTCAATCAAATAAAAATATTTTTGAAAAAAATTATTTGGGGGCCCAAATTTGAAAAAAATATACCCAATGCAGGATTGTACTAAAACTGATATATCTAAACCGTTTTTAAAGATAGATTCAAACAGTGTTTTGCAATGTATTTGCAAAAGCATGTTCTACAAACTGTCTGTAACAGAATTGTGATATTAGTCCCTACGTTTGTAAAATAAACAATTAAAATTTAATAACAATTTCCTGATTTCCTTTCTTGCAAAGAAACGGACGTATTTTTAAAATGAAATCAATTAACAAAATTCTGTTACAGAGAAAAGTTTCCTAATAGTCTAAAGAATGAGTGTTCTAAATTTCATGCATGTATCTTTAATAGTTCAGAAATTATATCCATTTTTGTCTGGCAATGTAGCAAAAAAAATGAAGTTACTGGAAACCGATAAAAGCGGGCGTGTGATTTAAAATTCCATGGCGCAGGAAGTTTAAAAATGACGTCTCAACATCCGATAAGGACAAAAATACATACAAAATGTTATGCAATGCATTCCACACATATCAAATGGTATTTTAAAGAAAAAATGTTTTTCTTTGAAAATTTAATTTACCGGAAACAACAATAAAAGTGGGTGAGTGATTTAAAAATCCATAACGTAGGAAGTTTAAAAATGGCGACTCAACATCCGATAAGGGCACAAATACCCACAAAATGTTATGCTATGCATTCCACATATATCACAGGGTATTTTAAAGAATTTTTTTGTTTTTTGAAAATATACTCATTTTTCACCAAAAATTACCATCCTCTCCCCTTAATTAATTTTATTCTTTTTACTGTTGCTCCAAGATATTTGAACTTCTCCACCTCTTCAAAGGATAAATTTCCAATTTGCTGTGGTCGTGCCAGAGAATCAGTCCCATTCCGAGGCTTATTTGAAGGATTCGTAACAAGCTGTTTTTTACGGTGAATCTGAAAGTTAGAATTTATAAAACAGTTATATTACCGGTTGCTCTTTATGGTTGTGAAACTTGGACTCTCATTTGGAGAGAGGAACAGAGGTTAAGGGTGTTTGAGAATAAGGTGCTTAGGAAAATATTTGGGGCTAAGAGGGATGAAGTTACAGGAGAATGGAGAAAGTTACACAACACAGAATTGCACGCATTGTATTCTTCACCTGACATAATTAGGGACATTAAATCCAGACGTTTGAGATGGGCAGGGCATGTAGCACGTATGGGCGAATCCAGAAATGCATATAGAGTGTTAGATGGGAGGCCGGAGGGAAAAAGACCTTTAGGGAGGCCGAGACGTAGATGGGAGGATGATATTAAAATGGATTTGAGGGAGGTGGGATATGATGATAGAGACTGGATTAATCTTACTCAGGATAGGGACCAATGGCGGGCTTATGTGAGGGCGGCAATGAACCTCCGGGTTCCTTAAAAGCCAGTAAGTAAGTATACATTTCTTCTGTATATATATTTGTCAATAATTGAACTTAATTGTTCTATGTGATATCTTTGTGGATACTTTTACTGTTAAACTCTTAAATAAAACTTTATTAAACTGACTGACAATATATATAAATAGTATCATATAAAAATAATCGGAACTCATTCATAAACCACAGACTTCTGCCCACGGA
>JAJSOF020000009.1:160764330-160814330 GCA_025594305.2 Periplaneta americana | reverse complement strand
ATCCTTCCCGGTGCCGTACAGTCGATTTGGAAACAAACAACCCCGCCCATCGCCCCAGAGCTATTAAACGAAAGAATGGTTATTATTTTAAACCTTTATTAAAACACATAAATGTAAAAACAGTTTCAATTGTTGACAAATTATGGTGTACAATTTTCAAAATGTCTTCAGTTCCGCTGAATGCACAAATGTAAGCGACGTATCAACTCTTCATGGACTCTGGTGAGCATGTCAGGCGTAACCATTTGTATCGTCTGTTCAATTCGTTCCACTAATTCAGGAATGGTGCGTGGCTTAGTCGCATAGACAAGATTCTTGATGAATCTCCAGAAAAAGAAGTCCAGGTAATTCAAATCAGGTGATCGCGGGGGCCAACGTATTGGGCCTGTGCGACCGATCCACCTGCCTGGAAACACACTTCGTCTACGGATTAAATGCTTAATTTGAGCGACACTGTTTCCAAATTCAAACCAGGCAGCAATTTTTCTCCTCTGCAATAACGTTAAGCTGTTGTGTGGCATTTTATCATTCCAGTCTATCACAACAGTGTGTATATTCATGTTCGTGTGCCATTATCCTTGGCGTATAGAAGGCCATGCTGCAGGTCATTTTAAGTTGGCATCAAATGCACATTACACATGGATAAGCAGCTTCCTCTGGCAGCGGGGGGTGGGGGTGTTTGTTTCCAAATCAACTGTACGGCACAGAGAAGGGTGAGAATGAACATCATTTCAAAAAATTATTACAAAACAGTTGATTTTTCGATAGACTCGTTACTTATGAAAGACTCTGTATATCCCAGCTTATTTGGTAGATATATTTTAAATGGATATATTGCGGCATAAATATAGGCCTACAATGTGTGAAGGGGCTAAATTAAAAGAGAGTAGAAAAGTGTAACTACTGTAGAAATTCTTACGTGTTGTGTCGTGGTAATGCAAATACGTACAGCAACGTGGTATTCTGATATTAAAGCGCTGTCGAAAATGCATTAAAACACTCAGCACGAGCGAATAACAGCAACACAATACAACGAGAAAAATGATCCGAAACAATTACATCGATTATACAGCTAATAAAAGGAAAAACTCCAAAAGAGCAGCAACAGAATGCGTGTGTGTTGCTCATCCTCGGTTTCTAATTTAAACGATGCCTGTGAGCCGGTTTGAAAGCGGAACATAACTCTTAAAGAATCCTGGCCTCAGCTGGTCCTACCAACATTATCCGGTGAAATACTTACTCAGGATAACGAACCGACTCCATAATAATGGTGATAGCGTAGGATACAGTGGTTCGATATGGCTCAACAGCTAGAAATGGCGCGTAGTAACTATGTAAAAGGCGACTACAGATGTTGTCTGTATCCTGTCTAAAGGTGCGCTGCAAATCATAGATATGAATGAGTCAGAATTTTTTCATTTCATTATCGAACAGCTGATATTGACAAATAACTCATTTATTTTTTATTACATACAATTACTGAATTTCCATTTATTAAAGAAATCCTGTTGTTAGAGGTGTAATTTTTTTGGTATTAACGATATACACAAAATGAGTTAAAATAGTATATTACTACGATACAAGGTTGGGAAATGCTTTTTACAAAATCAAGGAAAAGTTTGAAAAAGGAGCAGAGCGAGTTTTTCAATTTCCGAGATTTTGTAGTGCACTTCACACACGTGTATTGTACAATATTTTTTACACAATCATATTTTTTAAATTACAAATACAATATATTTTGCATTGAAAAATTTAGAGCAATATTATTCCAAAGCCTTCTCATAGTTTTATGTTATGAAGAATGCTTTCCCTAGCAACGAGTTTATGTGCGGGAATTCTAACTTTCAAGGCCTAACAACAACAGCTGTAAATACAACAAAAACACAAAAACACGATCGTGCAAAAACTTAATTTTATGCATGGAAAAATGTAAATCCCTTAATGATAATCGGAAATTAAGTGAAATATTCCGCCAATTTTCGCGAAATTTATATAAATACACGAAATTACTTTATAATCACGATATTAAAAAAACAACAAGTTTTATGGAGAATTCTTACGAAAAATTACTCTTTCTTCCTAGTAAAACGTGCAAATTTTCGTTATAAGAATATTTCTACATATTTGATTGTTCAGCATTACATATGTGTGGTATCTGGCAACAATGTACGCATAGATTCAGGGACTACTTCCAGGGGCAGCACAAGTAGACAATGGTCTTTTCTCTTTCCCACAACAACTGCCTTCTACAACTCAAGAAGACAGTGTCATCACTATCGTCACAGTCAAATGAAATTGAATAATATGAATTTAATTTATGGTGCAAACAATTATCAATTAGTTTCAAACGGATTGTTTAAACAATTTTTCCCTTGAAATTATTCAAATCTGCTTTACAGGGAGCTTCACCTGAAAGACTAGATTTGCATAGTTATTTTATTATTTTTATGTTTCTTTAGAGTGCGAAATATGCACGAAATTGCTTGCTTTTTTTACGAAATATTCACTCTAAAATGTATTTATTTATTTATTATTTTGCTAATAATTGTAACATAAAATAATTGATTAAATGGCGATCTTACTCGTGTCAATTGTGTAAGCATGTGCGGCTTACATCTGTTTCGGTGTTTCTTCACACCATCCTCAGAGCCTACTAGATCTCGGCGCCATCTCGAACTTCGCTGCCTGTTGTGTTATTTATATTCAAGTGTTAAAAGTAGTGTACGAAAGATTCAACATGGAATATTCACTCTAATTAAATCGTTTTAATAATCTAAATCAGGGTAAAATTATAATCGTAAAATCACACCTCTATATATTATACAAAAGTATGTTAGGATTATTGTTACAAACACCCTAATAATGGCTACTTTATACCATTAGCTAGTGTGACTTGACCAACTTAAGACAAATACATAAATTATAGGTATATTCGTTTCACATTTCCGTAGTCCGGATTTTGTTACCTTCTTCACATAAGTATGGGGCGTCCGGGTAGCTCAGTTGGTAGAGCAGCTGGCTACGGACTGGAAGGTCCGGGGTTCGGTCCCAGGTGGTGACAGGATTTTTCTCGTTGCCAAACTTTCAGAATGGCCCCGAGGTTCACTCAGCCTCCTATAAAATTGAGTACCGGGTTTTCCCGGGGTAAAAGGCGTTAGAGCGTGATGCCGACCACACCACCTCATTCTAGTGCCGAGGTCATGGAAAGCATGGGGCTCTCTCCATGCCCCCAAATGCCTTCATGGCAAGTTACGGGGACACCTTTATCTTCTTTACCTTCACATCGGAATGAGTACGGACATTTCTTGCGGTTGTAATATGTATATTACTCTCCTAAGACTATTTCCACTATAAAATATTTATTCACGATAAATGCTTAGAAAAGTAAAATGACAAATCTGCAGTGCTTGGGAAAAGTGACACAAGTCAGTTTCCACAAACCTTTTTTGATAATTTATTGACAACTTACGGAACATCTGCTCGCTTGGAAAAAGAGACATAAGTATTTATCCCATTGCAATAATTCATACAGAAGAAAATCAAATCGACATAAACCAGTGTAAGTTGTCAATAAATTATCAAAAAAAGGTTGTGAAAACTGCAGAAATTTCAGGAGAATATCTCGCCAGCATCCGGTACCGGGCTGGGTTGAGAAACAAAACAATACGTAACAAAGAAAAACGTAGTAGGTTAAATAAAGAGCAACACAATACTATAATA
This sequence comes from Periplaneta americana, assembly GCA_025594305.2. Classification (NCBI taxonomy): domain Eukaryota; kingdom Metazoa; phylum Arthropoda; class Insecta; order Blattodea; family Blattidae; genus Periplaneta; species Periplaneta americana. Next base: position 160,810,610 of record JAJSOF020000009.1, on the reverse strand, counting down.
TAACGTGATATGAATTTTCCAGAAAAATAAAAAAGGATACATAATGTTTACATCTTATAAACCTAATATGAATGTAAGATAGTAGAATAAAAAACTGTTAATTTGAAATCCTATTTTTGACAAAAGGGGAGATCTATAACTGAAACTTGATTAATATATTTCAGTATTATTTGTATTTATCCTGGTAATAATGAACAGTTTGACTCGTAGACATTTTGTTTTTGCAGCATTTACTTCCCATGATTGTACGAGAAGTTTCGAAGAGAACGGCAGACCTTCGGCTCCCCCTACTACCAATAATGCATAACACAATGTCAATACAGCGGTTGCTGTCGTCTGCAATACAACGAACTTTTCTGTTGATTTTCGAGTTCGTCATTTTTTCCGGTTATTATATGCTTATTTAAGTTGTGTTAACTCTCGCTAGTGGTTTTATATTTTATTTGATCCGTCTTAGTATTTATTTTATTATTGTAAATATTTTTGTTTTATCACTATTATTATTATTATTATTATTATTATTATTATTATTATTATTATTATTATTATTAATGAATTATTTTGTATTACAATCTTTGTATCATTTCTGTCACGATTATTCTATTATTATTATTATTATTATTATTATTATTATTATTATTATTATTATTATTATTGTTACTATTATTTATATCATCAGCATTATTATTTGAACCCTGTAAAATTTATGTAGACTACTGGACTGTACCCGAGCACGAGCATATGCTCATTTCGGGTATCTATTCATATGTATTCATTTCAAATGTAAATTGTAAATAAATTTGAATTTGAATTTGAATTTTGATAGCATCATTCTTCACAGAATTACTGCTATTTGTGTTGCTGATTTCACCCAACATTCAGGCTTTTTGAAATGAAACACACGCACTCAAGATATTAGGAGAGGTTTATACGTAAGTGCTGATGAAATATAGAATATATGACATTTGAAATGTTTGACTACCATCGTCTTGAAGAGAGTGGGAAAATAAATTTTACTCGTTGGAATCGTTACAAATGGCGGAATACATTAGGATTCATTTTTTTCTCAACTTTCCACCTGAAGGCGAAGTTACATTCAACTTTTTAAATGTCACGTGTTGCATATTCGATCAATAATGGGAAAAGTCAAAATCAAACTCCTCTGGATCAGAAACCATTACTCCCTCTTCGAATCAAAGCAAAATTTCTAGTAAAATGATGAGCCAGTTAGATGTCGAACTCAAATCGTCGTGTGATTCCCTCTGCCTTTCTTTTCCCGAAGACTTTACTAAAGCTACAATTCGAAATTTTTCTAGAAGAATTGCGAGGTCGTGAATATAAATCATGAAAGATTCTTTCAAGACGGGGAAAAGGTGTTGAGATGTATAGCGAAGTAACAGCCGCCAACAGTTGGATTGCAAACAAGAAAGGACTTTCGACTAGTGAATGGATATCTAGCCTGAAAATGACAGCAAATTTAGCAGCTGTTCGTTCCGTTCCCGGCAGATCTCTCGACGGTACCCGGTGCAGACATGGCTGCCCGGAGATTGAAACTTTAGCACACGTCTTGGGATTCTGTGAACAGGGATTGCTCTTGAGGAACTCTAGACATCATCTTGTAAGATCCAAAATTGCTGCCGCATTAAGAAATAAGGGCAGGATAGTAGAAGAAGAAATCTCCTGTCTAGCTGAAAATGGGTCAACGAGACGAGTAGATATTTTAGCGTACAATGCTGACACTAAACAGGGCATCATTGTGGACCCCACGATACGTTTCGAAGTAGAATGTCATCAGTCAGCCGAGGTCCACCTTGAGAAGAAGTCGATCTATGAGCCTACAGTCAACTATTTCAAGCTGAAATATGCCTTAATTCACGTTGAGGTATTCGGCTTGCTCACAGGTGCTCGAGGGACTATACCAGCTTTTTTCGAAGAATTTCGACGTCAGTTTGCTCTGCCAACATCTCTGAGGGATGACACTGTGATAATTGTGTTAAAAAAATCCTGCCAAATCCTAATTAATCACATGGTGCCACATTAATAGCAATTGTAATTTTTTACGCCCTTTTCTTTATTTCCCTTCTTTAAAATTTAATATCTATGTTTACATATGTATAATAATTGTTTTGAGGATATACTGAGTCCGTAAGGGCTATCCTCAATGGGGGCAGTTTATTATTATTATTATTATTATTATTATTATTATTATTATTATTATTATTATTATTATTATTATTATTATTATTTAAATTATATGTCATATTAAAATATTTTCGTACCCATTCTGGGTATTACCCGTAGATTATTATTTCTTAGTTTTTATTTCCTTACCGGTTATTTAAAGCCACAGTATCAACTGCAAAGTTATTTATCGTTCGTTGAAATTGATGATAGCGAAGTGGTATTGTGGCGAAATGAATCCGGGAATTCGCTACAGATTACCTGACATTAGCCTTACAGCTGAGGGAAAATCTCGAAAAAAGCTCAATCAAGAAATCAGGTTGAGCGGGATTTGAATCCAAGCCCGGGTATATAACGGGTCTGTCGTAAAATCAGATCAGTTCGGCGTGTGGTCTTCATGTAAGAAAACATAAAACATTACATTGACAGCGGACAAACTTTCATGCCCTAGACGGAATGATTCGTTTCAATAGTTTATAATAATTAATGACAACTGTGCATTCTTAACATTGCATGGAACCCACAAATGAATCGATAAGCATTAGACCTACATGTAAATTTTTATTAATTATATATAAGTAAATTTACATTCGTATGTTTTTTAAATAAAATATATGGTGAATTTCTATATCCTACATTATTATTATTATTATTATTATTATTATTATTATTATTATTATTATTATTATTATTATATAAACTTATAATACATTTAACATTTTGACTTTATTTAATCTACATATAAATTATATTTTTAAATCACAAAAAATATTAACCTTTCATAAAATAGGAATCTGTTTTTTTTTTGGAGCGTCGTAAGTTGATTAAACACATCAGGAAAGATCCCAAGTGAAGGAAAAAGTATTTTAATGTTCCACAAATGTTGAGACATAATTAACTTTTGAAGTAGTTATTAAAAAGTGGAAGATTCACTTTCTTACACAATCGTAAGATTACTAATAAGTGTTTCGTCTGAGGGTCTTGGAAACACGACTATTAGGCGCCTGAACATATTGACTCAGCATTACTGAAACATTGAAAACGATGGCAGTGTTGCCAACCTCGCTGATTGGGAGCTAGAAGTCATTACCTTCCGTTCAGAGTGAAACAAATTCACTTCAGGAAAAGTAAAAAGGTAGGTACGAGTAAGTTAGTGCTTAAATGAATTTCGAGAATATGATATAATATTACATTGAGTATCATATCTGTGATTTTTATTAATATATAGGTCCACTGTTAAAATTAGTACAAAAAATTATGAAGAAATATCCATTCTAGTCAAATGAAATATACACGCAAAGAAGAAATGTCATTACGATTTTTGAATATTTTTCGCTAAACACTGTAAAACCTACATATGGGCATGATTCTGACATTTGTCAGTAACAGCATACTCAAAAATTTTTAGTTTTAATGACGCCATTACTAATACATCTTGAGATATATATATATACTAGCTGAAAGTACCCTGCGTTGCCCGGGTTGTGCTTTTTGCTTCTTTTTTAAATTAAACTGGCTGTTAGACTTTTCGGAAATCTCAGAAACTCAATTATAGACAACCAAAACGAATTGTCTTTACTAAATTTTCCTCGTCCATAAAGTTGAAATCTTTACATAGTATCATTTACATGAATTGATTAACTTCTTAGCCAAATGCCTGAAAGGATTAACTCAATTTAAAACAACTGTAGGTCAGGCAGCGAAAGAAAACATTTCATCACGTGCCATACGTTCAAATGTTTTAAAATTTGTATGTGTGTGTGCATGTATATATATATATATCTGTGTGTGTGTGTTTATTTATTTATTTATTTTTGAGTAGTTAAGGCCGTCAGATCTTCACTTTCACATCAAAATAGAAATAAAATAATAGAAAAATTAAACTATAAATAAAATAAAACCAAACGAAAATATATACAGGTTACAGCCAGACAAATTTTAAAAGCTTCCTTGGTCACTGCTATCCTCCTTTTGACTTCCTGGCAGCAGCTCATGTTACTGCTTATAGTACACCCCCAGTATTTGAAGCTGTCCACTTGCTCTACTGCCTCATTTAGAATTCTCAAGTTTACCTTCTTTATTTTTCTTCCTATGACCATGGTCTTCATCTTGTTTGCATTTTTTTATTTATTTATTTTATTACTAGTAAGTTTGAAATGAATACAAATTAATAAATACAATGAAAGATAAACTAGCCCACTCCTGAATGAGTAAGACTCGTGCTCAGGAGGGGATTCCAATACAGACAAAAATAAAATTACAATTGAGGGTGAATACAGATTAAATAGTGTTTAATATGTTTAAACCCAAACCAAAAATCCAACACAATTTTTTTTTATTATTCCATTAATTTGAGAGGATTCGTGGTTGAAATATTATTGGAATAAAATTTGTGTAATAATCTGGGACCTTGACTCATGCTATGATAAAAGCTGCATTGGTATTACATTTTGGTTCACACAAACGCAGAGAATTCATATTTTTAGTTCTATACTTATGTATATACCTTTCAGAGTTATCAAAATTTCTATGAACATATTTTAATAAAATAAAATAATACATTTGTTTAATGTTGAAAACTTTGAAATGTTTAAAAACAATTCAGTTGAGTAATCTTTCTGCTTTTTCAAATAAATTTTTAATACTTTTTTCCTGTAGTAAAATTAACGGATAAAGGTTGGAGTTACAAGTTCCACCCCAACCTATAATACCGTACATAAATATAGATTGAAATAAATGTATCTTTATCATACTGCTCACAGCTGTCATTTAGCTCCAGTAGCATATCCCTTAGAATCATCTCCTCTTCTGCTAACAACGCCATATCATCAGCAAATCTTATGCACTTTATTCTTCTTCCTCCTACTATCACTCCTCCCATGTTCTGATAACAGTTCTTTACTAAATCCTCCAAGTAGATGTAGGACAGGGTAGATGATAAAGGGCATCCTTGTCGTACCCTTCTCCCTATTTTATCTCCTTCTGACATTTCTTCTCCTATCCTGACTTTGACTCATTGTTACTCTGTTATTATTAACTAGCCGTACCCGTGCGCTCCGCTGCACCCGTTAGAAATAAATATAAAGTAATTACATAATTAAAATACGACGTTTGATCCAGGGAACATTCGTGTTTGATAGAAGGATAAATCGTTTAATATGTTACTTAATTTAAATTGTATTTAAATAATTTAAATGCAGTCATTTTGGTCCAGAGAGCAATAATTTGTTGCAATGACAATTACTTTAACATATTTCTTAATTGTTATTACATGCAACCATAGTTTAATGAAGACTGACATATCTTTTAGTTTTAATGTGTATACTTTATATTACTTGTTATATGTTTCAGAAGTTACTGTAATAACATTGTAGAATTATGTCCATCTAGAGAAACTACACTTTCCAATGGTGAAATAATAATTAAACAATTAATTAGCTTCCGATATTACTTCATACAAAGACAGAAACATTTTCTTAGGCTATGTTTAACAGCTTTCTATTGTTGTTGTCCAAGGCTCCTTATAGATGAAGTCATTTGTTTTTATTTCAGTACAGCGCCTTAGATGGCGTTGTTGTAATTTTGAAACTCGTTGATCTCATTAAATATCAGTCCTATCAAAATTTTGTATAGAATAAAACTTATCGGAAATTATTTTTAAAGAAACTTTTATTATGTAATATTTTTCATGAAAATTAATAATAAGCGAGATATTTCGATTTATTTAATTCAGGGCCCCTTATAACTCCCCTTTTAAATAAAGTATTTTGAATGCCATATAGCCTAAAATCTAAGTTACAACGAACTTAATTTATATTCCAATTTTCATATAAATCGGTTCAGCCATTACCGCGTGAAAATGTAACAAACATCCAGACAGACATACAAACAAAAATTTCAAAAAAGCGATTTTCGGTTTCAGGATGGTTAATTATATATGTTAGGACCAATTATTTTTAGAAAATCGAAAATTACCAGAAAAATTTCGGCTACAGATTTACACTCAGGGACAAAAAAACCGGACACTTTAATATTTGCTGATATTTTGCAAAATATTATCTTCTCATACAATGTTATGGTAGTCATCTGTTGTTATGGAGACGTGTATACATTGTTGATTGTTTTTGTTTTATAAACAAGCCATTACAACCAAATATTCAAATTTTGCTTTCGGAGTCTCAGCTATAACAATTTTGTCTCAACCATTTTGTGCTTCATTATCGTTATCATTCGTTATTTCTTTATTTTTACATTTTCTGAGTTTAAGTGGGGTTGTAACATTTGTCTTAAAACAAGATGCGACCTGAATATGTGGCTCGAGCTGTAGCCCTTTACGATGATGGACGCAGTGTACGTTACATTGCAAATGTTATGAATATGGCTAGAAGCACAACCCATGATGCCATAAAACGGTATAGAGACCCTAGAATATACCAGAAGACCAGGTTCGGGTCGTCCAAGAGCTACAAATCCAAGTGAAGACAGGCATATGGTGTTGAGAGTTCTTAGGGAGCGCAACCTGCCAGCTACTAGTGTAGCCCAGCAATTTGTTAACGTGCATGGACGCCCAATTCCGGCCAAAACAGTTAGAAGGAGGCTGAAAGCAAGTGAACTGATATCAAGTAGATCTGCAACTGGTCCCAGACTTCTCAGGATGCATCGAGTTGAACGACTGCGTTTTGCAAATGATCACAGGGATTGGAGAAATGGACAGTGGAGCTGTGTTCTGTTCACCGATGAGTCCCGTTTCAATCTGTGCTCACCTGATGGACGTGAAAGAGTTTGGAGAAGGAGGGGAGAACGATTTTCACAGTGTTGCAGTTCCGAAAATGTGCTGTATGGAGGTGGTGGAGTGATGGTTTGGGCAGGAGTGTGTACGGATGCTCGTACAGAGTTGGTTTTTGTTGAAAATGGAAAGCTAACAGCTGATAGGTATATAAATGGATGTTTGGCTGATCATGTTGTGCCATTTGGCCAATTTGTAGGCGATAATTTTGTTTTAATGCATGATAATGCACGGCCGCATATTGCCCATGCTGTCGGAGATCATCTCCAATAAGTGGGAATCCATGTTCTTCCATGGCCAGCAAGGAGTCCAGACATGAACCCAATTGAACACGTGTGGGACATGCTGGGACAGCGTGTTAAGAATAGACACCGAGACCAGAATCATTATAAGAGTTGAGGCGAGCACTTGGCCAAGAATGGGAACGTATTCCTCAAAAAGACATGGCTAACCAAATTGAGAGTATGCCAAGACGTAAGGATGCAGTTATTCAAGCCAGAGGGGGTAACACCCGTTACTAAAAAGAGTTTTTAATGTTTAAGACACCATAAAATGAAAAAACAGCTAGACCAAACGATGCCATAGTTATACGCCCTTTGTAATTTTTTGTAAATTTTCTCATCAGATATTTTTATTTTTTTCAAATGTTGTCGTATAAGGTGCTAAATTAAACATTATTTTGTTTAAATGGGTTTTGTTTCATTTTGAAATAATTGGCAACAAAATACAAGCAAATATAGAAGTGTCCGGGTTTTTTTGTCCCTGAGTGTATTATTAGTATAGATAATTGATTATTTAGAACGTCAGTGACAGATGTTGAAAATGTAGAGGATACTTATTTTATCGCCACTAGCTCCTCAATTGCAGGTTCTCTTTAATATGGCAACCATTTGCAGATCGCAGTGCGTGTAAAGAATCCCTACGGACAAAGTCTACATGGGTGATGTGGTAAGCAATGAGTAGTAGTAACACAGCACTCTACTGTTACACTGGGATAACTGCGTATCGCTCAATAGCTTTGTCTATATATGTTTAGGTTATATTGATTCGACCTTTAAATGCACCGGTATCTCTACATAATACGGACGGGTTTAAGAACGAAAAGATGAGCGCTTGGTTATGACGCATTCCCTCTCTCGCCCTCTCTCTCCCTCTCTATCTCTCATTAACATAAATGAAAACAAAAGCACAAGGACACGAATTTCAGAAGAAAGCTTCGATTGCGAAAGCATTATGAAATAGATATAAATAAAAGAAAAATACTAAAGATAATTTCAAAGTTTGGAAATCTGATGATAAATTATATCATCAATACTTACTTACTTACAAATGGCTTTTAAGGAACCCGAAGGTTCATTGCCGCCCTCACATAAGCCCGCCATTGGTTCCTATCCTGTGCAAGATTAATCCAGTCTCTATCATCATACCCCACCTCCCTCAAATCCATTTTAATATTATCCTCCCATCTACGCCTCGGCCTCCCTAAAGGTCTTTTTCCCTCCGGTCTCCCAACTAACACTCTATATGCATTTCTGGATTCGCCCATACGTGCTACATGCCCTGCCCATCTCAAAACGTCTGGATTTAATGTTCCTAATTATGTAAGACGAAGAATACAATGCGTGCAGTTCTGTGTTGTGTAACTTTCTCCATTCTCCTGAAACTTCATCCCGCTTAGCCCCAAATATTTTCCTAAGCACCTTATTCTCAAACAACCTTAACCTATGTTCCTCTCTCAGAGTGAGAGTCCAAGTTTCACAACCATACAGAAGAACCGGTAATATAACTGTTTTATAAATTCTAACTTTCAGATTTTTGGACAGCAGACTGGATGATAAGACCTTCTCAACCGAATAATAACACGCATTTTACCATATTTATTCTGCGTTTAATTTCCTCCCGAGTGTCATTTATATTTGTTACTGTTGCTCCAAGATATTTGAATTTTTCCACCTCTTCGAAGGCTAAATTTCTAATTTTTATATTTCCATTTCGTACAATATTCCCGTCACGAGACATAATCATATACTTTGTCTTTTCGGGATTTACTTCCAAACCGATCGCTTTACTTGCTTCAAGTAAAATTTCCGTGTTTTCCCTAATCGTTTGTGTATTTTCTCCTAACATATTCACGTCATCCGCATAGACAAGAAGCTGATGTATATCATCAATTGAAACAAGAAATCAATTTTTCTGTAATATACACTAAACTGAGACTAGTTTAAAGATCAAAGTTGAAACCAATGAAAGTATTTCTTATATTCAGAATTTCCAGACAGCCACAAGATGAAAATTAACGTAATGGTGATTTGAAAATATACAGAGTATACTTTTAAGAACAATTAATGATCTTAATTATTTTCTAATAAAGAAAACATACATTTCTCTGCAATTGTATTCTCAGGAAATCTTAAAATACAGAAGATTACTGGTTCAATAATTAATTATGAGTTAACCTCAGAAACATAATATTCTTTATGCTCGACCATACCGAAATGTAGTAATTATAAACCTGGTAGCAGCCCTTTAATGGACCTCATTAAAGTACACCTATTTATTAAAGTTCAGGTGTTCCGCCAATCAGAAAACACCATTGTAGCAATATGAAAGCCCAAGTATCGATTAATCTCGGATATGCAATCGAAAGACAACTAGCGAAACGTCACGGAGGCTGGAAATCCAATACTGTCGCAGAAGGTTATGTTCTGTTACTATAATAATTAGCGTTAATTGTAAATAATATTCAAATAAATTCAATTTGTCATCTCGTTTTTCGATGTCTAAATCAATTTCAAGGTTATATCAAGATTAATGTTTATTTTACTCTCTAGATTATATCAAGGTCAATGACATTTGTTCCTCGGAAAAAAAATCAATACTTTCGCGTCTGCTCACATCTCACAATTTACGAGATATTGCACAAGGTCAGTTCCGCTCCCCAGTCAGACAACAATAACATGAATACTTATGAATAATTTCAAGTTAGAAATATGGTCGATCATAAAAAGTCGTATGAAACTTGCCTATAATGGTAATTAAGACGCTCGTATGAAAATTATGAAACGAGCGCAAGCGAGTTTCATAAACATACTCGCGTCTTAATTACTACCATTATAGGCTCGTTGCATAATGTACTATAGTGTGAGTTCTGTGAAATATTATACATTGTCTGTTACAGTGAGAAAAAGTTACAGTCGGTTTCAACAACTGCTTTCAACACAAGCTGATCATGTAAAATGTATTTACCTTACTTACAAATGGCTTTTAGAGAACTCGAAGACTCATTCCCGCCCTCACATAAGCCCGCCATCGCTCCCTATCCTGAGCAAGACTAATCCAGTCCCTACCATCATATCCCACCTCCCTCAAATCCATTTTAATATTATCCTCCCATCTACTTCTCGGCCTCCCCAAAGGTCTTTTTCCCTCCGGCCTTCCAACTAACACTCTATATGCACTTCTGGATTCGTGCATACGTGCTACATGCCCTGCCTATCTCAAACGTCTAGATTTAATGTTCCTAATTATGTCAGATGAAGGATACAATGCGTGCAGTTCTGCGTTGTGTAACTTTCTCCATCCTCCTGTAACTTCATCGCTCTTAGCCCCAAATATGTTTCTAAGCACCTTATTCTCAAACACCTTAACCTCTGTTCCTCTCTCAAAGTGAGAGTCCAAGTTTCACAACCATACAGAACAACCGGTAATATAAATGTTTTATAAATTCTAACTTTCAGGTTTTTTGAGAGCAGACTGGATGACAAAAGCTTCTCAACCGAATAATATAGGCATTTCCCATATGTATTCTGCGTTTAATTTCTTCTCGAGTGTCATTTATATTTGTTACTGTTGCTCCAAGATATTTTAATTTTTCCACCATTTCGTACTATGCCCTGGTCACGAGACATAATCATATACTTTGTATTTTCGGGATTTACTTCCATATCTATCTCTTTACTTGCTTCAACTAAAATTTCTTAAGTAGGAAGCATTAGTAGGCTACTCGGAAACTTTATAATCTTATTAGTATGAACAAATACAATAATAATTGTTTCTGAGCATATCACAATTCATTATTAGTTATTATACATATTCTCAAAAATAATCATATTTACAACCAATTCCCTATCATGAATAACGAAGCAAATATGTGTATGGCTGCAAAGAGCGTGAAATATTAGTGGTTCAATCGTTTTAGTTTTTCCGTGCACGTAGCGATTGACTTATACAGGGGATATTAAAAAAGGAAAGAGTGTACGTGAGCAGGAAAACAAATTACTCGGTTTTACGAACGTAACCTGAGGTATGATGATTTGTATAGGATTTAGAAAAGGGAATGGTATTTCCTTATACATTTGTATGTTTTAATAACTAACTTTACATTTATGTACAAAATTGATATTTTTTTATGTTTACTTTTAAACCTGAATCATATTTGTGAAGTAGACCTATAGTTCAGAGTAAAATTCACAGCTTACGTCTCTTTAAAATGCTCACCACAAGCGAAATTTTTTACTTACTTACTGGCTTTTAAGGAACCCGGAGGTTCATTGCCGCCCTCACATAAGCCCGCCATTGGTCCCTATCCTGAGCAAGATTAATCCATTCTCTATCATCATATCCCACCTCCCTCAAATCCATTTTAATATTATCTTCCCATCTAGGTCTCGGCCTCCCTAAAGGCCTTTTTCCCTCAGGCCTCCCAACTAACACTCTATATGCCTTTCTAAATTCGCCCATACGTGCTACATGCCCTGCCCATCTCAAACGTCTGGATTTAATGTTCCTAATTATGTCAGGTGAAGAATGCAATGCGTGCGGTTCTGTGTTGTGTAACTTTCTCCATTCTCCTGTAACTTCATCCCTCTTAGCCCCACATATTTTCCTAAGCACCTTATTCTCAAACACCCTTAACCTATGTTCCTCTTTCAAAGTGAGAATCCAAGTTTCACAACCATAAAGAACAACCGGTAATATAACTGTTTTATAAATTCTAACTTTCAGATTTTTTGACAACAGACTAGATGATAAAAGCTTCTCAACCGAATAATAACATGCATTTCCCATATTTCTTCTGTGTTTAATTTCCTCCCAAGTATCATTTATATTTGTTACTGTTGCTCCAAGATATCTGAACTTCTTCACCTCTTGAAGAAATAAATTTCCAATTTTTATATTTCCATTTCGTATAATATTCTCGTCACGAGACAGAATCATATACTTTGTCTTTTCGGGATTTACTTCCAAACCTATCTCTTTACTTGCTTCAAGTAAAATTCCAGTATTTTCCCTAATCATTTGTGGATTTTCTCGTAACATTTTCACGTCATCCGCATAGACAAGAAACTGATGTAACCCGTTCAATTCCAAACCCTCTCTGTTATCCTGGACTTTCCTAACGGCATACTCTAGAGCAAAGTTAAAAAGTAAAGGTGATAGTGCATCTCCTTGCTTTAGCCCGCAGTGAATTGGAAACGCATCTGACAGAAACTGACCTATACGAACTCTTCTGTACGTTTCACTGAGACACTTTTTAATTAATCTAACTAGTTTCTTGGGAATACAAAATTCAATAAGAATATCATATAAAACTTCTCTCTTAACCGAGTCATATGCCTTTTTGAAATCTATGAATAACTGATGCACTGTACCCTTATACTCCCATTTTTTCTCCATTATCTGTCGAATACAAAATATCTGGTCAATAGTTGATCTATTACGCCTAAAACTACACTGACGATTCCCAATAATTTCTTCTACATATGGAGTTAATCTTCTCAAAAGAATATTGGATAAAATTTTGTACGACGTCAACAAAAGTGATATTCCTCGAAAGTTACTACAGTGACTACAGTTAATTTTTTAAACTAATTAAATTAATTACTTTTTGATAATTACTTCATTTTGTTATCGATTAATTCTCTGTTGCATGACAAACGGTAGCGTCTGTAATCATAGAACTCGCGACCCGAATTGGATAGTTGGTTGAGAAGTTGAAATTATTTATATTTTTCTCATTAGACTTAGGTTTGCATCCGTGTTGTCATGGTGATCACATGAATAGGAAATCTCGCTACGTATTGGTTTACAGTCTTCATAAGAGGATAAACAACAGGGTCCAGTCCTCGAAGATACATGGTGATAATGATTATGATGATGATTCTGTCCCAGGGCGTATGGAGATAAGGTTGGTTATTCATAGACTATAGTGGCGTGACGTCATGTTTAACGTGCTACACAGGTACTATTAGGGAACACTTGCATCTTGTTTGTGATGCAATTGACGTTCTATCCATGATTTAAATTAGACATCGCAGACCATTCACAATGCATTTTAGTGGTAAGGACTGATGCAGCGATGACCATTACTACAATATAAATTATTTCACTTACTTATTTTATTTATTTTTACTGGTACTCGCAGAGTTAAGGTCATAAGGCCTTCTATTGCATTCAACATACATATTAAATATAAATAACATCAATACAGAAATTAACGAAATAATAATAATGTGAATTTTATTAGTAACAACAATGTAATTTATTCGTCACAACAATAATTCCTTTCTACAATTCACCTTAAACGCTCTCGTCAACAATTGGATCTTCACTCAACACAGTATTCGTTATAGCACTCCACCGACGACAATGACAATTTACTTGGACTATTACGCACAACAATGAACTGTTAATCTTAACTAATATTTACAAAGCACTATTTACAAATCAGAACTACCAGTTCTCAGTTCACAGTTCTTCTATCTCAGTCACTCGAGTTCACAGTATCTCGAACCACAGACCTTCAGAGACAGTTCACTGTACTCGAACTCGGTCCCTCAACTGCGGTCCACTGCACTCGAACTCAGGCCTTCGGCTGCTGACGCAGTTGCGGACGCACACTCGTGTCGAACTCCGGTACACAAGACTGGCTTCCTTGCTCTGGCTTTCTCACTGACTGAATAACTGAAAACTGAAACTGCTGTCGTTCCTTCGCGGCCGTAATTTATAACTACAGCGACGTAGCCTCGAAAATTCGCGAGTCTTCCACTTCGACGGATTTCTGGAATAGTCGGGAAGGTCGTTCCACATTCACTGCGTTAAGTAGCAGCTGCGCGCCCAGCCTCGTCGCGTTGACGTAATACACCCTCCCTCTTCTCTCCACCGCGCGACGTCACTCAATGTTCCGTGGAGCCTGTGCGATCTGCTTTCTTGCGGGACGCTGGTCGTGAGTTCGAATCTCACGTCGCTGTCACAATAATAATAATAATAATAATAATAATAATAATAATAATAATAATAATAATAATAATAATAATAAGAGTAAAGTGTCATTCATTTAGTCTTCTGCCCAAGGGTAGGTCTTTCGCTGCAAACCCAGCTTGCTTCAATCTTTCCTATTTTCTGCCTTCCTCTTCGTTTCCTCATATGATCCAGATATCTTAATGTCGTCTATGATCTGATATCTTCTACCCCGAACTCTTCTCCCGTTCACCATTCCTTCCAGGTCACCCTTCAGTAGGCAGTTTCTTCTCAGCCAGTGACCCAACGAATTCCTTTTCCTCTTTCTGATCAGTTTCAGCATCATTCTTTCTTCGCCCACTCTTTCCAACACAGTTTAATTTCTTATTCTATGTGTCCACTTCACACGTTCCATTCTTCTCCATATCCACATTTCAAATGCTTCTATTCGATTCTCTTCACTTCGTCGTAATGTTCATGTTTCTGCTCCATACAATGTTACACTCCGTACAAAGCACTTCACTAGTCTCTTCCTTAGCTATTTTTACAGAGGTCCTCAAAAAAGAATAAAATATAGATGTGTTTAATTACATGCAATTCTTAAGAGTGCGATGTAGTGACAAATAAGACAATTTGGATCAAAGGAATGATTAATTTAAATAAGTAAAATTTGATATATTAAAAATAAATATTCTACAAAAGTAATATTTGAAGGAAGATAATATTTTTATGACGAAAAGCAGTTTTTGTAACAATCGGCTTTTTAGGTAGTAAATGTCTGACAGCTCTTTACACTATGCGAAGCAAAATATGCTATTTTCACTATTTACACTATCATAAAGAATGAAGGCTTACATGATCAAACATTATTTACACTATTGTATACTATTTACAAAATAAGTAGGCTACAGTGTTATTAAATAAAATACCTTTCATTTACAATACACAACACTGTACCTAAGCTGTATATTGTAAATATGATCAATGTAGACCTACATTATTTATTATAGTGTAAATACTAAGTATAGCGTAATCTAGTGTACATATTTTAAATAATTTAAATTGTAAATATTAGTGTAACTGAAGCGGTAGCCGGTAAATGGGCCCATAGGTCTATAGACCCTTTTTCGGGAGAATATTTAATTCGATTCTCCGTTTTAAAATCTACTTGCTTACTTAGTTTCGTTTCAATATCTTGTAAACAGAGGACAGGGTAGCTAATTGAATGAACCCATGCACCCTTGCGTAGTTATGGAACTCAGCAAACATCAGTGAAGATAATCCTCAAAGTGAGTGCGAGTCCATCCAGGATGTGCACTAAACTGTAAACTGGACTCTGAAGATAAACTTTGAAGTGAGTGTGAATCTATTCTACTCGTAGATTAATACTAAATAACCTGCAATCAGTATTCTGTACCCAAAAGAGATTCTTGATTTTTACGTTTTCAGTACAATTTGTGACGTAACTATGAGATATATGTAACAAATATAATTGTACTAAAATGATTATGAACTTGTGAACCTCTGTAATGTGTGCTGTCCAATGCTGATGTTTAATTTCTGCTAAAATATAATCACATTGAAAGTATTTTGATAAAATAAATTTGTTCTCTGGAAAAGGGTCCATAAAATGATCCAATAAAATATATTTGAAGAGTCCACTGCAAGAATGATGGATGTCACTTTCTTGTCGAAAATGAACCAAGACTGTCAATGCATAGCTTAAGACATATAGAACGTACATAGGGTGTTATATGGCATTAACACTGATAGTCATTGTCCAGTAATGATCGGAATATCACAGTTAAGCTTTGAGCGCTAAGCATTTCAAACTTTCAATTGCTTCTCCTGCAAAATGTATTCCAAATGACATCCATCATTCTTGCAGTGGACTCTTCATATATTTTTGGTTTGTAGGAGTGGAAGAGAATAAGATATTTAAAAACAAAATTGTGGGGGGTTCAGTGAACCACTGAACACATGGCACGAGCCGCGCCTGGTTTGGCATATAAATTCAAGCTCACTTATAGATCTAGTTACTAAACAATGATGTTTAGTCACGAGTCATCTAGTTTTGAAAGATTACATTCTCCGTATTAGATAAACGGGCTAACTTTTCAGCAGATCTAACATTTTATTCTTGCACTATAGTCGCGACGCTGTTATTCCTGGCGTGACTCCTCCTCTTTGCTTACGTCTTAGGAAGTGAAGGCTCTATGAAGTCTAGGTAGGTAGTATCGTTCGCCATTTTTGTTCTTTCGTTGCCGAGCTACCAGACGAGGAATCTATTTGCCACACCGTTAAACATTATCATGTCGTAGCTCCTGTGATAAATCAAACGCACTGTAATTCAGCAAATAATTGAGCGGCAAGTAACGTCTTCGTGTGCTTTCTGCGAACGCCAACGAAAGAGCCAAAATGGCGGGCGATTATATTAAGTATTTATCGAGCCTTAAGAAATGGATAACGTCTTCATCAGCGAATCACAAGACGCACACGTTTAAATGTAGCCGACCTGCAACGCGATTGGCTGCCGGAAATTAGAGCGACGGGACTATAGATCCCATGTTTTGCATATTTAGGCTAATTAAATTCTGAAAACATTTTTAACACTAGTGAATTTATATGTGACAAGGCGTTTTAGTTTTTTGTAATGTAACAATTGACGACTTCTTAAATTTGATGTTTGAACGTTAATCTGGATTTGTAAGTTAACAATATTTGTCTATGATATTATCCAATAGACTGTTAAATATTTTACACAATAACAGTTGCTCAGCAAGTAATCTATGACTAGTAAGAGACATTAAATTAAATTGAGTAAGCAGATTGCTGTATGAAATTTTGTTGTGGAAGGTCGAATTAAAATATTTAAAAAATAAAGTTATATTGAAAATCGTTTTTGAATTTTTTTTTCTATTTGATTACTATGTGATTCACAAATGGGAGAGTGTTGGAGTTATTACTGTATACCGTACATTTCTTTTTGTTTTTTTTAGGTTGTAGTAACTACGGTACCAGTCGTGTTTAAATATGGGTGTCCACAAGTACTAGAAATTTCAGCTGAATCAGAGAACTCCCTGCTGCTCTAAATCGAAGCTGCTATCCTAAAGTGTCATACGACTCTCTCCTCCTATCCTTTCCTCACCTTCCATTCCCTTCACAAGTCTGCATATTCCAGTTTCAGAAACTAGCCAACTGCGATGCTTTGAAAAGTAATGTCCTTCAGTCAAGTACTCCGCTTGCTATATACACGCACATTAGGCCTAATACTTAATCATGTAGCCTTCTAGAACAAAGTACGGTCCCAGATGATGATGATGATGATGATGACTAGACTTCGGATTTTAGGCAAAAACCTATTTTAATCCTTTAAAGAGAATTTCATAAAAACTTGCAAGTAGAAGTTTCATATAAAACTATGCCTAAAATTGGCATTTTAATAGCACCTAAAATGCCTATTTTGACGAAAAAAGCCTATTTTGACTTATTAAGTAGCTTATAGGTCAAAAAAAGCATTCTTATTTCGAAAATTTGTATTTTAAATTCCAAATGCGTTCCTTGTTGTGTTGGAAATAAAGTACTGGATAATCTGCAGCAAGTTCTGCAGAGAAATGTAGGACTGAAGGACTTGCGTACTGCTTCAGATATCCTAGCAGAGAAGAACACGGATTTACAATGTAACATTCCTGTCCAACCAGTGTCAAAATTGAAATACACTCCTGTTACTTCAATGGATGTGGAGCGTCCATTTTCAGCATACAAATTTGTGTTGAGTGACAGACGGGATTGCTTTTCAGTTGAAAATTTAGAAAAAGTATTAGTGTAGCTAATTATGGACATTAACGGACAAGGCTTGGTAAACATTGATTATATTTTACTTGTTTGTGTACTGAATTTATGTCTAAAACTTATTTTCCACATTTAATTAGTTTATGTTTAGATATTCGTTGTTCTTGTACTTTCAGTAGTAGTGGTGGTAGCGGTGTATAAGTATTTAAAATGATTAAATTCTAGAAGTAAATCCCTGATGACTTGGAACATGTTTTTAAAGGAAACATTATTTTTTGTTAGAGCCTATTTTCAATTCTTTAGAGACTATTTTCTACACTTTTAAGCCTATTTTAGGCACCTAAAATTACATTTTAACCACCTAAAAAATCAGTACTCTAATGATGACGATGACTATTAACAAATGTAAACGATGGTGACAATTACAGAAATAGGGGAAAGTTGGGTAGTATCGGACATCGGGTAATATCGGACAGTGAGTTTCTTTCAAATACCAGAGATGGTAGTATCTGAATGACGTGGTTACGTAACTGTATGCGACTTCACAGAAAAGTAACCATGTCATTCAGGTACTATCATCTGGTTGTAGATGAA
Source organism: Periplaneta americana (assembly GCA_025594305.2). Lineage (NCBI taxonomy): Eukaryota > Metazoa > Arthropoda > Insecta > Blattodea > Blattidae > Periplaneta > Periplaneta americana. The sequence goes on along the minus strand of JAJSOF020000009.1, from coordinate 160,792,018 downwards.
AGAAACTCACTGTCCGATATTACCCGATGTCCGATACTACCCAATTCTCCCCTAATTGTAATGACGGTACTAATGAAAACAATGGCAATTTGCTCATTACTATAGGTTACATATTGATAACAATTTAAGCAATCTGTTGCAATTATAAATAATGTAACTTTAGTATAACTCCAGAGAAAGGGGTGAAGGCAATCCCAAATCGACCGGCTAAAGTGAAGAAGAAAAAAAATCCTCTATTTTAACCGGCATCTAACTCGTTTCTGTCTACTGACTGATGTTACTAGAATCTCTTCAGGCTCTTAAGGGTTAATTCAATTCAGCTCACTCTGACTTTAAAATAAATTATTCCGTAGCGAGATTCGAACGTGCAAATCCCATTTGTTTTCTACTTCATTCGTTCCGAGAGCAAACTAAAGCACGAAGTCGACAGTTCATAATGTGTTGAATTTTTCAACTAGGCCTAGTATAATTCCAGGACATTGCACATTGCGGCTGAAGTATGAAAACATTTCAGGTAATTGCGGTAATAAAACGCTTCAGTGAACAACACACACATTCCTCGGGAGTCGAGTGGTTACCGTGACTGTCACGAATACGAGGGACGTCAGTTCAATCCCAACTACGGGCGATAAAACTCATAGTCCAGAGAGCCGTATTCAGGAATGTCACTTTAAATTCACTTTCACTTATACCCGATTTTAGCGGATAGAAAACGCAGAATTTGTATTTACAGTCACAGCTTAACTTACATTTTAGTCGTAACCAATCCCGGGCTATAAGCTTGAAACGGTGGAACCAAAAAGGTGTACTAGTATGGCCGCCAAATTACCCATAGTTCATCTCTTTTTCCGGTATGTTAAACAGCTGTTATCTTCGTGGTATTACGATTACGACTTCTGTTTTGTGTTGTGAATATTTTGAAAGTCTAGTAAAATTAAGCGGGTGTTATTTTTATAAAAGCTAATATTCTTTTCTGTTGGTTAATATAGTGAACACCAATAAAAGAAAGTAGAAATGAAGTGTTCAGTCCATGTAACAACCATAATACGTTCAATAAAGCTACAGTGAAATGTACATTAATATAATAATCTACCAATTTACTCCTGTTCTCTCCACATCCATTCTAAGCCATTTACGTAAGACAAAATATAATTTTTGAAGCGTCATATGTTAGATAGAGCATAGGTGGACATATTGTGCTGTTGAGTCTAATTTTTTAAATACCTGGCTTTATAAAATACCGCAAGTTACTATACAGAAAAGTACATTTTTATAGTACAGGGTGAAGGTCAAGCATGACATATAATTACGTAAGGTTGTTCGACAATAAAATATTATAGGCTGCAGTATTTTCAAAGAGTGTAGGCTATTATTTTTATCGTGCAGTTGCTACATAGCCTAATACTGGTAAATTACATTATTTTTTAAATATAGGCTATAAAATATTTTACATTTTTATATATAATATATATAATATATATAATCATGTCTAAATTTACAGAAAAATAAGAAAAGTGTGCATTTGTTACATAGGCTATAGCCAGTGCTTTTCTTCTGGAGAAAAAGTGCTGGAATTCTGTGTAGAATTATAACAGACTGGGAGGTGATTACTATCCAGTGTCGTTTTTAACCTTCTTTTCGCCCAACTTTCTTGGTGTGCCAGAGTTTGATGACAGTTCTGATGATGTTGAAATTATATAAGGAATTTCTTTTAGAGTCTCTGGATTATGATGCCGAACCTCAAAGGGAAGAGAAAAAAACTGGGCTAATTTGTATATGAAATCTTATATCTTGGTGTGTCATAGTTTGATGACAGTTCTGATGATGTTGAAATTATATAAGGAATTTCTTTTAGAGTCTTTTAGGTCTGGATTATGATGCCGAACCTCAAAGGGAAGAGAAAAAAACTGGGCTAATTTGTATATGAAATCTTATATCCTGGTGTGTCAGAGTTTCTGGATTATGATGCCGAACCTCAAAGGGAAGAGAAAAAAACTGGGCTAATTTGTATATGAAATCTTATATCTTGGTGTGTCAGAGTTTGATGACACTTCTGATGATGTTGAAATTATATAAGGAATTTCTTTTAGAGTCTCTGGATGATGCCGAACCTCAAAGGGAAGAGAAAAAAACTGGGCTAATTTGTATATGAAATCTTATATCTTGGTGTGTCAGAGTTTGATGACAGTTCTGATGATGTTGAAATTATATAAGGAATTTCTTTTAGAGTCTCTGGATTATGATGCCGAACCTCAAAGGGAAGAGAAAAAAACTGGGCTAATTTGTATATGAAATCTTATATCTTGGTGTGTCAGAGTTTGATGACAGTTCTGATGATGTTCAAATTATATAAGGAATTTCTTTTAGAGTCTCTGGATTATGATGCCGAACCTCAAAGGGAAGAGAAAAAAACTGGGCTAATTTGTATATGAAATCTTATATCTTGGTGTGTCAGAGTTTGATGACAGTTCTGATGATGTTGAAATTATATAAGGAATTTCTTTTAGAGTCTCTGGATTATGATGCCGAACCTCAAAGGGAAGAGAAAAAAACTGGGCTAATTTGTATATGAAATCTTATATCTTGGTGTGTCAGAGTTTGATGACAGTTCTTTTAGATGATGTTGAAATTATTTGTATAAATCTTATATCTTGGTGTGTCAATTTCTTTTGAGAGTCTCTGGATTATGATGCCGAACCTCAAAGGGAAGAGAAAAAAACTGGGCTAATTTGTATATGAAATCTTATATCTTGGTGTGTCAGAGTTTGATGACAGTTCTGATGATGTTGAAATTATATAAGGAATTTCTTTTAGAGTCTCTGGATTATGATGCCGAACCTCAAAGGGAAGAGAAAAACTGGGCTAATTTGTAAAATCTTATATCTTGGTGTGTCAGAGTTTGATGACAGTTCTGATGATGTTGAAATTATATAAGAAAGAGTCTCTGGATTATGATGCTCAAAGGGAAGAGAAAAAACTGGGCTAATTTGTATATGAAATCTTATATCTTGGTGTTGATGACAGTTCTGATGATGTTGAAATTATATAAGGAATTTCTTTTTAGAGTCTCTTGATTATGATGCCGAACCTCAAAGGGAAGAGAAAAATACTGGGCTAATTTGTATATGAAATCTTATATCTTGGTGTGTCAGAGTTTGATGACAGTTCTGATGATGTTGAAATTATATAAGGAATTTCTTTTAGAGTCTCTGGATTATGATGCCGAACCTCAAAGGGAAGAGAAAAAACTGGGCTAATTTGTATATGAAATCTTATATCTTGGTGTGTCAGAGTTTGATGACAGTTCTGATGATGTTGAAATTATATAAGGAATTTCTTTTAGAGTCTCTTGATTATGATGCTGAACCTCAAAGGGAAGAGAAAAATACTGGGCTAATTTGTATATGAAATCTTATATCTTGGTGTGTCAGAGTTTGATGACAGTTCTGATGATGTCTGAAATTATATCAAAGGAATTTCTGATGATGTTGAAATTATATTTTCTTTTAGAGTCTCTGGATTATGATGTCGAACCTCAAAGGGAAGAGAAAAAAACTGGGCTAATTTGTATATGAAATCTTATAGACTATAATTAAATGCACTGTACTTTATCATTGTTAAATTCTAAATTTATATAAGGTGGATGATATGCTTACATTTAGTCTTTCCACATGCAAAGTTGGAACTGCATATGATTTCAGTCGAACACTAGAGCAGGAGGAGGACCTGTCAAAACATTCTTCCAGGAAATGTTGCCAACAAATAACGCTTCTTGCCGTTGGTTGCCAATTTGGCTTATTTATAAATTTTAGCCATTCATTTTACGACTTAAATCTTTCGGAAATCTGTAAAGAACGTAAGCCATAATGGTTAGGCCTACATACTATTATATGAATTCCATTCATTATACATAAATATAACAATATAATGCTTAGATATGAAAAGTCACGGCATTTCCTGAAGATTTTGGTTTAGCTGTTACACCACAACGCAACAACTAACCATTATAAAATGTGAATTAGACATTTAAATTTCGCTATGTGACATAACAGCCTGTAGCAAAATTAAATACTTGGCGGTATTTCGCGGAAAATTATGGGACAAAAAGTGTAGTTTGACGTCACATCCGTCCCATTGCTTGCAAGCATTTCCCCTTGGATCGCTCTCTCCTTTCTTTTTATCCTCTCAGGTCGTAACTTAGTCTGAAGCTTGAAGACGGACCTTACACCTCACTTAGGGCCTGCTGCATAAAAACAGATGAGTGGAAATTAATTCAGAACCAAGTTCACAAAATGGACTGAGATTACAACTTGGTCGCGTTTTATAACAACTTACTGAACTCGGTTAACATTAATCTAGTTAAAATCTAATCTGAATTCAGAAAAGCGGACGTTGCAACGCAGCAAAACAAATGAATTACGAAATTTGTTTGCACATTGGATAATACGCAACAATGCGATCCAGCTGCCCGTGACTGTGTAGTGACTGCAAGATGGATGAGAGCGATTGCAAATTTCTTGCAAAAGGAAAAGGCCGATATGTTAGACATAGTAGTTCCGTTAAAATATATAAACATTAGGAACAGATGCATTATAGGTGCCAACCATCACACATTATTTATTAGCAAAAAAAAAAAAAAAAAAAAGGTCAGCGGAAATAATGGTTCGATTAGCGTTTTTAGCATTCGATATTCGATAAGCATTAAATGCTACCAAATTAAAAAAATAAAAAACAATTAAACAGTTTGTTACTACTGATGTGATTTTAGTCACTTTGTATTATATTTTTGGTCCAGGAAAATATATTTTACTATTGCTGCCGTCATTTCCATTTTGAAGTGGGCTATAAGTTAATAATATAAAACTGACTGTTAATTTAGAAGTGACAACATATTTTATGTCGATTATAACAACAATACATATCGATAGTAGCATTCATACCATTCAACCAATAAGGGGATTGGTCCCTATAATGCATCTGTGCCAAACATTATAGAAAATAAAAAGGCAATTACTTCCAAATCTAAAGAAAAGACGTCAAAGGAAATTGTAACTGAATTCAAGGCTAGGAATAGAATTGAAACTTTTATATATTCCGACACCATACATGGGACTGATGTCTGATTTTCTTTGCGTTATTTCATCATCAAATGAAGGTGAGAAATAAAATAACTTTACAAATATACACGGAGCACATATTAGAATTAATTATTCCATAGGGTAGACCGAAATGGAAATGTATGCTTGAAACATGGCCTTCTTCATAGACTATTTTTCTAAAAATCATGACACCACGGTGCAGAACTGAATTAAGAAGGCAGTGTCATAAATACAGTTTCATTACGAGTTATGTTGAAAAGATAAGGGTTTAATATACTATTACAATAATGTTTACAACATTGTACAGAAGGTACTAACAATGCCAGTGTTCAAAGTTAACGTGTTATTCCACATTATGTTTACATTATTTCACTTCCAAAGCATTTTCAAATTTCATAACCCCAACTGCTGATGAGGTATCCATGTTTGTTTAGAGAACAAGTCAACAATCGAGCAAGTATTTTCGTTTACTAGCTACTACGGACTTGATTGCTGTGCACTATGTAACTTTGGATCATAACTTCTGACGTCACATCCGGCTATTTAGTCAACAATCTAGTTCACTTCAGCTGAAAATGTAGCCTTGAGACACGACCTTACTTCCAAACCTATCTCTTTACTTGCTTCCAGTAAAATTTCCGCGTTTTCCCTAGTAGTTAGCGGATTTCCTCCTGACATGTTCACGTCATCCGCATAGACAAGAAGCTGATGTAACCCGTTCAATTCCAAACCCTGTCTGTTATCCTGGACTTTCCTAGAGTAAAGTTAAAAAGTAAAGATGATAGTGCATCTCCTTGCTTTAGCCCGCAGTGAATTGGAAAAGCATCAGACAGAAACTGGCCTATACGGACTCTGCTGTATGTTTCACTGAGACACATTTTAATTAATCGAACTAGTTGATCTCTTTCACTGGCAATAATAGTGCAGAGTAACCAAAAGAATAGCAATAGTAATACTAGTTGAAAAGCCCAAATACAGGGACATCATTTTATTTTTACTTCAATTTTTATTGTACCTGAGTTTTTGAATGTACTTCACTCCCACCCCTTCTACTAATAAAGTTCAACCATCCTCCACACAGATCCAAGACCGCATATACAGTCATAGTAGCCTTACGGTCATAGTAAACAGTGCGTTCCAAAAATATGTTCGCGTTTTCCAGTGACGAAAGAGCTTTCAATATTGAATCATTTTCGCACAGATACTTTCGTCCATTTGCCTACTTCGTATCCCGGTTTCCCCCACCAGCTTTTATTCGCCAGCTAGTGGCTGGGATGTCTTAGAACATTAATTTCTGTTAGGAATTTGACGTCTGCGTAATATTATACAACTGTTTAGAATAACTAAATAAAAGGGCCTCGTTAAATAATTACCTGTCACGTGATTTCCTCCTTTTCTACGACCCTTCGACATAACCACTTGGACGGACAGTAGATAGTATGTCTGAGTAATTTTATCTTTTCGGATCGGACAGAAGTGAAGTTTGAATTTACAGTAGGCCCACGTAAGGTACTCTTTTATAGAGTAGGTACAGAATTATTTCAACATGAGTTACTAGTACGAAGGACGAAACTGGTAATTAGGATTAGGTACAGTAGTCTACTGGGTGTTCATTTCAAAGTGTGTCATGACGTCACTGTTGTGAGTCAGCGATTTGAAGCGAGTTTCAGCTTTTATGTCAGAGAAGTTGCCTATTAATCAAGGCGTTCAATCTGAACTTGAGAACGTGTACGATATAACTTGAATGTCGTAGCAACAGATGGCGGTCTGTAAAGTCTGTTGCTACCATAATCTCTTTCGAACTGTGTTTTGCGCGGGCAAGTCGTACGCAGGGTATTTGTTATCATCGATTGCGTACGGCAACATTTCACAACACAAATCAAATGCTCCGTGCCATGTTGACCGTCGAAGTTAATGTCAACAAATACGTAAGTAATCGTCTTAACCCTCTCCCCATATCCCGACAGTAAGAAAAAAAACTCACCTCAGTACGTGTTTTCAAACAGTTCACATTCTTGCCACTATTGGCGTTACCGTACGTATCGGTAAGTAATCTTCAGAATGAACGCCGTACTTGCTAGGCAACTTCTCTCGCATTTAGGTAATACGCCTCTGCGGAAGTGTAGGAAGATTGAATTCTCTAGGCTCATCGGATAGCCACATGACGACATACAGCGAGCCATGACACATTTTGAACTGAACACCCAGTATAGTGGGTTAATATGCACATTAGAACTAAAGCCTGTATCGAAATGAACGGCCACCATTTTCAAAAATGTGTTTAAACATCCATATTATGATTATTTTTCAATTTAACTTCATTCTCTATATTGTACGCTAATGTGCTGTAGACAGTATAATATACACTGCATAATGAATACGTCCGCATGGACAGCTCAGTTCGTGAGTAAAAACACTCATTGTTAATACTGTACTGTATTTTGATTAAACATAAACCTAATGAAAATGATCAAACTCAAAAGCGCGATATTTCCTAGTTTACCTAAATGGATGAAATACTTTTCTTCCCTCCTATACCTAGTAAAGTGATTTGTTTGTATATTACGGCAGTATCATCGAACTCCAGTCGTGGAAGGGGGTAGCAAACGGTATAGCCAGGTTAATATTAAAAATGTTAGTAAAAATAAAATGATGTCCCTGTATATGTTTCTGAGAGCAGCAATCGAATCTCGCGTATCTCGTAATGAGTACCAGTACTCTACATAGTTTTGAAACATGTTCATAAAAGAATGAATGAACCACAGTCATATTTCAATAAACTTGTTCCGAGACAGGAATAAGGACTTCAAGTCAAGTGTAACAATATCAGTGGAGCAGTATGCATATTTATTAATATTAAATTCTTAATATTTGCTTTAAACTATTTTACATATGAAAGAGGGAATAGCTACCTAAAACACGGAAAATCTCTGTCTGATCGGCTAAAGAGTGTAACAAATGCAAATGAACGCCGCTGTTCCAGATAGCCGCCGATAGATATCGCAGTTTCAAATGACACTTTTATGAATGCCGATCTCGTTATTTCTATGCGCTATCGAATCGCGATGGTATGAAATGCAGTTCAGTTATTTATGACGAGGATTGTTGCTGTCATGTCAGAGAAAATGAATATGACTGATGACAAGTAGGAAAGCCGGGGATATATATGAGACTCACAAACGAAGTAAAGTAGATAAGTACAGTATATATATTACATTTACGATGTGCGCTTTAATACCGCCACAACTTGCATGGGATGAACGTTCAGACTTTTAGGAACCTCAATGCTACACGGATTATAAGAAGTTATTAATAGACATCGGAAGTTAAGGCACTAAAAATGGTATTTGAGGCACCTAAAAAGACTCTAAAAACAACAAAAATAGAACAATAAAAGGCAGTGAAATTATATTGAATCATTCATAATTCAAAAAGTAAATATCATAAGACCATAAATAACTTAAGGGATTAGGTATAGCCCTAGATCATATATGTAACAGATAACTCCTCGCTACGTTAAAATCGGCAGCACTTCGAAGAGAACAACCGCCAGGATCGCCACCCGTCCGCCGTAAACGAACACGAGATGGCAGCACAGTCGCTAATGCAATTCGAATGAGTATTATGACGTGACTCCTTATGTAACAACTAGATGGCAGCGTAGTAAACCTGACAAAAGCTGCAAATCAAGATTTCAGGTATAACTCCTGTAAAGTTGATTTGAATAATTTCGAGGAAAAATTGTTCCGGAGCCGGGTATCGAACCCGGGACCTTTGGTTTAACGTACCAACGCTCTACCACTGAGCTACTCGGGAACTCTAACCGACACCGATCCAATTTTTCCTCTATATCCACAGACCTCAAAGAGGGCTGACAAGTTGACGAGTTGTCAGCCCTCTTTGAGGTCTGTGGATATAGAGGGAAAAATTGGATCGGTGTCGGTTAGAGTTCCCGAGTAGCTCAGTGGTAGAGCGTTGGTACGTTAAACAAAGGTCCCGGGTTCGATACCCGGCTCCGGAACAATTTTTCCTCGAAATTATTCAAATCAACTTTACAGGAGTTATACCTGAAATCTTGATTTGCATAATACACGTCACTGTTCGTTAACAGAAAAAACCACAATTTAAGTCACACGGAGTTAGTGTGCACTCGAAGTTGGTTGCTTGACGGTTGTCAGCCCTCTTTGAGGTCTGTGGATATAGAGGAAAAATTGGATCAGTGTCGGTTAGAGTTCCCGAGTAGCTCAGTGGTAGAGCGTTGGTACGTTAAACCAAAGGTCCCGGGTTCGATACCCGGCTCCGGAACAATTTTTCCCTCGAAATTATTCTGACAAAAGCTGTTAACCTCAAAGTCTATAACCCCGACATATCTGTTACATATATGATCTAGGGTATAGCTTACAGCAGTAAAATTTTTGGAAATAGTCAACATTTTTTCTCCATTACTTTATCTTGTATAATAATGAAAATTGGTGTATGTCAAACACTGTCCTTCTGCTATATGAAAAATATTTTTACGATTAAAAAAAAATTATTTATCTTTTTTTTTTTTTTTTTTTTTTTTTTCAAAATTCAAAATGTTGGCAGTTCACTGTGCAGTGATGAAGCTTTTCCCCCATAACTTAAAAACTTGTTAACCTTTTCATGTTCTCTCTCTTTTATTTAAACTCATTTTTACAATATCATGCTCTTACAACTACATTCCTTAATAAATAATACATATATTTTTTTTATTTTGTGTAATAGAAAATCCCGATATTTGACCATTTTTTAAAATGAATTTAGTCCACACCTGTGGAGTAACGGTCAGCGCGTCTGGCCGCGAAACCAGGTGGCCCGGGTTCGAATCTCGGTTGCGGCAAGTTACCTGGTTGAGGTTTTTTCCGGGGTTTTCCCTCAGCCCAATACTAGCAAATGCTGGGTAACTTTCGGTGCTGGACCCCGGACTCATTTCACCGGCATTATCACCTTCATATCATTCAGACGCTAAATAACCTAGATGTTGATACAGCGTCGTAAAATAACCCTAATACGAAAATGAATTTATTTTTTATCAGACAATCTATCAAAGGTAGAGAAGTGATTTTGCATCACATTGTAGATATGGCATGCATAAATACACACAAAAAAATTCATCACAGAATGTTGGATAGTTTTTGAGTTATGTGGGAAACGATTCATCACTGCACAGCGAACTGAATTTTGGAAGAAAAAAAAAAAAGATGAAAATAATTTTTTTTTAAATCATAAAAATACTTTTTCATATAGCAGAGGGGCAGTGTTTTACATATACTAATTTTCCTTATTGTATAAGATATAATAATGGAGGAAAAAATGTTGAATATTTGCAAAATTTTACTGCTGTAAGCTGTACCTAACCCTTTAACAAAGTGCATTGGAAAAGTAGTTTCTGTGTTCTAAAGACTTGTTTCACTTGTACTCATTCATCCACAACTTCACGTCCATAATTTGAGTTACAGTAAACAACAAGCAACTTTTCAAGATTAACGCACAAACTTCTGTCACGTTTAATGGACAAAATCAGTTCATATACTGAAAAAGATATCTTAGCGTATACTGATTTGACTGGAGCATACTTAAACAGTGCCATCCTGGCTACATTAAACCCCTCAGGAAGGTCACCGTCTTTCAGATTTAGCACATTATACACAGAATTAATGGTTGTATAGCCAGGGTTTCTTGACAAAATATTGTTTAGCTTTCCACATATTTTAGTAGTCATTCTTGCCAGGAGCTTCTTGTAATATATATATTTTTTTCAGACAAAAATAGGGACATGGATTCACACAAGGACAGACTACTAGATTCCAGTTGTTGAATAGTGTCTACTACAAAAGTGAAATGTGCATCGACATATGACAAATCTCAACCATGGATGAATATATAATAGGATGCGAAACTTACTGAGTTTGCCGTAACACATACTAGAGGCGCTGTTGTAGAATTTGATCTTGCTGCCACCTGTTGGGAGGAGGGGCGTTATTACATCTAGCAGCGCACCAAGTACCGAAAAGAGTAACTAATTACTCCATGCATTTAGCAGCGCACCTGGTGACGAAAATGTTAAACTGTGCAGAAAGTATTCCCTCCCACCCTCATAGATATTCTAAACTAACCCAATTTAAAATAAAACATTTACACTTTTATTCCTCACAGCATCTTCTACTGAAAATTCTTACCGGAGCCAACTTACTTACTTACTGGCTTTTAAGGAACCCGGAGGTTCATTGCCGCCCTCACATAAGCCTGCCATTGGTCCCTATCCTGAGCAAAATTCATCCATTCTCTATCATCATATCCCACCTCCCTTAAATCCATATTAATATTATCTTCCCATCTACGTCTCGGCCTCCCTAAAGGTCTTTTTCCCTCCTGCCTCCCAACTAACACTCTATATGCATTTCTGGATTCGCCCATACGTGCTACATGCCCTGCCCATCTCAAACGTCTGGATTTAATGTTCCTAATTATGTCAGGTGAAGAATACAATGCGTGCAGTTCTGTGTTGTGTAACTTTCTCCATTCTCCTGTAGCTTCATCCCTCTTAGCCCCAAATATTTTCCTAAGCACCTTATTCTCAAACACCCTTAACCTATGTTCCTCTCTCAAAGTGAGAGTCCAAGTTTCACAACCATACAGAACAACCGGTAATATAACTGTTTTATAAATTCTGACTTTCAGATTTTTCGACAGCAGACTGGAGCCAACAGGAAGATAAAAGAGAAGATCTATTTTACACTACCCAATTAAAATATAACCAGACAGAGACAAAAATAAAGCAAAAGATTAGATAATTGGGATTGTACTCTTTGGGTATTTATTGTACAGCGCAATGGAAAAGTATGCAAGAACTACTTAGATAGTTCAATTTATTATATTACTATTACTTTACAATACATTCAACAGCAATATTTTTACAACATCCATAAACATCACTGTATATACACACACGTAGTATCACTTTATGTTCACTTATTAGCAAGTTTCTGTGTGCCATCTTGTCTCTTCGAGCAATATCTCGAATGGATAAATAGAGAACTCTGGGTAATGTACCCAACACGTAGTTCCAATGTTCACCACCTACGACGTTGGGCGCTGATCATCTTATTTGAGCCCCCTGCCGCCAGATGGTGCTGACCGCAGTTTCGCATCCTATTATATATTTATCCATGTCTCAACCATGTCCCCCTTCTCGTAATTATTGGTTCAGAGAGTAGGGGAGCGTCAGGTACCTTCTCTCTGAATACACTAATCCTTCAAGAGGCTTTAAGAAACACTTTCTTAACCAATGAAATTAACGTATTGACTGTTGGAAACAACTTTCTTACTCTCTCAACAACTCGATGCAGGCCATGGACAAGACAAGTTAAGTGTGTGAAACAAACAAAACAAATGGCTTTTAAGGAACCCGGAGGTTCATTGCTACCCTCACATAAGCCCGCCATCGGTCCCTATCCTGAGGCAAGATTAGTTCAGTCCCTACCATCATAACTCACCTCTCTCAAATCTATTTTAATATTATCCTCCCATCTATGTATGTCAGCCACCGGCGTGGCTCAATCGGTTAAGGCACTTGCCTGCCGGTCTGAAGTTGCTTTCGGGCGCATGTTCGATCCCCGCTTGGGCTGATTATCTGGTTGGGTTTTTTCCGAGGTTTTTCCCAACCGTAATATGAATGCAAGATAATCAATCTATGGCGAATCCTCGGCCTCATCTCGCCAAATATCATCTCGCTATCACCAATCTCATTGACGCTAAATAACCTAGTAGTTGATACAGCGTCGTTAAATTAACCAACTAAAATAAAATAAAAATCTATGTATGTCTTGGCCTCCCAACTAACACTCTATATGCATTTCTGGATTCGCCCATACGTGCTACATGGGCTGCCCATCTCAAATGTCTAGATTTAATGTTCCTAATTATGTCAGGTGAAGAATACAATGCGTGCAGTTCTGTGTTGTGTAACTTGTCAACAGGGAAGTAAATAAGCAAAACGCATTTTCGATCGTTAGAGAACCCCCATTGGATGCAGGCGTCAAAATTACAAGGTGCCAACTGTGTTGTGTTTTGGTACGGCATACAGAAATATGAATTATTTTGTCTATTATTCTTTGACCAAACTGTAAGAGGAGATACATATGCAAGGCACCTTTCCCCCATTCTCAATTCTGTGACGTCCCCATCTATTTTGAATAGGACCGCACTACATCATGTTACAGTTGACATGTTCACAAGTGGCTGGACATGTAATTTCCTGAGTATTGGATAGAATGTTGAATTCCTGTTGAGTGGTCACTTGAAGACTATGGTGCTGTGCAGGGAAAATCCAGGGCATTCCTTATTTCAAGGCACATACAGTGCCATGATCCAGACATCTTTTGTCGTGTCACGATGGCCTGAATAACCATCTTGTGCTATGCATATAATGGAGGAAGTGTTACAAATATGGAATACCATTTTGTTTTTTCGTTTTGAAACCTACATGTTTTCAATACTGAACGTAAAGCATCGTCCTGTCTATAATAAGAATGATTTATTTTAGCTGGCAGAGTTAAGGCCGTAAGGCCTTCTCTTCCACTCAACTAGCAAAAAGAGTATATACATATGCATGAACTTACAAATAATTCAACAATTTGATTTAGATGAGAGTTACATGTATACAAGAGTTATTTACGAATTAAACAACAAAATACTATGAACTATTAATTAAACACCGAAATAAACTGTGTAGCAGAATTAAGCTAAAATACATAGAATGTTAATATAATTCAAATGATATTAGATAATAGAAAGAGATTATTATGAGACAATTTTGAAAATACAGCACAATCAGGATGATGTCTAAAAGAAAGAAGTAACAATGTAGTCAGTGATAGTTTAAATCAGTATGATTGGAGTGAAATGCTAATAAGGTTATCTTTTAAGCTGTTCTTAAAGGTGTTTATTGTCTTGCAGCCCCTAATACTTTGTGACAAGGAATTCTATTGACGCAAGGTGGATACTGTAAAAGATGATGAATAACAAGATGTTCTATGAAGAGGTATACTTAGCGTGCTACAGATAAGTGATCTGGTATTTACGTCGTGGTTAGAGTATAGATAAGAGAAACGAGACGAAAGGTAATTTGGTGTTAAGGTGTGCAGAATTCGAGCTGAATGTCCCTTTGAATGGTACACCGAACTTCGTAAGATGTTACAAATGTTTGAAAAACTATTTTCCTCAAAATCTAACGTATTTACTTCATAAAAATGTAGGTACAAATATGGAATACTATTAACAAGTTACAAGATTAACAAAACTGCAAAGTCAAAGTGTCCTCTACCAAGAAAAGCACAGGACAAGCATTAAGAATCTTCATTAGATGATGTTTTCCCAACAGTAACACTGAATCCAGATGAATCATCTCTCACGTATTTTCTCGAACTTGTTTTATGACTTCTTGCATTGCCTTTTGATTCTAATGTTTTCTAAGTTTGCTGGAAGGCGAGGTTTTCCCTCCTGCTAGAGGTGCCAACACTACAGTAGTAACGAACGAAACAGAAAACCATGGTAGGCCTATAAATATGGAATACTTATAATACTAGTATTTCATATTTGTGATGTTGTAAGTCATAACCTCAAAACATATCATAATTTAAAAACGAAATCAATTAAACATATATTGCTATAAACGTAGATTATTTTTTTAAGAATATATATCCCCTGGTAGAGGGAAAAAGAGAAGGCCTGATGGCCTTATCTCTACTAGGTTAAATAAATAAATAAATAAATAAATAAATAAATAAATAAATAAATAAATAAATAAATAAATAAATAAATAAATATCATGAATATTTCTAACATTGAATACGATTATGTCTCGTGACGAGAATATTGTACGAAATGAAAAAATAAAAATTGGAAATTTATCTTTTGAAGAGGTGGAGAAGTTAAAATATGTTGGAGCAACAGTAACAAATATAAATGATACTCGGGAGGAAATTAAACATAGAATAAATATGGGAAATGCCTGTTATTATTCGGTTGAGAAGCTTTTATCATCCAGTCTGCTGTCAAAAAATCTGAAAGTTAGAATTTATAAAACAGTTATATTACCGGTTTTTCTTTATGGTTGTGAAAGTTAGACTCTCACTTTGAGAGAGGAACATAGATTAAGGGTGTTTGAGAATAAGGTGCTTAGGAAAATATTTGGGGTTAAGAGGGATGAAGTTACAGGAGAATGGAGTAAGTTACACAACACAGAACTGCACGCATTGTATTCTTCACCTGACCTAGACACGCGATCACAACACCCCTCAATAATATCCATTCCCTCCCACCGAACTTCCTCATATTCATCTTCTTTCACTGTGGCTGTTCCTCGACTTCGGAATTCCCTACACACTAACATTAGTTATCCAGTTTTCATTATTTACTTTCATGTTGTTTTATGATCTAGATATTATGTAATAACTATGTAAGCAAATGTATTTAATTAGAATTAGAGTGTGGCTGGGCGGAAGAGAAGGCCTACTGGCCTTAGCTCTGCCAGATTAAATAAATAAATTATAAAATTATTATTATTATTATTATTATTATTATTATTATTAATTAGGAACTTTAAATTCAGACGTTTGAGATGGGCAGGGCATGCAACACGCGAGACGTAGATGGGAAGATAATATTAAAATGGATTTGAGGGACGTGGGATATGATGATAGAGAATGGATTAATCTTGCTCAGGATAGGGACCAATGGCGGGCTTATGTGAGGGCGGCAATGAACCTCCGGGTTCCTTAAAAGCCAGCAAGTAAGTATTTGTAACATTGAGGAATGACAATGTGCAGAATCCGCCAAAAAAAAAAAAAAATTGTACACACTATTTATGGAACGAAAACTATTTATGATGTGTTTGTGTCCGGTATTATTATACAGGGACATCATTGTATTATTACTAACATTTTTAATATTAATCTGGCTATACCTTTCTATTAACGATTGAAACAGGAAACACCGTTTGCTACCCCTTCCATGACTGGAGTAGGTATAGGAGGGAAGAAAATTAGTTCATCCATTTACGTAAACTAGGAAATATCGCAATTTTGAGTTTGATAATTTTCATTACGATTTTTGTTTAATCAAAACACAGTACAGTATTAACACTTAGTGTTTTTACTCACGAATTGAGCTATCCATGCGAACGTATTCATTATGCAGTGTATATTAGGCCTATACTGTCTACAGCACATTAGCGTACAATATAGAGAACGAAGTTAAATTGAAAAATAATCATAATATGGATATTTAAACACATTTTTGAAAATGGTGGCCGTTCATTTCGATACAGGCTTCAGTTCTTTTGTGCATATTATCACACTATAGACTATTGTACCTAATTCCAATTACCAGTTTCGTCCTTCGTACGAGTAACTAATGTTGAAATAATTCTATACCTACTCTATAAAAGAGTACCTTACGTACTGTAAATTCAATCTTCACTTCTGCCCGATCCGAAAAGATAAAATTACTCAGAAATGCTATCTACTGTCCGTTCAAGTGGTTTTGTCGCAGGGTCGTAGAAAGGGGGAGGGAATCACGTGACAGTTAATTACTTAACGAGACCCTTTTATTTAAGTTATTTTAAATACTTGTGTAATATTACGTAGACGTCCAATTCCTAACAGAAATTAATGTTTTCAGAAAAGAGCTAAGACAGTCCAGCTACTAGACTTTACAGAAGAGCGAACAGAAGCAGGTGGGGAAACCGGGATGCGAAGTATGCAAACGAACGACAGTACCTGTGCGAAGATATGGTTCAATATTGAAAGCTCTTTCGTCACTGGAAATGCGAACATATTTCTGGAACGTACTGTACTCACTCAGTACTGCTTACGCGCCCTCGGCTCTGTATTGTGAACGGTTGGAAGTTTACTAGTAGAAGGGGTGGGAGTGAAGTACATTCAAAAACTCAGGTACAATAAAAATTGGAGTAAAAATAAAATGATGTCCCTGCACATTTAAATACCGATCACGCATCTAGTACTGTCTTGAGTTAAGCACATGGTTACTTTAGATGTTCAAAATGTTCTCCGTTGGAGCCAGACACAACGCAACGACGAGCGGTCGCCGCTGCAATCTCCTGGCGAAGATTCTCCAGCGTGCGCGGCTTATGTCGATAGGCTTGGTCTTTCACAGTTCCCCACAAGCAAAAATCCATAGGGGTTAGATATGGCGACCGTGGGGGGAACTCAATGGGTCCTCTTCGCCCAATCCAATGTCCAATGCGTGCTCAAGCCATTTTGTTTTCTCACTATCGTCTAGTGAGAGTACAATATAATAAGTAAATCAAACTCAGGAACAGTTTTATTTCTAGTACCAGCCATACCCGTGCGCTCCGCTGCACCCGTTAGAAATAAATATAAAGTAATTACATAATTAAAATAGGACGTTTGATCCAGGGAACATTCGTGTTTGATAGAAGGATAAATCGTTTAATATGTTACTTAATTTAAATTGCATCCAAATAATTAAAATGCGATCATTTTGATCCAGAGACACTCATTTGGTGCAATGACAATTGCTTTAACCTGTTTCTTAATTTCTATTACATGGAACCATAGTTTAATGAAGATTGACATCATTTAGATTTAATGTGTATATTTTATTTTACTTGTTATAGGTTTCCATTGAATTATGGTAATTACTTAATTTTAACCCTTGTTTTCTACGTATTCAGTAAATGGCGCTTGGCCCACTATGGTTCTGAACCCTTCAAATAACTTAAATTATATTATATAATATTACATATTATATTATATTATATCAGAAGTTACTGTAATAACATTATAGCATTATGTCCATCTAGAGAAACTACACTTTCCAATGGTGAAATAATAATTAATTATACAAATCGGTTAATTTAGCTTCCGATATTACTTCATACAAACACAGAAACATTCTCTGTAGGCTATCTTTCATAGCTTTCGATTGTTGCTGTCCAAGGCCCCTTATAGACGAAGTCATTTGTTTTTTAATTCATTACACGGCCTTAGATGGCAGTTATTTTAATTTTAAACTCATTTATCTCATTAAATATCAGTCCAATCAACATTTTTCAAGGAATAAAACTTATCGCAAATTATTTTTAAAGAAACGTTTGTTATGTAACATTTTTCACAAAAATCAATAATAAGCGAGATATTTCGATTTATTTAATTCAGGCCCCCTTATAACCCCCTTTTAAATAATGTATTTTGAATGCCATATAGCCTAAAATTTAAGTTACAACGAACTTAATTTATATTCCAATTTTCATCGAAAGCCGTTCAGCCATTATCGCGTGAAAAGGTAACAAACATACAGACAGACAGACAGACAGACAGAGACAGACAGACAGACATACAAACAAAAATGTCAAAAAAGCGATTTTCGGTTCAGGGTGGTTAATGATGTATGTTAGGACCAATTATTTTTGGAAAATCGAAAATTACCAGAAAAATTTCGGCTACAGATTCATTATTAGTATAAATGAAAGATACAAATCAATTAACAACAAACCGTTGCCAAGGAGAGCTAAAATTTTCATGGCTCACTCCGTTGTGTAATGAACACAGACGTAGGCCAGTTGTGAATTCAGAACTCAAGAGTCCTACAATCGTGATGGAAGTACCGACATCTGTTGAGCGAAAGACCATACTACAACATACTCGTAATTCAAATCAATTGACAATATCAATATCCCGATACAGTCTGACAAAGAGTGTATACATTTTTTTGGCGACTCTGTATATTCAAGGAAAGAATTTACCACTAAAATGTTCACTTTCCTCGAAAACGCAATAATGATAAACATTCCAAGAGTTTCGCTTCTATAGCTCGCGCAAGAAACGATTACCGAAAAGCAATGATGGCGTTGCTGTCTGTTTTGACGTGTGTATGTAGGCATGCCGAGGGGGGAGAGGTGCGAGCCGATGGAAGTACTGTCTCTTCCAAGAAGATGAACAAATGAGGACATAGCTGTGGAAATAAAGATCTTAGCAAGAGAAAAATTCGAAGCTAATTAAACGCGCAACATATGTTTACGAATGAAATAATAATACCGTGCGATACAAGACACGTATTCACATGCAATGGAACAAACTAAAGTCGCAATGTAACTATCACAACGCAAGACTGATTCTATCGATGTCATTTCTCTTCCGACTGTACTCTTGAATATCATTCAAGTTATCTCGTGACCTTTCCTGTCGCCCGCTCTTCCTTATCGCAGTGTTTGATTCGCATTCCTTCCGTCGGTATTCCGTGCTTGCGAGACCTATAACTGCAAACTAACACGTTCCCGTGAAAGAGGCTATCAGTGCTTAGTAATTTAATTTGGAAGGCTTCTGCTAGAATGCAACACGTCTCAGACCGTATATCAGGCGTCTCAAGGCCAACGCATGAAAGTTGTTACAGAGAGCAAGTGTAGATAGCGTAGTCAGCAGAAGAGATAAGCGCAGTACCCGAAGATAGCCGATCGATTCATGAGTTGTACTGTCACAATAGACGGTTATTTTCGGAAGGAATAAAATTTCTTAAGTAGTTTGCAATAATAATAATAATAATAATAATAATAATAATAATAATAATAATAATAATAATAATAATAATAATACATTTATTTTCTAATGATATATCAATGAGTAAAAATAAGACATCTGAAGCATGAACAACCATACATGTTACGTAATTATTTAAGCACAAGGAACTGGCCATCCTACCCCATTATCTCCTGGCCTAGTTGTCTTTTAAGTGGTGCCTTGTTGGTGTCACTTGTGAGGTTCAGACCTGTCTTCGGACAGTTGACTAAATAACAATACTTCATTTCTAGTAAATGTTTTTGGTATCTCTTTTTTTTTTTTAAGTTCACACTGTACTTAATGAAATAAAAGTCAATTAAAGAATAACAAAATTACAATTAAACTTGTTGCTTTTTAAACTACGTCCTTTTACGATACGTCAATATTAATAGGAATTGTTCATGAGTGTAAAACGTCTGCTGCTGTTACGATAGTTCGAATAAATGTATTCATGGGTAATTATTTTACTAAGAAATAGGTTTATTTATATTATAATAATTAATTTATATATAATACAGATTATCTATGAATATACAGCATAAAATTTCAGTAAAATAATTAAATATTAATAAATCAAATAGTTTAATATAGTTCGTGATGTTTTCGATAATTAAAAATAACCAAAACATCTTAGAAATTCACAAACAATCTTAAATCTGGTCTCAAATTCTTTTCTCAAGTCCTTCAGTACTTCATTATATTTGTTACACTGGTCTTGATTGAAATTAGGTAACAATTTTAGATTAATGAAGTGGTAAAAGTTACCCACTGAAACTTGCGACTCCCACAATTTCGCTTTCCCTGTCAAAGCTTTTATTTCTTCATACATTTGTGGTAATAAGGACATTCTTTCCTCGGAGATAGAGACAACATAGATGTCTATTCAAACGTCGCGGTCAGTGACGTCATCCGGAGATACACGAACTGCTCACGCAACTTGTTTCACTTTTACATAAAAAAAAAGAGAGAGGAGGAAGTGCTCCGAGGAGACCCTATTGAGACGTCTGCCGTATATCAACACTATTTCATATTTGTATCCCTATTTTATATTTGTAGCACTTCCTCTTTGGGGAGGCCGAGACGTAGATTTTATTTTTATTTTATTTTATTGGGTTATTTTACGACGCTGTAACAACATCTAGGTTATTTAGCGTCTGAATGAAGTGAAGGTGATAATGCCGGTGAAATGAATCCGGGGTCCAGCACCGAAAGTTACCCAGCATTTGCTCGTATTGGGTTGAGGGAAAACCCCGGAAAAAACCTCAACCAGGTAACTTGCTCCGACCGGGATTCGAACCCGGGCCACCTGGTTTCGCGGCCAGACGCGCTGACCGTTACTCCACAGGTGTGGACCCGAGACGTAGATGGGAAGATAATATGAAAATGGATTTGAGGGAGGTGGGATGAGATGATAGAGACTGGATTAATCTTGCTCAGGATAGGGACCAATGGCGGGCTTATGCGAGGGCGGCAATGAACCTCCGGGTTCCTTAAAAGCCAGTAAGTAAGTAAAGTAAGTAACACTTCAATATAACGGAAAACACACTGAAAACATTTTGTGAATTGAAGACTGGACATAAAACAGTATGCAAGTGCCAAAGAAACAAACTGTAGAAAATAGAGTTTTCATGTACGACTTGTAATGTAGGCCTAATAACAGTAACATTATTCGCTTTGCACATCTATGGGAGAAGCTAGGGCCTAAATAAAACTACAACGAGACACCATTTTTCTTAATGGATTGACCCAAGAACATACTCTTTTTTTTTCTTCTTGGAAAAAACTAATTTTTAACGATATTTACGCTTATAGCCTTCTTTTTTTTACGTCCAGTCTTCAATAATTGATGTCTTGGCTTATGAAACCTTCCCTATTACGAAGGCATACTAGAATTCGCCTATACAAGACCTTGGGGAGACCTGTACTTTGTTACGGCAGTGAGGCATGGACATTGAGGAAGAAAGACGAAAGCAGAATAACGGCTAATGAAGTGATATTTATGAGATATACAGTGGGATATACGAAATGGGATCACAAACGCAATGAAGATGTAATGGAAGAATCACAACTAGAACCTGTAGTTAATCACGTAAAACATCATCAGAACAACTGGATAAATCTTCTGCATCGCATGCATGGAGATAGAATCCCAAAAGTCATGCTCCACTATCGTCCAAACGGGAAGAGATCTCTCGGTCGTCCAAAGAAGCGCTGGATTGAAAATTCAACTGTGAGATCGTAACAGGCCATTTGGCCTAATACTTGAAGGGAAGAAGAAGAAGAAGAAGCTTATTGCTTCAAACTTACGGGACAATCCGTTAGTTAGCATTAAATAATCAGATATTGACATAAGCCCAACAAGTTTTCGTTAATGAAATACCGTTAACGCCTTATCAAAATTATGCATGGTCATGATTATCTTATTGAGTCCGACTTTTTATTTATAAAATGTTACAAATTAAGCGATATTCACGATACAGCAGGAGTAACAATGAAAACAGAATTCAATTTATAAATTCGTTAATCTTCGATGCTACTTACCTATTAGAGTTCTACGAAATGTTTATTTCGCCATTATTCAGTCTATCATTCAATATGGTATAATTGTTTGGGGTGGAAGTACAAAAATTAATCTTAGTCCGTTAAATTTACTACAAAAACGAATAATTAAAATTTGTTTGAAGAAACGTTTCGATTATCCAACTAAATTAATTTATTCTGAATTTAATGTATTTAATATTGAACAAATTTATAAGTATACGCTGTTAAAATTTTATCATAAAAATCGTAATAAGTTTGTATTACAGACACACAATTATGACACAAGACGAAATATTAATTCAACATTAGTAGAACCTAAATGTCTCACATCTGCTGGTCTAAAGCATAGCATAAATTTTGGCCCTCGGTAGTACAATGCTTTAACTAAATTACACCCAGAACTTCTAACATGTAACCCACTAACATATAACAAGAAAATTAGAAACGTGTTAATATCTTCAATTTGATTAAATAAATTTATAGCCTATGTGTATGAATTAATCAACCTATATTATATTAGTATTCTATAATTTTGAAATATATATTAGTCCTACTTTTCACGTGCGATATTATTCTTCTCTAGTGTTAATATTATATTATATAATTCCATTGCCGCTGTAATTATATTTTAGTTCCTATTTTATTTTACTTATTTATTTATATTATTATTTTTTATTTTAATATTATATCTGAACTGCGACCGAGCACGAGAGCTGCTCATTCGGTCTCAAATTTTGTTAATACTACTGTATCTTCTTTTTATATTGCTTGTATTATTTTATTTGTATTTCTCTTAGTTTGTTTTTGTAATTATATTTCTTTATTCTGTATATTTGAAATAAATAAATATATTAGTGAATTAGTGTATACAAATTTCTGAAGAGTTTTCGATGATTAAATACATTATTTTATAAGATATAAAGATCGAAAACAGTTTCATCCAAATTGTATTTGTTTACATGTTATTTTATCTGTATATTTCAGAATATACATAGTGACCTCATTGATAGCAATGGCTTCCTTTATTCTGGTCAGCGCTTCCTACAATTTCATAAATATTCTGATAACCAACACATTGCGGTTGCGGTCACTTCCAGGAAATGATGTGATATAAAATGCTTGGAATTATTAGTTACGTAATAGTTCATTATTATTATTTAATAATTTTTCCGCATGTAACTCATGTACGTTGCAGGCGCAATTGGTGAAACAAGTTCTTCGCCGATCGTTTTATGTTTCTTTTTCTGTTTTGATGCACTAATATTGGCATATAGTTGGCCTTAGACCTTCGTTATATACAAAAACGAATGTTGCGTGATAAATAGTTACTCCATGTTTAGTGATAAAACGTTTAGCCGGATCTGTATATGAGTAAAAAAAAAAATCGATTATCGTTTATATGACGTCATTCCATTTGCGACCAATGAAGTGTAATGAAATTTTGAATTCCAACCAATCACAGTCACACTTTGCGATAATTTTTGCAGCTAGATTTATCGCTATCAATTTATCGCATGGTCGTTCTTTTGTTTAGTCGTTGTCGCCAACTGTTTCCCGATGATCATGAATACATTAAGATGCAACTACACGGTTAAACTTTTCTTTCAACTTTAAAGCAATGAATGCAAGATTGTTATTTAATATTAATTAACATATTTACGCAGTGAAGACGACGTTCAAAACGGCGCACCATGTAGACACAAAATCTTCATGCATCTTAATTGAACGTACCTTTTAAACTTGATTCTTTCAATATTCTTCCCAGATTGCACGCATACGCGATTGGAATATTGAACTGTGTAGATGCAGCTTTAGTTCCGTTACACACTACAGCGAGAATGCGTTTGTCGGGCTATAAAAAATGCTTTCGTGTAGTACTGATTGTAACGGTCGAAATAAGGCACACCTGAAATTGGTCCTGCTCACAAAGATAACTTAACCTATAATTGCAGCCTATAAAATTTGTATTTTGTGAATGAAATGAAACAATTAATAGAAAGTCAGATGTTCAAATTTATGTAACATCATCGCATATCAAACCCAAAGACCTTGCATAGTAATAATAAGGTCTTTGATCAAACTGCCTTCCGTATGGCGTAATAAAATTAGTGTTTTAATTAGGCTATCTATACAGAGATGGCTTCACTGTGTAAATGTCTCGCTGTGAATACATAAACATTGGTGTATAGTTACTGTTAAATGAAATTATGATTTCAGCAGATAATGAAAATGTATTTATGTTATAATATTAAGAGAAAAGTGCAATACATGTAATTAACATTGTTAAACCTGTATATCGCTTTTCGCAATTGGCATTACAGAATAATAACATCGAATTTCTTTATTGCAATAATCGATATTCATCTACGACTATTTCAACTTCACAATGTCTGAATAGGTTAAGTATTCGTTAATATACAGGGACATCATTTTATTTTTACTTCAACTTTTATTGTACCTGAGTTTTTGAATGTACTTCACTCCCACTCCTTCTACTGACCAAGTTCCAACTGTTCACACACAACTAAGGCCGCAGTACTGAGTTAGTGAGTATAGTACGTTTCAGAAATATATTCGCCTTTTCCAGTGACGAAAATTTCCAATATTGAATCATATTTTCGCACAGGTACTGTCGTCCGTTTGCCTACGTCGCATCGAGATTTCCCCCATCTGCTTCTGCTCGCTCCACTGTAAAGACTAGTGGCTGGGCTTTCTTAGCTCTTTTCTGAAAACATTAATTTCTGTTAGAAATTAATTGGACGTCTACGTAATATTATGCAACTGTTTAAAATAACTTAAATAAAAAGGCCTCGTTAAGTAATTAACTATCACGCGATTCCCCCCCCCCCCTTTCTACGATCCTGCGACATAACCACTTGGACGGACAGTAGATAGCATGTCTGAGTAATTTTATCTGTGCGGCTCGGGCAGAAGTGAAGATTGAATTTACAGTACGTAAGGTACTCTTTTATAGAGTAGGTACAGAATTATTTCAACATGAGTTACTAAGTATGAAGGACGAAACTGGTAATTGGAATTAGATACAATAGTCTATAGTGCGCTAATAGGCACAAAAGACCAGTATCGAAATGAATGGCCACCATTTTAAAAAATGTGTTTAAATATCCATATTATGATTATTTTAAATTTTAACTTCGTTCTCTATATCGTACGCTAATGTGCTGTAGACAGTATAATATACACTGCATAATGAATACGTTCGCATGGATAACTCAGTTCGTGAGTAAAAACACTTACTGTTAATACTGTACTGTATTTTGATTAAACAAAACCTAATGAAAATTATCACACTCAAAATCGCGATATTTCCTACTTTACGTAAATGGATGAACTACTTTTCTTCCCTCCTGTACCTAGTAAAGTGATCTGTTTGTTTTTACGCCAGTATCATCGAACTCCAGTCGTGGAAGGGGTAGCAAACGGTGTTTCCGGGTCTCAATCATTAATCCAAAGGTATAGCCAGGTTAATATTAAAAATGTTAGTAAAAATAAAATGATGTCCCTGTACAATTAATAACATTTTGTGATCGAATTTTAGGGATATATTATTTAGATTTTTATTTTATTCACGAAATAGTCCTAATAAATGTCACTCGAGGTCTGAGATTTCCCAGATAAATCTCAGACCTCTCGTGACATTACTACAGATAAAAGTGTCAGTCGGCGAAAATGTTCACATTTTTTAAGGTTTGTCGCTGAGTATCCAAATTTCGAAGCAGAAAATCTCTGTCATCTCTAGACCAGCCCAACACGCGTTGTCACCTGGCAATGTGGAAACTCTATGGAGTGATAATGTAATGGAGATCGGATTTGAATGATGAGACCTAACGAGGCAAAGCGGGAAAATCCCGAGTAAACCCGAACTGCGATTTTGTTCATCACATTGCCACTATGAAAATTTCAATGAAAAGTCTTAGGACTATCGGGACTCGAACCCAGACCACATCACGCGGCCACAGCACAGACTAGACACCAGACTAGTTTATTGAACGCGGTTACAACGATGCAAGACGTGCAGCTTGAGGGAAGTGAGACAAATACAAGATAAGAATGAGGTGCATTACTTCCTTCGGAAAGAAATTCTTCGGAAATCGTTATCTAGCAATAGAAGCTTAATGCAGAGCTTCTGTGAAGTTAAGATACGAGACAAGGTAGAGAATGTATTCAGAATTCGCCGAGATTGAATGAAGGTAATAAAACATCGATAAAACAAAGTAGGCCCTAATAATAAAACATTGATGAAACAGAGTAATAAGAGAAACCGAAGTATTGGCAGAAAACTAGTCCACCACAAATCGAAAAACGATAAGCATAGTTTATAATGTAATATTATTAAATAAGAAAAGAAGAACTTATACATGAATTTATAGTGTGTGTGTATATACAGGGACATCATTTTATTTTTACTTCAATTTTTATTGTACCTGAGTTTTTGAATGTACTTCACTCCCACCCCTTCTACTAATGAAGTTCAACCGTTCTACACACAAATCTAAGACCGCATATACAGTCATAGTAGCCTTACCGTCACAGTACGTTCCAAAAATATGTTCGCGTTTTCCAATGACGAAAGAGCTTTCAATATTGCATCATTTTCGCACAGGTACTGTCATCCATTTGCCTACGTCGCATTCCGGTTTTCCCCACCAGGTTCTATTCGCCTCTCTGTAAAGGCTGTCTTAGCTCTTTTCTGAGAACATTAATTTCTGTTAGGAATTGGACATCTACGCAATATTATACAACTGTTTAAAATAACTTAAATAAAAAGGCCTCGTTAAGTAATTAACTGTCACGTGATTCCCCCACCCCTTTCTACGATCCTGCGGCATAACCACTTGGACGGACAGTAGATAGCATGTTTGAGTAATTTTATCTTTTCGGATCGAGCAGAAGTGAAGATTGAATTTACAGTACTTAAGTTACTCTTTTACAGAGTAGGTACAGAATTATTTCAACATGAGTTACTAGTACGAAGGACAAATTGGTAATTGGAATTATACACATTAGAACTGAAGCCTGTATCGAAATGAACAGCCACCATTTTGAAAAATGTGTTTAAATATCCATATTATGATTATTTTTCAATTTAACTTCATTCTCTATAGTGTACGCCAATGTGCTGTAGACAGCATAATATACACTGCATAATGAATACGTTCGCATGGACAGCTCAGTTCGTGAGTAAAAACACTCATTGTTAATACTGTACTGTATTCTGATTAAATAAAAACCTAATGAAAATTATCAAACTCAAAAGCGTGAGATTTCTAGTTTACGTAAATGGATGAACTACTTTTCTTCCCTCCTATACCTAGTAAAGTGATTTGTTTGTATATTAAGCCATCGAACTCCAGTCGGGGAAGGGGGTAGCAACCGTTGATCCAAAGGTATAGCCAGGTTAATATC